>QWZN01000009.1:0-413217 GCA_003693225.1 Venturia aucupariae | reverse complement strand
TACGAACTCGCGATCGCTTCGTATACCGAGGTTTTCTTTCAATCGTTATAAGCTTCGTAAGTAAAGTCTGTTTTCGTCTTCTCCGAGGGACAGGTGTCCTGGTTTGGAGTCTCTCCGATCTCAGGTCTCTAAAGGTTATTCGGAGATCGGGTTCTATTATCGTCGCTATTATCGTGTATGGATATCTACAAATCAGTAATATAGATATCTCTTAGTAAGGTATCTAGAAGAACAAGTGAATATAGTAAAAGAAAACACGTTACCAAAATAACTTCCTCCTTACTATATATACTAACTAATATAAAGAATCTACGGTTCGACACACAGTACAATCTCCCTATGGAGATTACCAAAAATGTAGTAGGAAGAGCGTCGGTAAGGTAAAAGCTAGATATTATTATCCGCCGTCAATAGGATCTTATGATTAGATAGAATAATAGAGTAGAGGCAAGATTAGATAGAAGTAAATATATAGATAAAGATAAGATAAAAGGCCTTAAATATACTACTTAAAAGGCTATAGTATAAAAAGGTAGTGTCAATATGTATTATTAGTTAGTTCTTGAATATTAGATAAATACTAAGTCCGTCCCTTATATACTAGCCCTATAACAGCATGTCCCTACTACACTACCTTAGCCTATATAAATCTAGTAAAGTAATCGATAACGATAAGGATAAAGTTATAGCCTTCCAACGTCGGGGGGTTAATTGGCCTAATATAGTCTATTCTAATCATATCTATTGGAGCTAGTGAGATTATCGGTAGTAGAGCTCGCGTTAGTCTCAGGGGTCCTAGGAACTAGTATTGCGGATATATTTGATACTACTCGGTAATATCTTAAAGTATCGTCGGCTAATAGTAATTATCGATCGTAGTTAAGGAGCTTATTTCTACGGCGAAATAGGAATAGGTATTATAGATAGTCCTTAGAGTTTCTTTTATATCCTTCTATAAGATATACCGGACTCTCTTACTACTATTCGAGTAGTAGCCTAGTAAGGGACTATTCTCGTCGCTATATAAGAGAAGCCTCCCGGCAAATCGTATAATCGCCTTATACTATTTGGACGTCATTTAGTTAGAGTTAGGGACGTTAAGTCCTAGTACTCTAGATAGTAGTTCTTCGTACTAGGAGTCGTTAAGCTACTCCTACTATAACTTAGCGGCCTAAGAACGTTCGTCCTATTTTGTCTCCTTAGACGCGATAGGTAAAGTAACTAAGGGCTTAGTATTCGTACTCGGATCTAGCTCCCCGCCTTCGCTGTCTATAGCTAATACTAATAGGTATAGTTCCTACGGGCTAAAATCCGTATCTCCCTTATACCGTAACCTAGAGAGGCTATCTACTACCGTTAGATCCTTCCTAGGAATATATATAATTTTAAGGTTATATTCTAATAGCCGATATTACTACCTGCTAATCCTCCCTCTTATATCGTCACCTTGTAGGATAGATAGTAGTACTGAGTAATTAGTATATAGTATTGTTTTATATAGGCTACCCTTAATAATATACCGGTATTCCTCTAGGTACTTAAGGATAGCTAAAGCTTCTCTTTTAGTTATATAATAACGCCGCTTAGCGTCCGTAAACTTGAAACTTATAAATATTAAGATCGAGAGCTTCGGTGATGAGTTCTTACCAAACTTCGTAATTATCCCGGGAGGTTCGTTAAGTAGCTGAAATACTACTCCCCCTACTCTAGTCCTAGAGGTATCTATAGCGATATATATCTATTTAGTAGAATCGCTAGCCGTATTGATATTATTAAGGATTACTATCTTATAAGCCTAGAACGCAGCTTCATACCTCTATATCTATACAAAGTCGAATATGTCCTGAACCCTATATATTTTGCCTTTGATTTTCTTTTCGACGTAACGCTAGTATAATACTTCTTTTATAATTTCGGTATAGTTAGACCGGCCGGGAATATACTCCTTAAAAAACGGTAGTCGGTTAATAAACCCTTGCAATTCCTCTAGATTCGATAGTAACTAAATCTATTCGAATACGCGTAGCTTATAGGTAGCGGGGCGAATCCCGAATCGCGTCTTGTCGTGACCTAGGATTGTTACTTTACTCGTAAAGAAGGTTGTCTTAAATAGGTTTAACGTAAGACGAGCCTAATAGAGCCTCGGGAAGTAGTATAAATATAGGAACTCGAATAGGGAGTCGAACGAGTCCGTACCTCCTAAGTTATTATCGACAAAGTAATTAAAGACTACCCTGCCTAGTATACAACTATTAAGAGCTGGCTCGGCGTCTAGTTAGGGAATGTTTCCTATAATAATATCCTTAAGCTAAGCGTATATCCCCGGCGCCCCCGTCAAGCCTTATCCTATTCGAAAATAAGCCTACTATCCTATTAACGAAGAGAAAGCTGTCTTAAAGACATGTTTCTTATATAAAGGAATAGCCTAGTATCCGTTTAATACGTCGGACTTAAATATATATTATACCTACGGGCGGCTAATACTTTATAGTATAGGCTCGATCCTCCTCATCGGATAATTTGCTTTGATCGTAGCTTTGTTAATAGGAACAAAGTTATAGACTATACGGAGCTTACTATTTTCCCGCCGAGGGTATTTCGTCCGAGTAGACTAGTAGGAACTCGTCCTAGTAATAATACCGGCTTCCTAGAGCTTTAGAAAGTTAACTCGCTCCTATTCCTCCTCCTTAGCGGTATAGAGCTTTGGTTTCGCCGCCTTCGGGGCGCTCCCCTCGTATATAGGAATTTAGTATATTATTAGGTCGGTTACAGGCATATCCCGGATATCTATAATAAATAGATCACGCTAATACTATACGAGCTCTTAGGCTTATTACTTACGGCTAGGAGTATCGGCTATATCTCTAATAATATTAGGGAACTCGGCGAGCTACTTTCCTATCTAGTCCCGCTCTAATTGTAATTCAATCTAATATAGTTACTGACGGATATACGCTAAAGGCCGTCTAGTTGTCGGGAACCCTAGCTACCTATCGCCGAACGCTTAATCTTCTTACGTACGGCTAGTATAACCCTAGACTCCTAGCGGGTATTCCTCTTTATTCTACTCCGGAACCTTACTAGATTTCTCTCTTCTTCGAGTTGAGTGAGGACTAGATAAGGTATTTATATCGGTATCTAGACCTCGAGGTAGTCCTTCTAACCTTGCTTAGCTATTATCGGCTTCGTAACTAAGGACTACTAGGTTATATCCCGTATTATATTCTATATTGTAGCCGGTGTGCGCAAGCCTAGAATCGGCTGTCTTCGCCTCGACGACAAAAGATTCCTCGTTAGTCTGAAGGGACAGCTAGGATATTAACCTATTGCTAGATACGCTTATTATTCTATACTCGCTATTAGGGGCGGCGTGTTCTTCTTTATCAACCTATATTGGTTTTTGATAATTAGACGGCGCTCGTAGAGCAGGGTAGCAGTTAAATATTCGTTAAATTTATAATTACTCGCTATTTATAATAGCCGTAGTACTTAATATCTTAAGCCCCGGTATCTACTAGAACTCTCTTCCTCTACTTATTATCCTTATCCTTGCCTCTAACTCCGTCTCTATTTCTATTCTCGTAACTCTGTCCTCCCTAACTCCTAACCTAGTTTCCCCGAAGAGGCTATCTTTTAGATTCTATTAGTTTGCCGCCCCTCCTTATCCTTTAGTTTGTATAGTACTTTACTACTATAGTATCGATACTATTAGCTGATAGACAACTCGATTAGCTTTCCGACGTGATTTCCTCGATACGGGAAGGGTATAGTAATATATTTAGTCTGCCTAATAACTCGATATTTCGCTATAAAGGAGTATTAGCGCTACGTACTATCTACAATCCCTTCTCCGCCGTAGTATATCTTGTAATAGTTTTCGGTAATCGGGTCTATAGTCCGGACTACCAAGCTATACTTCCGAAGTTAAGGCCGGCGTACTCCCTTCTTTAGTTATAGATGCTAGCTCGTCTAGGACTAGTACTTTTTTCCCGTTAGTACTAAGGCTATCTTTGCCTATCGGATAATATCCGCTACAATCTTAATCCTTAGAGTATTGTCGATATCGAGATTACTTATCTATCGGACACGAGATAATAATCCGATCTTTAGTATTCGATAAGCGTCTGAGATCTTTTACGGTATTATCTCTTCTAGCTTACGTATTATAGAGTCTCCCTATCGGATCTAATATTTATTAAGCGAGTAGATTCCGATTACTTACGCCGCTTTCAACTATTGCCTCCTAAGTAGGACTATATATAGAGGGGATCCTAGTATAATATATAGATCCTGTATAATGCTCACTCCTACGACGGTAATAGGAATTTATACTCGTCCTAAGATAGCTGCTTTATTGCCGTTAGCTATACTTACTTAGAATCCTAACGTATAGATAATTAGTATATCTATCTTCTTAGTAGCTACTAAAGAGATAAAGCTTAGTAATAATCCTCTATTAATTAACGTTCTTAGGACATCCTATATAGTAGTCTAGTTAGAAAGGAACGCTCTAGTATAAAAATTCCTTCCAAAGTAGTTATTTGAGTCGATATTGCAAGCCGTAACTACGAACTATAGGATGGCACGGTTAGCTTCCGCAATCGTCGCAACCATATTAAGGCGTATCGGAACTAAGGTTATCCTATCCTCTACTATAATAACAATGTTACCTTCTAAGAAAGTAAGTAACGGAGGGTACTTTATATATTCTACTCGTCCCTTCTATAGTGCCTAATATGAATAATTTATACGAGTTATAGGTTCGATAGGCTGCTCCTTAGTCTGCTCTAAACCTAGCTTAACTACTATACTCGCTACATGCTCGCTGCGGCGTTTCAATCCTATAGATAGTAAATCTTGTACTATACTTATAGTCCCGGACGATACTATTACTATCTACTATAAATTTCCTACAGACACCGTTGTATACCTTAGTTCTACCGGAATATTCTAGGACCCCGAAGTTAAATTATTCCCGTTTATACTAGGCTCGAGAGGGTACTCTCGTGTCGTAGCCAACTGGATCTTAAAGGCATTAATAACCTAATCTCGTACTATTAGTAATAAATCCGCGAGAGTTATAAATAATATCTGTACCTTAAAGGCTCGTAAGGTATTAAGAGCGTCGAAATTACGTATCCCGTTAGTACCCTTGATAGTCGTCTCTCCTAGTCGAATAAGTATTATCCCTTTAGTAAGGACCTTATCTACAGCCTTCTAAATATTAGGAGATAATAGCGGCTATATCGTAAAGAATATATCTCCTTTAACCGTATCTTTTATGAACTTTCTACCTAGCCCTCTCGGTCTCTTTAGGGCTACTATAGCGACTTCGATACTCACCTTATCGTCTATAATTCGGATCCTAGATCCGTCGTTAAAGTTGATTATATTGTAGTTATACTTATCGACTAGGCCCTAATAATTATATAATATTAGCTAGCCGTTAATATACGGGTCGTATTTAATAACATTCGCTACTACTAGCTATCGAAATGCTGGACGTCTCCTAATAGGATTACTTAGATTAGTATTATTCTACTCGCGTTGTCCTTGGAGCCGTACGTTACGGAGATAGTCCTATCTATCTTGCGGTAGAGGTATACTAGTACAATTACTAGGATAATATCTATTTATTATTCTACATTTATTATATAGCTAACGGGGTCTACTATTCGCGCCTATTACCTACCTAGCTATAGACTACGTATATATATTCTTATTCCTTGCTCCTAATAGAACTTGATTCGATCCTAATACCGGAGAGCTAGACTACTACTACGTGAACTAGGACGACGGTGCTAGCTATTACTACTACTAGTACTACTACGTCCTACTCGCTATATTAGCGAACTAAGGCCCGCCGCGAAATTGTAACTAGTATAATCCTTAAGTCCTATGAGACTAGAGCGATAGACTCGTCGAGAATCGATTAATAATCCCCGTAAGGCGATTAATATACCTATCTCTATTAGAGACTTCTACTTTCTTAGTTATAACGACGGCCTTATTCTTCTTAGGAACTTGAGTAGTCTCCTTGTCTTGAAAGTTCCTCGCTAAGTTACGAATTTTAAAGATAATATCCTTAAAGGCCGTGCTCCCCTAATAGAGATATCCGATTACGTTATCTCGAACAGCTTTATTTGATAAGCCTCGACAAAATATCTCCGCTAGTATCGGTCGGAGATTATTATAAATATACTTCTTGATATTCTTACCCTTCTCGATATACTCGTCGAGTATTAGGGAGCCCTAGTATAGATTTATTATTGCCTAACGAGCTTCCTATTTCTTAGACTAATCGGTAATAACTAGGAATTACGCCCTAAGAGCCGACTTTAATACCGTAAAGTCTAAGATCGTTTCGCTAGGAAGGGAACTAAGAAACTCGCTAGTATTACCTATATACTAGTAAAAGATCTAATAATATAGTTCTTGGCTCCGTTCAGTCTATACTGCGGGGTCTATACTATTAGTTAGATCCGGGTTGTTCTTCTTATACGTAAACTCGAGTATCGTGAAAAAGATATCTATATTTTGATTTTCGCTTCCCGCAAAGCTAGGGTAGCTGATATGAGATTTAGCTATCGTTATAATCGGTAGAAGAGTAATATCGCTTAAGTATTCGGATACTAATATTAATTCTATTAGTCTATCGCTATTTTCCGGCTGGCTAATACAGCTCGAAGAGAGTAACTAATACCGATCGCTAGTTAGAGACTACGACTCTAAATTCGACTAACGTAAGGCGATACTATATCCGCCGTCCGTATCTTAGTAGAAACCTAAGATTGAAAGTTCTTTAGCGAGATTATACTCTACTTACGGTAATATAGGCAAGGCGGGTAACTTATTAAGAGGGGTTACGTTTATACGCTAAATAGTAATCGTATATTCGGCTCCTTATAAAGTTCCTAATCTCTAGGATAAAAAAGGAGAGAACTCGCTAAATAAGGTAGATAATATTTTGTCGTCGCTTATACCCTAAAGGATAAGTATACTAAGACGTAGTAAGATTCGATCTTTCGCGGGTAACTTGTCTTCGGTACCAACTTTTAGGAAGGTACCTAGTAATAGACTTTGGTAGTCGTGTCTATAGCGTAAATAGCTCTTAATCTACCTAAAGCTAGTAAAGATAGGTCTTGTATACTCTAAGCTTAATTAGAAATAACTATTTATCTCGAGAGGTTCGTTCGCCGGCTTTATATTGTCTCGAAAAGTCCCGTTCGGTATTGTATTGCGTACTAGATTACTAATTCTACTTACTAATAACGCTGTCCTCTACTTGAGGCTTATAGGGCAAAGGCTAAGGGATTAGATAAGGCTGGTATAAGATCTTAACTAGGGAATAAAGAGATTAATAAGTATCTATCCCTGCGGAAGGTTACTAATTGTAATGTAATAAGTGGATTGTTATTGTTATAACTACTCAGTGAGCAGGTGCTAAGTATCATACAATGCCAAGGCGCTAGACTTGGCCACAGTGTCTACATATTGACCAGAAGTCGAATGTGGCACAGCGTTTCTTGGTGTAGCTGATAAGAGCTCGGAAATTAGTGGCTTCGAGATTTTATCGCAATGCTCGAGTGTTAGATGACAGAGGACCCCAAATCTGTGTCGCGCGCTTCCCTGACACTCGGTAAAGGCTTGGAATCCAGTGCCGGGGAGGTAATGAAGAATTTAGCTGAAACTGGACAGTTTGATAGAGACCAGTATGTTGAACCTATTTGACCGATAGGAAAACTTTGACAACCTGCTAACTGTTTAGGTATATAATGCCAGTCAATCGTTTCGATGGAGCTAATAAACCAAGACTACGTCGCAAGGTTGGTCTCTTCGTTTTGCTTGCCGTCGCGTTCCTCTTCATTCTTTCCTTTCTTGGCCGTTCGAATATTGGTGGGTACCAGTGTTTCCTTCTCCTCCGATTCCCTGGACCAATATCTCGCTGCTAATCTGCTTTTGCAACACTAGGAGATGCAAATATCGTAGGCATTAGAAAAGACCTTGTGCTAAAGGGTCTTCAAACCAATGGGCTACTCATTATTCATTGTGTCACCTCCCGATGCAGATACCCATAAATCTCCTATGCAAACTTATCAAGTCGGGCTGGTTCTTCATAGTTTCGGTCTCGGATTTGGTCTATGCAGTCCGGGCACGCCATTTGTGCACGACTTTCCCGAGCTGCTGGGATCAGAATTGTGTTCGGACATACCGAAGCTGGAGTGTTGTCAGAGAACAAGATCTACTTTGCGCGTGATTTGGAAGAGTGAGCTCACGTTTCGCATTTCAACCTTCGTTGCCTGCGGCATTTGAATCATGATTGAATTGCGATCCAACTCGGACCTTGCTGATTGATTACAGCGGCTTCCTGACTTTCATCATGCCATAGAAGTCCTACCATACCGACAAACACAACTTTTAAATCAGTCTCTCTGTGCCGTCCATCATTGTCTGATACATCCTGTTTTTCGCCAGTATAAACCGCAACGCCCGCTACGCAGCTACATTCCTCATCTTCGGGCTCGCATTTCCCGCCATTCCTCTTGTGGCCACCCAAGTGCCTGTCAACGTTGTGTCTGGCACTGCGAGGTCGGCGGCTTGATTTCAGGCTGGAGTTATGAGGCCCAAAGATGCGCTTAATTATCGGATTGGGAATGGTCTCAACTTAGCTGGCGCGGCATCGATTTTCGTCTTAGGACTTGCATTGAACTTATGAATGAAGTCCAGCAACAGGAAGAAGGATTCGAGGGATGTTAATTGTGAAATTAGAGGCTTGGCTTTGAACGAGATCCAAGGCATGAGCTGGAAACATCCTGCTATCTGACGGAGGACTTGAGATGGCATCAATTTTTGAGAAAGAGCATCCCAGTCACATATGGTTGATCGACATCGAATTGCCAAAGCGTAGTTGGTGTTGATGGTGTCAGCACTACGCCTAATCTGCTATGTCCTTGTCATGTTTTTGTCGAACATGCGCGCCTCAAGACACTCTCTGGGGAGAGTTCATTTTCATATAATATGAATCCACATAGTGCTCCTCCGAAGTGCTCCCAGACGGAACGACGAACACCACAGGCTCCAGCTTCATCATTGTATACTCATCTGTCCGAACAACATGGCTTCCATAAAGTCGCAACAAGAAGCCCAAAGATCCAAGTCGGGAAAGCGAGTCACTTCGAGATATATCATGCCATCGATGACACCCACTTGACAATTGAAGAGGTAGGCTACCAGGACACGCTTCAATTCGAAAGCTTTTGGGGGAATGGTTCCATTCTAGGGGTCGCCTTCACGAATATAGCTACCAAAGAAGATCACGACCTTCGCGCCCGGATACGATACGACTACATACACAATTGGCAACGTTATGCCAATATGAAACATGACTTCGATTGTCCATTGCCAATTGCGGATATTCGGATTGAGATCCATCACAACAGTGTGAGCTCCTTAGTTGGAACAGCGAGCCGGAGGTACATGAACGAGTGCTCAATGACACTCATGGCCAGCTGCGGGCTCGGGGACGTGCTACACGGTAAGAAAATTGGGCCAGACAAGGATATCCAGAGTCTGTCCTTGGTTTGATATACTCACTAACGGAGCAAACAATAGAGTTTGGGCACAGTCTTGCGTTGGAACATGAGCACCAGCGGCAGGAGTTTCCATACAACAAATTCAACCCGAAATCATGCCACAAATATTGGACTGACCGGAGCGAAGAAGAAATTCTCTCAGAGATTGCCAACAAGGATACTATCAGTCGGGTCAATATATTTCCCTTCGACGCTGCTTCGATTATGATGTATGCTATGAGTGCCGAGTGTCTAATGCCCACAGGTGGCGGGCACGCTTTAGATCACGACGTCCCCGACCCTCAGACGCTGTCAACCAAAGACAAGAATATAATCACATACGCCTATCCAAGCCAATAGGTCTGGTTGTACGTCCAAAAGTTGATGGTGAACTACTAGACGCCATCGATGGACGGAGCTGCTGGTATGGTTCAAAATATGAATATCTAGCACCTCAATTTTCTCCTCCCAGGGTAACCGTCGGCCTTACACGTCTACGATGGAATATGACTCGGAATAGCGCATTCGTGCGGGTCAGTGGAGGGGTCGCCACGGAGTTGTGATTGTGTGGTTGTTTATCAAGCCAAAGATCCCCTCATAAAGCAGATAATAATACCAAGAGACCTTTTCATTGCCGAACGCGGATCCGAAGCAAATGGCCGTGGTTGTAGGATTTCTACCTTCGACAAGGCAAAGATGGGGCAATCGATAGCAGAGGACATGGACATAGACTCTGAATCCGACTGCGACTGCGACTACGAATGCAAAACTCGCAAGGATATACTGGAGCCACTTGATGGCGAAGAAAAAATCCCCGAAATAGCAGCCGCGTACCAGCTGCTCAAAAATCCAAGACAGCTCTACAGGAGTCGTCCTATCTTGATCTTCTGGATTAACGATCTTTGGCTTGACAATGTGGATCTCCCTGGTAGCGTGAGAATCAGCTGACCCGCCTTATGGACACCCAAAGGCCACGAGAAAGCAATCAAGGTGAGCCAAGGCTGTCTACATAAGGTGGGTTATAACTAGTTCGGCTTCTCCCAAGATGCCATCAACATCCATGGCGGAACCATAAATTGGCGCTCCAATAAACGCGGTCAAGCGCCCCGAACCTTATCTCATAAATCAGACTCTCTGGGTTTGTTTTCGTTCCTTCAAGTTTTTGTTTCAAGTTTTTGTTGGGGTAAGTTGCACAGCCACAGCTGCAGCGGCTTTAGCTTTTTACCTACTTATACCTACTTATACCCACTTATACCCACTTTTTAACGTATTCTGACCAATTAGAGGCGTAGGAAGGAGAAAACAGCTAGAGAGTCTGAGCAAAAATGGTCGCACGTTATAAGCGCCATCGTTCATTTCTCTTTCACCTTTCTTCTCTTTACTATTCTACCCTTAGTTCTTAAGTTATAAAGATAAGAGTTAGTATACTAGGTAAAGAAGGTAGGAGGAATAGATAGGTAGAAAAATAAGTAAGAAAAACGCGTTATTTTTAAGCTTCTTTTTTCTTTCTTACGCGTCTCTCTTTTTTTCGCTCTTTCTCTTCTTCTTTTCTTAACCCTTAACGCACAACTCTTAAGATAGAAAGTTAAGAATAGGTAAGATAGGTAAAGAAGGTAAGAGAAGAAGATATAAGTTAAAAAAATTAAGAAAAAAGGTCTTTTTCCTCTCTCTTTTTCTATTTTCTTATTACTCTCTTTTTCTACTCTCTACCTAAGTATCTTCCACCCCCTATATAAAGAAAGTAAATAGTGTTACCCGTAGATATATAGCTATCTAAAGGGCGTTTTAAATCTTAGATCTAAATATTAAGTATAACTTTTTTATACATGGGGGTAGGAAATGAACGATAAGAGATAACTAGCGAGTAAAAAATAGAGCGTACGGAAAAGCTATCTAGTCTTTCTATTCTATAAAAGGCTCTTTCTAACGTAGTTATATAGATATAGAAATACTAAATAAAGAGATTCACCGTAGCGGATTTTTAATAGCTATCGTGGTTAACCTTTTATCGTAGAAACAGTCTAAGAATCGTGTTTTTTAAAACCGTGCGAAAAACGATAGACACGTAAATGGCGCCTATTCTTGCTCAGACGTTACTATTGTGCCATTCTAGGGTGGGGCTATACTGGGGTTATAATTGGCTAGAATTAATTGAAATTGACTGCGCCACGGAACATCAAAAAACCACGAAAACAACAATGGTAACGTCTGATTTATGAGGCAACCCGAACCATAGTACTCAGGGAGCGATTCCCCAGCCACGAGACGATAAAATTCCACTCGGCGGTTTCTGAACTCGATCTCGCTCGTGGGTTCTGCAAAGCTGGATCGCTCTCTTTTCATATCGTCGTTGATCAGGAACCTGTCACGCACCCGAAAGAGCTGCACTATGCATGGGAGGTTCAATGCTGCCATACGGAATGTGTACGCCGTTTGAGCTTCGACTAGGTAGCAGTTACGGAGAGGTTTTCAATGCCCAAGAAGATTAAACAATGACTGAGGGAATCCCGGGTGCGAGAGCGCCAGGCTCAGCTTGCTGCGGAGGCATCGAGATACGGTCGTCAGGATTCGTCTATGGCGATGGAGATAGACTAGAACATCGTTCTGGGAGCCATTTCAACGAACATTAAGATTTGTTCGGTTGTCTGGAGAGAATACCGGACGCTTACAATGGGAAAGAAGCGATCTACCTCATTACAAGGATGCTGTAATATCGAACAGGATATAATCTTAGAATTCTTGCAAAGGCAAACAACTATGCTACCACAAGACGAAGCCGAGACTCTAGAGTTACCACGAAAAAAACTTTCAATCCTCGTACTTTCTAAATGCCGCACAATCACATGGTTTAGATCTTACAGCGTATCTTTAATATACTACATAGTACTTCATATTTCTCTCCGAGCTATTTAATTGTTCAAATAAATCAAAGAGTCACCCGTAAGCTCTATATCTCCAACATTTTAACCTATAGATCTTTTCCCAGCTTTACTAACAATCCGCTTATTACCACATCGATCTGTCAGGGACTTACAATCTACCCTATAGACGGAGCCTGATATCAATTTTAGTATTTGGTCTTACTCGAGAACTACCTGCGAAAACAAGTGTATTATCAAAAGAATTGGAGAAGGTTCAGCCCTAGTATATAGGATTAAAAAAAAAAGATCTTGTTTTCGCACGGACCACCCCTTTTAGCCTTGCCTACCGCCAAAAACTCAAAAAAAAAGAGTCAAGAATTGGCTAAAAGCAAAAAACAAAAACATATAGCAGCGAGGATTCGCTGGTAGTTACCTACCCAACTACTAGTTCGCCGATATCAAGCTTATCTATGAATGATAATGTAATATCTTAGTAGTAGCAAATATTATTACCTTTACTCTCGTCTCAACCTCGCTATCATCTCAACCTCGCTATTAACCCGCTACTATTATCTTAACCTCGCTGTCAACTTGCTACTATTATCTCAACCTCGCTATCAACTCGCTACTATTATCTCAACCTCGCTATCAACTCGCTACTATTATCTCAATCTCGCTATTATCTCAACCTCGCTATTATCTTAACCTCGCTATTATCTCAACCTCGCTATTATCTCAACCTCGCTGTCAACCCGTATCAACCTCGCTACTATCAACTCGCTATTATCTCAACCTCGTATTAACCTCGCTATTATCTCAACCTACTCAGCTGGTCTATAGATACTCTTTTTATACCAATTACCCTTCTATACTCCGATAGTTACTATCGTAGCTCTCTTGCTCTCGCTTCTACCCGTTCCTATTCCTTCTTGTTCGGCCTTAATTTCGATTCCTCTTGTTGGAGTATAGTTCTCTAATATTCCTGCTTTAACTCCTACTCTTAGCTCCTGCCTTCTAATTCCTACCTCGATTCCTGCCTCGATTCCTGCCTCGATTCCTGCCTCGATTCCTGCCTCGATTCCTGCCTCGATTCCTGCCTCGATTCCTGCCTCGATTCCTGCTTTCGATTCCTACTTATACGAGGTAAGGTTCTTAAGAAAAGGTTCTTAGAAAAGGTTCTTAGAAAAGGTTCTTGGAAAAGGTTCTTGGAAAAGGTTCTTGGAAAAGGTTCTTAGAAAAGGTTCTTAGAAAAGGTTCTTGGGAAAGGTTCTTAGGAAAGGTTCTTAGGAAAGGTTCCTAGGATATAGTTCTTAAGGTTTGGTTCTTAAGATATAGTCTTGACTCCTATCCTTTACTGCTACTAGTTCGTAGTTTATATCCTATTTACTTTTGAAATATGGTTCTTCGGTATGATTCGGAAGGAGAATATTTATAATTATTACCTAAAGACAACTAGTTCGGGTATTGGTTTAGTCAAGCAAAGGTCTGTTTACTCTCCTATATAGGAATAGTAAGTTATTAGTATAGCTGTCTCGTTCCTATTAATTACCGCAGTAGTTACGATAGCTCTATAAACCTTATTAGATTATCCTCGTCCTCGTTCTCGTCCTCCTTCAATTATTACCGGCTATTATTACGCATTGGTTACTAGTATTATCAAGATGTTTATAAAGAGCCTTATTGCTGGCTACTATTATATATTGGTTACTAGGATTGTCAAGATGCTAGTGAAGAGTATTATATATTGGTTACTAGGATTGTTAAGATATTAGTAAAGAGCCTTATTGCTGGCTACTATTATATATCGGTTACTAAGATTATCAAGACTAGTAAAGAGCATTATGCATTAGTTGCTAAGATTGTCAAGATATTGGTGAAGAGCCTTATTACTAGCTACTATTATATATCGGTTACTGAGATTGTTAAGACTAGTAAAGAGCATTATATATTAGTTACTAAGATTGTCAAGATATTAGTAAAGAGCCTTATATATTGGTTGCTGAGATTATCAAGATGTTAGTAAAGAGCCTTATACATTAGTTGCTGAGATTATCAAGATGTTAGTAAAGAGCCTTATACATTAGTTGCTGAGATTATTAAGATATTGGTAAAGAGCCTTGTATATTGGTTACTAAGATTATCAAGATATTGGTAAAGAGCCTTATACATTAGTTGCTAAGATAACTTAATTCAGGTTACTAAGAATACCACGTTACTAGTACTACAAGCACCTTCGAACCTCGCTGCTATTCATCGTTAGTAACGCCAAAATAGCCATTCAGACCGTCTACGTCTTTAGTAACCTTCTATACACGACTCCCAACTTTTACTTCCTCCTTCATACTGTCGAAACCGGACGGAGGCGAGCCTCTAAGTTATAATGGTCCCTTTTCCTCTAACCTCGCCTATTAGTTCTAGTCATACTACCTCGAGGTACCGGTAACTCTTTAATATCTAGCACGTCAACTCAGCGCTGAGATCTCCGTTGATCTTATATAGAAGCGAGCGGAAGTTATCATCGTTATCCTTTTTGATCCTGTTCGCATCCAAAACCTTCTGGACTTCGCTGTTCATCTTCTTAAGCTTCCGCTTGTTCATTCTAGCTATCCTCGTCTCGAGCTTCTTAGCAGCCTTCAAAGCCTCTAGCGACTCGGTATAGTATACGGTTAGAGCTGCGATCGCAGCGTGAATATACACACTCTTGATATACGCACGCCACATTTCGCGTTTCGATATATCGAGTATTGCGCGTCGTTGTTCGTCGGTTGCTAGCTGCCAATATATACCGTAGATATCGATCTGGTAGTATACTGTTAGAAAGATATGCGTAGCGTTATAGATGGGGTCTTCGTCAAAGTAGTACTCGATAATGTCTTATACGATGCCTGCATTTTCCTCGTCGCAAACGTTAAAACCGAGCCTCTCGCATTCTTCTCTAAGCTGCCGGATACCCTTCTTAAGATAAGAAGCTATACTCATACGATATATCTTCTTATAATCCGCTCCTTTCCTCGCCCACGATGCTGCCAGCTCTGTATTATCATTTTTATTCTCGCCTGCGAGTCGGCGCGATACTATCCAATCGCTAGTGTCGTCTTCCGAGCATTCAAGAGACCTGAAAAAAACGCGCTTACCCTAGGAGCCAACGCCGCGGTCTTCATGCTAGAGCTCCTCGGTAATTACATAGTTGTTTATGAGTCGTAGTAGCCGGCCGTTACTACGTTTGACTTTTATATAATAGGTAATGCGATGATCCTCATATTAGGCCTTGGTTCGATTCATATGCATCCAAAATGGACTATTCCTTGGAAGAGGCGAGCCATTCGGAAGAACGTATCTACTACGTTAGGGGAACAGCGTATTGCACTTATACTTCTTCAAAAGGCTCCTAGCTTACCGCACCGCTGTACGATCTACTGCCTCCCGTTTGATAGGCTGCTCGCCTCTAATATCGGTATCACCCTGATTGGACTCCTCCTCTTCATCGTTGATGTCTACGCCAAGCTCCCTATCGTCCTCAACTCTATCCTCTAGACGAGATCCTTTTTGCCCGTGCTCTTTCTCTCTATCCGAGTCGTCTAAGTTGTCCGAGTCACTTAAGTCATCTGAGTCACTTAAAGAGGAAGAGATATCAATAGATGGGTCTTCGTCGAGCGTAAGGTCGACAATTTCGATCGCGGTGCGAGACGTAGAGGCTCGCCGTCTAGAGTGTCGTTGCTGAGATTGCCAGGTTGCGCACCGGTTGCTGAGATTGCCAGGTTGTGCATTAGTTGCTGAGATTGCCAGGTTGTGCATTAGTTGCTGAGATTGCCAGCGTGATTATTTACCTAAGTGAAATGTTTCTCGAAATAGAGTTAGAAGAGATTGGAGATGTGGATGAAATAAAATAATTGGCGACGTTATAGCTCATGTTGAGACCGCCTCGATTATACCGGGGATCCAAGCTCATATAAAATGACATGGCAAAAGAAATCTCTCTCCATGGACAAAAAAGAACGGTGATTATGATATAGCGGAAATAGGACGTAACGTCAACCCTTAGATTTTACACAGTCGCTCCAACCGTCCTTTGCGCCTTGCAAATGCTCAACCCGCCAGCTCGGGGAACGACTCACATCCCGAAGTCAGACTCCCTACTCGACAAAGTGATTGTTAAGACAGTGCTAGGGAAAATAAATATTACTGGGAGCAAGTCTTCCTTCCAATGAAAGTTCCGGTGCCAGAGGGCAAACAGTGGCTCACGAATGCGAAATGGCCTCAGCAAAATAGACAACTCCAAACACCAAGAACGCGATGGCTCCACCAAGCGTGACTGTTCAATCATTAGCATCTGCACTCAAATTTGATATGCGTATCAGGAGTCGAGTAAGCTCACCTTTTCGAGTGCTGATTCGCCCCGCAATAGCTCGTCCGCCCATAACAGCAACAAAGGTGCAAACGGCATGGCCTGAAATAGCACCGCCAGTGACCCACCAATAGTCCTGGCCCGCGGCCATAGCAATCGTGGCAATCTGAGATCGATCACCCCACTCGGCCAAAAAAGTCATCACGAATGTTTGAACCCATACTGGACTCAATAATAGGGAGAAAAGGTTTGAAATGCCGTCCAGCACTGTGGACAGGGACGTGCGATTAGGGCTCAGAGAGCGAGAAGAGGGTGAAGAGGAGGGAGAACGTGGTGGTGCAGGTAACCGTGAGTCGGAGCGGGATCGACGGCCACGAGAAGATTTTGGCGGGGCCTGGCCAGATTCGAGGATGTATGGTGATATTTGTGATGAACGGCGAGAGTTACGACGTGCCATATGGGATTCCTTCTCTTCCAATTCCATTTCTACTTCCTTCATTTCTTCGCCCACACCTTCGTCTGGCGACATTTCTAGACCTTCTTTACCGAGCTTGGCGCCAAAGATCAAGAAAAGAATGGCGGCTGCAAAGTGAGTTAGACGTTCTGGAATCAGAGTCGGTACAGCATGGCCTAGGACTGCAGAGAGGACGGTCATGATGATGAGAGCCGCGCTGGCGGCGGAGAAGACGAGAATTCGAGGGTGGCGCATAGCCATTAGAGCGGCCACAAGGAATGTTTTGTCGCCAATTTCAGAGACGAGGATCATGCTCATAGCGAGGATATAGGAGTGGAAGGGTTGAATGACGGCAGCTCCATTGCCATTGATATCTCCAAAGTCTGCGGAATCGTGGGAGGGAGGGTGTTTCGCTGGTGGTTCTGCGCCCTCAGATTTGGAGCCCTTGGGCGATGGATGGGGAATATCGTGGGGTTTCTCAGGGAGGTCCAGTGGTTTCTGCGGTATGAAGTTAGTCAATTCTTCTATAATGCAGAAGGAAACAAATATACCTCCAAACCAGCAGCTCCCTTCTGTTTTGGTTTCTCCTCCACATCCACTTCTTTCTTTCCACTCTTGTCCTTTGTTTTGCCTTTGAGAGCCTTCTCTTCCACACTCGCAGGCACTTCCTTGGGCTGCTCCGGTTTCTTCAGCTCTGAGCTCTGTCCTTTACCTTCTCCGGCCTGCTGCTTCAACCTGTCCTTCTCACTAACGCCGCCCTCTGTCCCTTTGGGTCCTTTATTGGGCTTTTCCCCGACGCGATCGTCCATCACGCTATCTTCAGCCTTGGGTTTCTTCTTCTTGCCTATGTCTCCCACCTCGTCACTCAGACTCGACTTAGTCCCTAAATCTTCGACCTTCGCAGGCAGTAGCTTTTTCGGTTCTACGAAAGGACCAGCATGCGGTTTCCCGTCCAGTCCATCCACAGGCGCGTCCTTCGTCCCTTGACCAGCCGGACGCGAGGGCAGTGTTGCTGATCCTGCCTCGCCATCTGCTAATTGGGCTACAGAACCTGGCTTGGCCTTTGAGTCGACTGCGAGAGCTGCGGCGAGCGAAGGAAGGAGGAGAAGAAGCAGCGGTGATCTCGAACGCCGTATCCGCATTTTGGTGGTGTATGTGTGACGAAGAAAAATCGAGCCCGGAGGAAAGGTGACCTCTCCCTCCTGGTAGATAGGGGCGATGCTTTCGAAGATGAGGGTGAAGCTGACGTATCCCTTTTTGTCGCGTCTTGTTTATGCAAGGGCGGGTTTGGTGATGATTGGAGGCTTGGGGAATTAGGCTACGGCGAGAGAGAGATTCGTGTAGGCTCGAGGGAATTGGTGTTGTAGATTTGATTGTATCTTACGAGCACATTGTAACTCTGTTCTGAGAATGAAGAGCCAAGACAAATAGATCGACCCACCACTGCGGCCAAATGCAGATCTCGAAGTCAAGCCACACGCCCACAACTCCACTGCTTGTCTCTGTAGGTGCTCCGTACAACAAGACAACGCGCTCCAAACTCAAACAGTTTCGAATCGCCGCCGGAGCTCTTCCAGTCGTCCTCTCACTGGCAACTTCAGCTCCCGGTCTCAAACGCGTCTGCTCACAACCCCTCGTCTTCGCCGCAAGCACTCATTCTCCCGCAAAGTATTGGCTCCACGCGACCTACCCACAACAATCCTGTTCCTTACAAAGACTCGGCCTAGTCTCGTAGTCTATCCGGTCCTCATCTGGGATCCCGTCTGTAACTCGTGGGTGGGGTGTAAGCAACTAGCTCGCCAATATAAGTTCAAAGGAAAGGAGGGAGTTGTCGTCGCAGTTCCTAAGGACTCATCAAAGCTAGCATCACGTTTTCTAGACCGTGGCCATCGATGGCATTCAAGGCATGAGACAGGGGTCATCGATCTTTTCCAGGCTCTCTCCAGCACATATTCCTGCAAAGGCGTCTAATGCATCTCCACATCGACTTTTGAATATGTAGTAAAACGTAAAACTACTATGGACTAGAGTTGCATTTGCTCCCGAAAATCAAGCACCCGGGCTTATAGCTTGACGATGGCATATACGGTCCCTCGTGCAGAATGAAGTATATTGATCGCATTACGAATGCCTCGAATGAAGCAACCCAATTGTTTCCCGCTAGAAATAAGGAACAAACCTCATCTATACACACCTAACACATCAAACAGATTCGCGACCTTTGGAACTTTGGCAGCCTTCGCCACAGGAAGCTTGCTCTTCAACTCCTCCTTCTTCCTCTTCTTCCGTTTTTTATTCGCCGCCTTGAACCCATCCTCATCTTCTTGTTCTTTTGGCTTCACTCCCGCCTCTTCAACACCAAGAACGCCGAATAATTGTTCGATCGCAGATTCAACAGCTGTCTCCTGTAATAGCGTCGTGTCGAACAATTCTGCAATAGAAGGCATCGAACCAATAATTTCAGAAATCCCGTCAACAGCTCCATCTAGACTAGAGGTGGGTACTCCTTCTTTCCGTAGTGTCTGTTGAACTTGACAACATTGTCGCAGCATCCTCCATGAAAACATCACAGCCTCCATCTGCGCCTCCAAATGCACAAGCGCCCAATCCTTTCCTCCAGTGCTCCCCTTCAGCAATTTAACCAGCATTTCCCGCCTCGGTAAAGGTTTTTCTTGTTCTATCAACTCGGAGCAAATGGAATACAATCCCAACACTCTCCAGAATATGACTTGATCATCAATCTCCGCTCGTAGCGATGATAGGATATTCATCCATATCTGCAGTGCATCCACCACCTCCTCGACACGCAGGTGCTCCACTTTCTTCTCGCCAATCCTCTGGCCGCGTCGCGTCCACTCATTTGTCGTATGCTTGCCAGGTCCCAATATCGAATAGGCGATTTGGCGGATTGGGATGCTGAGGTTCCAGGAAGTAGCGCGAATGGGATCGTCGATGGAGAAGGGGAGATACATATCCAGTATCTTTTCTGCAAAGTCCATCGTTTTTACATTTGCTTGTTCTTGTGACGTCGTGATTGGTTTGAGCACATGCGATGGCAGAGCCAAGTATATCCATTCTGAGATCCTGGGATCGAGTGTTGCAAGCACTTTCTCCAGAGGCGTGGTCGGAGGTGAGAGATCTATTAAGACGAGATCGTATTCTTTGAGAAACTTGAGATAGGTGTCGTAGGCGCTGATTTCATGAGGCGTGAGAGCTGCTTTGTCGAGAAGATCCTGATGTGCTTCGAGTCGTTTGGCAAGGACGATACAGCCCGCGGTGCCTTTGTAGTGGTCTCGTTTAACGGAATGAGCAAAAGCTTGCAGGTTTTTCAGTTCGAGGCGGTTTGCGATAGTTGTCGGACTGAACGTGCTGATGCTGAGGACACTAGAGGCGATTGTATTAGTTTTGCACACCACCTATCTCCAATATCACGATCACGAATCGAATGTCAGTCCGTTCTCTAGCGCGCGATTGAGGATAGTAGTTTCGTGGCTGATGAGGTCTACGGTGGCCTTTGTGAGCCGCTTTCTTAAAAGATACAGTGGCTTCGTCAACTCATGTCCGCCAAGGAATCAACTTGTAATCTGAATCTATCACATTCAACTTGGTGTTGATGGTGATGAGTTCCCATGCTCTAAAAGGATGGGTTGCTGAGAGTTTCGCGAGCTCGTTCTTGATGAACGGACTCTCCACAAAAGCGACATTCTTTTTCATAGGCAGTAGAGGTGAGCATGAATTGACGAAACCGCTATAGAAATGGAGTGTAGCTTGTCGAAGTGAACTTGATACTTGTTGATAATGGACGGGCTGCGATACGATGTTCACGTATCGACCGCGTAGTTACGCAACAGCAGAAGCAACCGTGGACGCGCATGTTGATGACGTACCTCTTTTGGACAGATGTGTTACCAATCAACTCAATGTCTTTGAATAGAACAATGTTGGTCGTCTCGACCATGTCGTACACAAGAAGATCAGAATCACTCGTAAAGATGGTTCCACCGTGAAGGCTTGCATGCTTAGCGCAGTAAACGTCAGCTTCTGCGGGTACTACGCGAGTCTGGGACTGATATTGACTACGGATCAAAGCCTCAATCGCGGCAGGTACAAGAAAAGGCAGAGCAGGCAGTGCCTTGAGCTTGTCTGGCACGCGTGAGAACGAGAAAGGCAATCTCGTTGTAAACCGCCGACCTTTTCCCGGCTCAGCAATGAGGCTAGGGGTGTTAGCTCTGAAGATTTCCAACTGCTTGCGACTAGAGTTTAGTCTTTCAAATCTGGTAGGCTCTTTTGATGAAGGCAATAGTCCATCAAAGAATACGGCGGCGATCCTGAAGCCATAACTCTCTAGGACCGCGAGACACTCCAACACGATAGCATTGACTTCTCTGTACGATGGTATGGCGTCGAGGGCATTGGACGCGTTATCTCTAGAAGCGACGGCCATTCCATAAGCGTGGTAGGACAAGGCTGGCCCATCGATAATGGCTTCGCGTGCCGTGGGCCCGTCGTCGCGATTCTCGCCTCGTGTCTCCTCCCGGTGTCGAAGAAAAATCGAGTTTTCTCCCGCTTCTTTCGTGTTTGACAATTGATGGCGCGAGGCGAATGGCTGAAGCATACTAACCAATTTCGGGATGCCCATTGCTCCGAGTCAATGAATACTGGTGTAGGAGTATGACAAAGAGGTGGATGGGGTCCGATTGCGGGTTCATTTGCTCATTTCTCATGCGACGAGTCGAGGGCGTCTTTGTGCTTGACTCTGACCTCTTGACTCTGGCGCGGTTGTGCTTGGGCTTGGGCTTGGGCTTGGGCTTGTGCTTGTGCTTGTGCTTGACTCGGGCTCCGAGATGGAGAGATGTTGCTGGTAGGAACGTCCGGAAGCGGATGGAAGCTGGCCTTGGATCTTTCTTGGGTGGAAGGTTTGGATGGAAATTAATGATATTGTCAATTTGCGGTGCACGTACGGAAGGTAGGAGTCAGAAGCTGCCAGTGTTTGTTGTGTGAGCTTGATAGTCCGGGGGCATCCGGCAAAGCAGCCCTCCGGAACCGTGCCGCCTCTTTTGGCTGGTGTGTCTTGTGTAAAGGCGAAGACACGTCTAGTCGACGGCGCTTGAAGTAGCAGCTGGAGTACTGTGGAGTAGCAGCTGGAGTACTGTGCGGGAGTAGCAGCTGCAGTGCTGTGATGCATCGGAGACATGTTGGACACGGCAGATGGCATTATTGACATCCGAGTTGACCATGGATCCAACTGTTCGATTGTCAGATCAGCCGCAGCCACAGCCTAGGTATTCCCGACGCACATGGGAAATTGACCCAATGGAATTTAGAGACTGACCCAGCGGAGGCCACTAATCGGCCTGCCGAGCTGTGGCGGCGGCGGCCACCGTTCCCTCTCACGTTCAGGCGGTGCCCTTGACCTGATCGGGCCCATCGCAATATCAAACGTGCCCGGCGTCAAAAACGAAAGCCTAAACCCTACCAGAGTATGAGAGAGAATGATGACAGACGGGCCAGCCAAGTGAAAGAAAACACAACCACCCTCTGCAGTCGGCAGTCTGCACTCTGCACTCTGCATTCCCCCATCGCTCGCATCAAGCAAGTCCTCCCAGGACAGACCTGCCCTCCCTTCGTCGAACCAGGCCTCCCTCCCCCAGAAGAACGTGCCAAACGTGCATCTCAGCCGCTGCTTGTTTGCACGCGTGTAATTCGCTATCGACATACCATAGTACTGACGCTGATCGGGGCCCCCGGATATGCCATTGGGTGCTTGCTGATAGCAAGTGTTCCCCCCTGGACCTCCTCCGCATGGGACCTGGATTCAAACATGACCAAGGTCGCTCACGACGGTGATGCTGTGGCTCCATATCATCACCACCTGCCCGCGCGTTATGGAGAAGGTTCCGACAACTTCATGACCCGAACTGCTCTGAAGGGACACACGCGCAAAGCTCAATTGCCCGACATGTCAAAGGATCTACCTCCACCGCCCACTCCGACTACTCCCCTGTCGGTCCATGAGCTCGACCTTGGACATGAAGAAACCACCTCCTCTTCCATATCCTCGACCCTTCCCCACGGCTCCTCCATCCTCTCCTCTCCCAATGGCGATACTCTCAGCTCATCCCCAGACTCGCTCAACTCTGGCCCCTTCGCGCGCGATTCGATACCTTCTCCTCATCTTCCACTTCGCAAAAGCTCAGCAAGCGATTTGAGGGCCCAGATTGCGAAGGACCATGATTACTACAGCGCCAGACAATCCAGATCTCCCACACGGTCCGACACCGATCTGGCTGCGTATCGAGGGTCACCACGCACTCACCGAAGTCGAGAGGTTGCACTGTCACCAACAGAATCAACATACAGTGAGGATTCTCTGCCAAGAGATAACGATGTATATTTGCCGGCTTCCAAATTATGGGGGAGAGCAAGGGGGATGACATCGGCATCGCAGACTTCCCCTAACGGCGTGCAAACTCTCCGAACGCATTCTTCCATTCCAGACTTTCGGCATTCCGCTCGCAACCAGGTTTCCTCCACATACCGACCTGATAGGGGCCCCAACAGTCGCGATGTAAGCATACAATTCAAGAGCCTGCCACCGGTTCCCTGGAAGGACAGAGAGGAGCTTCGTTCTAGTTTCCGATCGGCCATGACCAATGGTTCGCATGTAACGTATGCATCGTCCGGCATGCTCGAATCCAGCGACACAGAAAGGAACAGCGTTTTGACTAGAGCAAGCTCAGTCAGCGACCTCTACTCAAAGCGGAAATCGCAAACGCTGGCAGAGGACGAGGGCATGAGTGTTGACGACGCCATTGCACTGTACATGAACGGCTTCGCAGACGACGAACTTGAGAAGCAGCTGGACCAAGGCATTGAGGATATCGAATCATTCTTTCGACCATCGTCGGAGGAAGAGAGCGAAAAGACGTTGCCAGTGGCAGCAAACCAACATCGGCGAACTCTCTCCAAGGACAAACCATTGCCCGACCCATTGGAGTCAGAGCGCCGACCTTTAGACAAGTCTGACGAGCCTCTAACCATCGCCACTCGTTACGACAGCAAATTCGGCGACTACAACAACTTGAAACTTACCATTCCTAAATCTCCACCGCTGTCGCCATTGAAAGCCCATCCCATCCTACCACAATCACCGGACTCCGCTCCAACTTCTCCGACATACCCCGATTACGAACAGGATTCCAGACCGCTCTCCGAGGGACAGTACGAGGAAGCTCCACCTTTGGACCGCTCACAAGGCTCACAGCGATCTGTCAAAATCGAGCATTTCGAGCCTGTGCCACGTGATCGATATGGGTTCAAGAAGACAAGCCAATACGTAACGGAAGAAGAATACAACGCATGGAATATCGGTTATACTGAATATCTTGACCGGAGACGCAAAAAGTGGTTTGCATTAATGAAGCAATGGGGCCTTACGACTAACAACCCCATCCGTTTCCCACCCAAATCCGACAAGGTCAAGCGCTATATTCGCAAAGGTGTCCCACCAGAATGGCGAGGTGCAGCTTGGTTCTGGTATGCAGGTGGCCCAGCCAAACTCGCGCAAAACCCAGGCTTGTACCAGAAATTGGTCGAGGATGCGGACAAGGGACTTCTGAGCGAAATTGATCGCGAAATCATTGAACGAGATTTGAACCGGACATTCCCTGACAACATTAAATTCAAGCCGGACCCAACACCGGAGCCAACACAGGAATTTCTAGGAAGAAATACTCGACTACCTCGAACATCGAGTAAAGGCGAGGTACCAATCATCAGGGCTCTACGAAGGGTTCTTCAAGCGTTTTCTATCCACAATCCCAACATTGGATACTGCCAATCACTGAACTTCCTGGCTGGACTGCTCCTCATATTTCTGAATGAAGATGAAGAGAAAGCGTTTATTCTGCTCAACATTGTCACCACTACTCATCTTCCTGGCACCCACGCCAAAGTGCTCGAGGCAAATGTTGATGTGGGCGTCCTGATGACGTGTATCAAGGAATCCATGCCAACCGTTTGGGGTAAAATTGACGATATTGACCAAGGCCGTGGTCGAATCAGTACGAATCGTCTTCCAACAGTTTCGCTGGCAACAACAGCTTGGTTCATGTCTTGTTTCGTTGGTAATCTGCCTATCGAGACCGTCCTGCGGGTTTGGGATTCTTTCTTCTACGAAGGAAGCAAGACGCTTTTCAGGATTGCGCTAGCCATTTTCAAAAGTGGTGAATGGGAAATCCGCAAAGTCAGTGAGCACATGGAGATTTTCCAGATCGTACAAGCCATCCCAAGGAGGTTACTGGACGCCAATTCATTGATGGAGAGTTGTTATAAGAGACGCAACGGGTTTGGACACCTCAGCCAAGAAACAATTGATGCACGGAGAAAGGAGAGAAGAACAGCCATGCAGGCAGAAAGGGATAGGAAAAATGCACAGAAAAACAGTAGTCTCCTCATTCCTTCATCCACGGAAAACATGTCAAGACCCACAACCCGAGAGGGAAAATTGAGAAGAGCAGCAAGTAGGGCTGTAAGACATCGACCGCATACTGGAAAGAGGCCGCCGTTGCCGACCGACACTTTGTAATTTGTTCGTTTTGTAAGAACGCTGTTGGAGTGATGAGGATATGGCCGCGCGCATGGCCAAGCATATGATAGGAGTACTGGGTGTGCGCATTATTGTTTGTCGTTGTTGCTGCTGCCTTTCGGCATTGAGGTATCTGGGCGAAGGAGATGTATGGTTTATCAAGCGATTTGGAGTGCATACTTTATACCCATCTGTAGACTTTGTATTATTGGATATGCATCATATCCGTTCAACTTGGCAATCTGGAAATCTATGCACCGTGAATATATACTCTGTAACCTCGTTGGTTCGTAAGTACCTAAATCAGATGCCCCCCGTCCCCCTCTATCACCTCTCAGAGTAAGGCTATCATGGTAGGCAGTATCCTTCGATTTCAACCCGATTTCGCTTCTCTCAAAATCGTAGTCTTTGCACCCTTGCCCAGGAAGAGTCTTTATAAGAGATGGAAATGGAAATGATGGAATGGTGAGTTGAGGCTCCCGCCATGGAGGTGTCTAGCACTAGCTCCCAATTCAACCATGCGGATATTTCGGGCTTTGGGCTTTGGGATTGGTGTTTTTGTCTTTTTTTTTTGGGGGCGCGTGGGTATAGGGAGGGGATTTTGGAGGATACTGGGCGTTTTTTTCTTTTTTCTTGGAAAGGTGATTGATTTGGGGATGTATATTTTGCCATGGAGAAGATGAAGGTTGGAAGGAGGAATTGGAGGTTCAGGATGACTTGCCACAGAATTGGTAAAGTAGAATCGCTCTCGCTCTCGCTCAATTGGCTTGCAGGTAATTGGTCTATAAGGGAAATAGGCTGTACAATTTTTTTCTCTCTCTTCGTGATCCGTGATTGTCGTTACTCTTTGCATGCTTCCTACGCGTATCAAGACAAAACCCCAAAAACCAACTGAGACAGACACCACTGTACAAACATATTCCTCCGAGTCTGCGACTCTTTGCATATGGCTATGCAAACAACAATTCGAACATACACATCGCCCACACCAAACCAGGACCCCCACTAGAAGCAAAAGAGAGACCAAACGCTCTCACGATATATCCTCGCTAAACAAACTCCGCCTCCCCGTAGTACTGTTCGCCCTACTCGGAGTCTTCTTTATATTCTGGTTCTGGCCTTGCTCCAAAGGTCTAGGGGAAATGCTCCTCAAACTACTCTCCTCAGCATGATCCCCAAACGGATTTTCCCCAGTCGACGTCCTCCCCCTCGCATCGTGTCCACCAGCAGACAATCCCGGAGCGGGCGCAAACCCAGCTCCATCTGTACTCAATCGTCCAGCCGGTCCTCCATAAGCAGCACCCGTGTAAGCAGTTGATTGCGGATGTAGTCCTAATTCTGTTTCTTCGTAGTAGCCTCCTGGACCATAGATTTCGCTTTCATTGCCGACGCGGGAGTCCCATGCCTCGTCTGGGTCTAGAGGGCCGCCGTGAGCTGCTCTTCCTGTGCCACCACCGCGTGGAGCGGCGTATCCAGCTCCTTCGTACCCTGCACCTGTCTGTGATCGCTTGTTCCGCAGTGATGATACAGTTTTGTGGAAGAAAGCGACGACTGGATTTGTAGAGGAGGAAGAGGCAAAGCCGCCAGCTTCCCGGGCTGATTGGCGCTTGTTCTTTGTGAGGCGGAGGTAGAGAAAGAAGGCGGCTGCGATGAGGGCGAGGAGGATTAGGACAACTATGAGGAAGATCCAACCGCCTCCTAGACCGGAGTGTTTCTTTTCGTTTTTGCTGTCATCGTCGGCCATGGTTGTGGACACTGTGGATGTATGTGGAGTTGTTGCCGTCTAGTTGGTTTTTGGGCGGAGAGATGAGATGGCGGAGGTTGAGGGATTGTTATTATTAGACTGGGCGCATTGGAGAGTGGGATTTGTCTTGCTCCGGAGGCCTTTATGTGTAGCTGGAGACGGACACAGAGTCTTTGTAGGGTTTGAGAGAACGCGTCTGTAGCTGAGAGGAATTGTTCAGCTGTTATTACTTTCCATATGAGTACCGGTAGTCTATACATGGAGTCTGTGACATAATCGTGGCTGATCAACGGTAGCGGATTAGGGGGTATTAGTACATAGTAGCGCCCGCGCCGATTCTTCAACCAACACCCTAACAATCATTTCTGGACAATTAGAGACACCATCCCAATCACTCCCACCGATCCAATTGATGCCACCAGCGCGGGTTCCCATACCGCCATTCCGAATACACACATCATGGGCCTTACAACCGCTGCCTACCCGCTTTCTTCGCGTCATCCTTCAACTTCCAGTGGAGCTTCGACCTGTTGTTTTGAGAAGCTTTCATAGCATTGCGTGTCGCGCGCAGTTGGAGCAGATTTCGACGCTTTCCTCGCTATACGCGACTCCATCGCAAGGTGTAATCACATCGCCTGCCTTTTTGGAAAGATATGGAAGAGAAAATGGGAAACTGCTTGAGGAGGGGACTGAGAGACAAATTGACGAAGGGGACCATATCCAAAAACCTGATGAGCACGACGTTGTAGGATTGGAGGGATCTGATGAGCATGGAGGCATGGTGAATGCAAACGCGCTGGAAGTCAACGAGAAAGAGGATGAGGAACCTGGTCTTAAGATATTTCAGAGAAATGGCATATCAAAAAGACGCAAGACAATTTCTGAAAAGCCAGTCCATGTAAGCCGAGTCGTTCTACATCACTCTTTCAAATCAGTATTGATGCTGGTCCAAGTGCTTGCCCATTTCCCTTCTCGAGACGCCGCCACAAACTGAGATCCCACCGGACGTCCAAGAAATCATCAACGATTTTAAGATCCGCGAACCCTCCAGTGAAAACGATATCCATGCCGCTTACAACGAGTATCGGAAACTGATGATGGGCACCGAGGCTGCATTCATTGCAGCAACATGGCCGAAAATGATCGACCATATCACGATGGATCCACTCCGGGATCACAAAACCAAACGTAGTGAGATGTACACTCTGCAGAGCAGCTTCAATGCAATCACCGCCAGCACATATTTGTCCAGGGAGCAGAAAACTATCATCAAGAGCTGGCGTCAGAGTCTTGGACAACCTATTCTCGAGTGGCAAGCTCGAGTCGCCAAACTCAGAGCTGTGGATATAAGCCAAATACAAGAAATCAATCGAGCTTCAAAGGAAGCAATGCTGCGAACAAACAATGCGAAAACACAGGAAAGTATATCTCAGTCATACCTTACCTACCGTACCCAGCTGCTTGCCACAACTCATGGGGGCCTCTTCGCCGACTTGCCCTCTCATTTGCCTACACAGAATGTGTTGACGGACTTCATACGGATCTACAATCTACGTCGCCTCCCTCGCCACAAATTGCAGCTCATCGAGCAAAATTTGGATACTATGGATGATATTGACCACTCGGCGCTTACCAAAGAGATGCTTGAGCTCAGCGTGCGCATAACAGGTCTGACTGTTCTGCTGAGACACGTCCATAGATCATGGGAAATTGACTTGGACGATCGTGTACGCAGAGCTTACCATCGCTTGAGATCGAACTTGTCAGGGAGACGTAGCGAATGGCCGGGAGACGTAGGTTTACCCGTATTGTGGAGGCTGACCAAGCTGCGAACAAGGGTCAAAGAGCAATTACTGGAGCCTCAAGGTACAACCCTCCAAAAGCCCACAAATGAACGGTACTTAGCGGCTCTGGACGAGTTCTTTCATGTCGTTGAGAACCCGGCATCGTTCAAGCCGAACCATCGTGATGCTACGATCGCTGTGAAGTCTAGTCAACCAATGTCTGAACGTCGGATGACTGAGTCTGCTAAGCTGGCAAATTTGAATCACCAGCATCCCCGCACCACGGTAGCATCAGCTACCTGGCCAGCATCCTTTCAGCCTTCAGAAGTCGATGCACTACGTCGACGTATCGCTGCCTTGCGAAGCAAATCGTTTGAGGCGCCCAGAGATACATCTCACGATATGATTCAAGACGAAATTCAAAGACTTGAGCAATTTTTCCAGGCGTCTTTTTCATCATCATCAACTTCTACTGGAGGAAGCAATGCTGCTGTTTCGCCTGAACCCTCTGTGGGGAGAGATCTTGACGATGCCGGCGCGCAATCTTCAATCGCAAACGTGGTTACGGAATCCAAATTCGCGGAAGATCGCACCGCCAAACGTGTCAACACTATCATTAGAACCGTCGCTGGTGATCATCACAATCCACAGCTACTCGCTGACTACGCGCGAAGAAATATTGCGAAGAACAAACATCTCCAATGGAGAGAAACTCGGAGGTTTGGTAACAACGACACAATATCTACGCAGCCACAAGTGGATGCGAGATCACCTCATTCATCCGTCACTATCAGGAAAATTGATGACGATCGAGCATCAGATTTGCCTTTGGGTCGTCACAACGAGACGAAGAGATTTGGAGAATTTGAAAGGAGTGGGCAGGATTGGGGCGAGATGATGGAAGATATGACACCATCAAAGGAAAATGGTCGTGTACCTTTTGAGAGCGCGATTTCCCCGATGTTCGATTCCCAGTCGTCAGGAAGTCAATCCAAGCCACCTCACAATTCGGATTCAGCAGCCATTTCCGACTTGAGAACAGAAGTTGCAGAATTGAAGGATCTGATACGTGGCCTCCTCTTTCAGCAGATGGCGATGCCTGGAACAAATTCCGAACCTCCTATGCTGGCCTCCACGAAAGCTGACATTCTTGCTGAAATCTCAGCATTGGCAGCATCTGTCAAGAAACCCACCACCAAAGCGGTGGTGGAGCCTCTTGTTGCAAGCAAGGAGGCACCGCAAGCATCCACCGATCAAGCCTCGCCAGGAACTCTCAGCGTCCTCGAAGCACCAGTCAAGATCACTTACGAAATGTATCCACCTGATCAAGATTCTCAGAATACTGCTTGCAAGGCACCCTCTCAAATCGTACAGCATCAAACGTCCCAGTCACTTCTGGCAGAGCTGTTTCCAGAAGAAACCAAAACAGCCATGGCGGAAGAGCGGAAAGAAAGGACAGGCTCACCCGCACGTATACCAATTCCTCATGTCCCGCTGACCCCGATCGAGAATTCCGAAGCAGCACGGCGACAGTCACCAGGGCTCGGCCCAGTACGACGGGCGAGCGCGAAAGGCTCAAATATGACAGCAGAGTCCACTGTCCTTGAGCTCCGCTACGCAAGCAAATCATTGATAGAAGAGGATTTCCGCACTCTCATCCCTCGCGGACTTCACATGCAAGAATGGACGCAGCGAGGTGAATTTGTCAAAGTCATTCCAAAACGTGATCCCTGGACTTTGGAGCAGGCAGGAAATTATTACATCGTCTTCAATAATGGAGAAGATGCAAAAGCTTACAAGCAACACGTTTCTCATGTTCACGATCTTGCGAGACAACATACACCTACCTCTCTCACCTCTGAGATTGCACCTCCACCTGGTTACATCATCAATGGCGAGGATGTGTCAGGCTTGGTCCAGAGTTATGCCCTCATCCCGCCACAGCAGAAACTGTTCTTGCAATATTTGGTGCCGCCTTTTACACCTTTACAGCAGAATATATTCAAACGCGGTGGCTACGCGCAGATTCTGGAGGGAGGCAGAGAAGGCGCGGGGCAGGTTCTCTTGGTGTTCTTGGAAGGCAGACAACCTTCCTACTTCGAGATCAGCGACGCAATCCACGTCGATGGCAAACGGCGAGGTTTGGGATGGAAACTATTGCCGATCGAAACAGCGATTAGAAAGGTCGATATGAGAGAGCCGAAGAAGATGAAGGCATCGTTTTTGGACGAAGATTTTGTGAATGATGCGGGGGCGGATGCTTTGGGTGGAATCGAGGCGGCTGAGGGCAGTAAGAGGAAGAGGACAGTGCTGGAGAGAGCCAAGACACCGACGTATGGGCAGAGGTGGATTTTGAGCTTTGAGACTGTAGATGAGGCAAAAAGGTTTGCGTTACAGTGGCATGGGAGGCCATTTCCATGGGATGATAGAGCGATGAAGAAGAGGCATGAGAGGGGGTTTGGAGAGCAGGTTCTGATGGTCAGGGCGGAGTTCTTGTGGTAGTAGATGGTAATCAGAGGAGTCAAAAAATTAGGTGTGTATACAATGCGTTCTCACCAGGGGATAGGAACCTTGCTGCCATGTATGCGCGTCATGTGATGGCACCAGTTCTTTCAGGACCGGGTAAGTAGATTGCATAACGAATCGACCCGGATCGCAAATTGGGCAATTCGACGAGGATAACGAAGGGTATTGAAGGCGCGTCATTTCTGTTGGAATCTGGAACACATCGAGCGAATTGACAGCTCTGTTTCTCGGATTCTATCGTGAAGATACGGGTGACGCATCCTGTGGTGGCACTGACATTCTCACTCCAGGGACTTTCTGCCGTATTTGACGGAGGAAAAACTTCAACTCTGTACCTCACCAGCAAATGAATCGGATATTATTAGTTACCTCTTTAATGGATACGCAGGCGCTACTTCTTCATTTCCTTCTTGAACAGACTGCAGGTCGATACCCCTTCAAGTACCCCGTCACGCATATGTCTGTGAGCTTATCATTCTTTCCTTTCCCCTTTCCAAGGTGGACCCGATCGCGCGAGAGATACATACAGAGGGATTATTGCACTGCCTAAGGTACTCGCTCCCTGTACAATGTCGCATATCTTCCATTACCAAGGGTTCCTCGAATCCCACGCCTCCCTCTTCCTCCCGTCAGGCATAGGTACTACCCGTTCCAACACGTTTGCAAATACAACCTCGAGTTCGAAAAGCCAGTTGACTCATCCTTCTTCGACAGCGGTAGATATCAAGAACGTCGCCCCTTCTTCACCCTCCCGAAAGTAACAATCGCCATCTATACTACACATCGCATCCAGCCATATTCCCCATTCCATCCATCCCGCACAAATCCAGCCCAACCGTGCCTCTAAAAGAAAAAACGCAATATCTTAGTACCTACAGTAAACATCAAAGCCATCTACTATTTTCGAAAAGTGGATTTCTTCGAGTTTGAACGGGTTTGGTACGATGAAGAAGCGTGTGGATTGGGGTTTAATGGGGTGAGGTTTGTAAAGGGAGGTTTTCGTCATTCAATGATAGGAAATGTCTATGGCAGGGAGGTTAGACCTAGAACCGGAATTCGTGTGCTGTTTTTCTAATATTGGGTTTTCTTCCGTTGTTTTTGAAGGTTGGATAGAAGGGAAATTGTCTTCATCACTTGTATAATTAGATAGATATCGAGAACCAGATTTCCGGCGCTGAGATAAAGGATGTGGAAGCCAGCGTGGTGGAAAACCTCCGAGTCTATCTTTTGTCCTTTCCTTCCCATCACAGTTTGGGTCAGCCAGGCGATTATATGTTATGAGATGGTACAGTACAAACAAAATCTTGGAGAAAATATCATTCATGTGCTTCTTCCCTTTGAATTTCTTTCGTTGAGAGGTTGATGTGGAATTTTTCATGTACTTTAATCCCGAGGTGTACGACTCGACTGTGAAAAGAGTGAACACTGAGCCGCTATATTTAAGATGTCACACTACATCATTCTTGATGGACCTCTTGGGAGCGTGTGAAAGGTGCTTGCTTCTTGTAAAAAGGAGACGAGAAACGAATAAGCAACATCTCGATTACCTAGGCTCATCTATACTGAAGCTTACCAAAACGGCCAAAAGATGCTAAACTGCTTTGTCATCTTCATGCATCTACATCGTCCATCATCGTCGTCGCAGCGTTTTCATCTTCTACTTCTTTTGAGCCGCCGCAAGATTGTCATGCTCTTCAATGTCCCTGGTTTGTGTTAGCGATTTAGATTCCAGAATTGGCGTAATCAGAACTTACGTGGCCTCCCATGGGTAGCATATCCATTCGTCCCCAACCGTTACTGCCGCCAAGTATCGTCCGTTGTCCATCATTTCGGATGGTAACTTACCCTTCTTCGGTTTGTCCTTGTTCTGCGGAAACAATCAGTATCTGGAATCCAAATTTTTCCACTCATCGAACATACGTGAAGCACGAAAATGCTGAATTGGGTCTTTTCAAGCTCAGCAGTCCTGCCCTGCTCCCTTGCCGCTGTTTCAACATCTTTCTGGAGTTCTCGAATGGCGTAGTCGAGGGTGGTTCGTGTATCGTCCACCTCGTCCACCACCAGTATCTTCTTTCCGATAAGATTGGCCATCTCGAGAGAGCTCAAGTCCAGCCATTGCGTACGCGTCACCTTCGTGCCCGGTTCTTCTACGGGATCTTCACCAAGTGCTTCGTACAGAGACAGTCCAATGGCTTGAATTGGGATGTTGGGGGAGCCAGGCTGCTTGAGAAAGGATCTGAGTATACCTACATCAGACTTTGTTTCGTTCTCTGCAGAGCGACGGAGGTACATCAAGGACGTACCGCAGGATTCGTGCTGGGACATAACCACCTCCACCAATGGCGATCATGAGGTTTGGCTTGAATTCGGAAAGAATCTTGGGCGCAGAGGTCTGGCACAGACGGTGAACCTTGACATTTCAAAGTTAGCTAAGAATGACTAGACATGGTCGTCACCTGTCCCTGGCTTGGCAGGCTTGAGTTCGCACTCGGGTCACACAAACGATAGTGGTCGGAGAAATGATAGCGCTGGGGAAATTGCGGATAGCAACATGAGTTCGGTGGCTCAAGAGTGGATGTTGCGGGGTACATGGCATACTGAAGCTATGACTTGTGATGCTTCAGAATCTGCACGGCATAGGAGAGTCGAGGAAACAGACGGGGCTCAACTTGCCTCATTGTAGGTGATGTAGATTTTCTCGACCATGTTGTCCGAGCGGTGGGGATGTAGGTTGTAGGAGTGGAGGAGTAGTAGGCACTGCGAGTACGGAGGAGTAGTAGTCACTGCGACTGCGAGGCAACGCCGAGACTGACAAGAAAGGTGTGTTGCCCGCCAAACGTCGATATCCCGTCGTCTTCCGATCAAGAATGGCTGATATAAATTATCTATCCCTTGCCTCAATCAAGACCAATCATTCATTCTTCAAAGCATAACGGGTCCTTCATCCTGTTTCTTCACCGACATTTCTGGACGATTCTGCTTCTTCAATCGATATGACTGACCTTGCTCAAGCCATACTAGTAAGATGCGAGGGCAAGCCATGGATATCTGCCGGATGGACCTTCCATCGCCCATGGCCAGTTTTATCCATCTATATACTATCATCTAGTAGCCGTCCAAGGCGTTTGAAAGCTTCCCAGCCCATATAGAAGAATAACAAGACACGCGATATACTTTCACGGGGTTAATTCCATCGGTAATGTGCCCCAGGTCCGGGTTCATTGGACGAGCACCGGAGAGTAATATGATGGAAGTAGGCACTTTATTGGTGGAGAAAGACACTTTGACTTGATGGAGAAAGACACTTTGACTTGATGGAGAAAGACACTTTGACGAACATTCGCGGTACCTGAATGTCTGGGGCTGTAAGAGTGTTCCATTCTTATTCCATGGTACGTCGAGAGACGTCAAACACTTAATCCGCCACATTCCTCGATTCGGCCAGTAGTACTGTGGTAGACAACGGCGAAAAGAAGCAACCTCAGTCCTACCACCGAGTCAAGGGTCAGGCTGGACCACAGGCACCTGCACCGATCAAACTGCTCGCCAGCCAGCTTTCAAGCCACAAACGGCGCGAAGGTTCAGGTTGTTGCAGGCTGAGGGTTGGGACTTTCTTGGGGCACAGGGGGGGCAATCCGAAGCAGGGGAGCCAGTGTGCGGTCTGGTCGAGGTCTGGTCTGGTCTGTTATTTGGACTAGGAGGTAGCAGACACAGACACATACACAGACACAGACACAGACAGACACAGACAGACATGCTTGAGATACAGGCTGAATTGAAGTGTACCACAGAAGGGCGATGGAGTATTGGCCGAAAGAGGAACAGCCAGCCAGCAACAATAATAAATAATAATCTTCTCCAAGTACTACTGTAGTAATTATGATACTGGGACTAGGACTGGGGATCGATCCTCGGGATTTTGGGGTGCAGCAGCTCAACTGGCCGCAACGTTAACGCAGAGGCAGACACCGGCACTGGACCCCACCTGCATTCGTACCTTGTTGACTCCCCATCCACGTCTCTTCACGTCCCGCCGGGCCATGCTATGCCCACACTGCAGACTTCCACCAACTGCTCCTCCTGCAGGTCCATGTGCTTCTTCCTGGACCATATCACTCTAGCTGTTTGAGCCGATATTGTTGACCTCTTCTCGAACACACTTGGACACGTCTCTATTCATCTCTGCCCTCACCAAGAGCTTACTCTCCTCGACACCTGCCCACCGACCCCATCTAGCCGTCTCTGTTTGGTGAAGCCCGCCATAACGTCCACCTATTATACTTTGCGCACCGATACCCTCCTCTTCCGGTGCTCATCGCGACCTCGATACCGTCCTTCTCTCGCTCGCATAATAAACCATCTCCGCAAATATATCTCGACGGCTTCTCCTCCCTGTGCGGAATCCATCCACCCACCAGGAACCTCCCACCTGCATCCTCGCACTTTGTCTTCTGTTCCTCGAAACGTCTTCGAGGGCACGAATATCCGTCGGCTCTAGCCTCGCGCAGCTTCTGTATACTGCATGTAGTGTTGCTACTGTTCTGGGGATGGTAGTTTAAGAGCTTGACAATAGCGGAGGTTACCGAATCGACCGTATACATTAGAGCGATTGACGCATTGCCAGATGGGCCTTACCATCGGCATCCAATCTTGAATACTGCAAGCGACGATTGATCCACGGCACGATCCGAACGCGCGACGGGCAGGGCCTTCAAAGACATGGCAACCACCACGGAATCCCTCCATCGCAGTCCCTTTGAAACAGGTTCAGATCATTACGAAGTCAGCAGACAGAAATCCATACCAATTCTACCCTCCTCCTCCTCGTCCTCTGCATCACCACATATGTCATCTACCGAGCCCATGGACGTCGTTGCACCAGCAGCTCCGACTGCAACAATGGGCCCACCGCTGCTGAGCAGCCCTGTCGCTGAACGTCAGACGTCGAATGGCGGTCCTGAGCCTACAATCACCATCAATGGCAGCGCTGCACCTGCCGTTGGCGCCGCAGCTGCCGCTCAACAACCAAAAGTGGTACAAACTGCATTTATTCACAAGCTCTACAAGTAAGTCAGTGGAGCTCCGCGTATCGTACGTGTCACGTTGACAATGGCCTAGTATGCTAGAAGACACCTCAATTGCACATTTGATCGCATGGTCAAACACGAACGAAAGCTTTGTCATGTCCCCCTCCACAGAGTTCTCCAAAGTTTTGTCGTCAGTCTCCCTTACATGTCGTTTGATTGGACATTCGGCTCACATTCCAGATCTTATTTTAAACACACCAACATATCATCCTTCGTCCGGCAATTGAACATGTACGGTTTTCACAAAGGTAAGGACGACATGTAAAATGCGCGAGGCGCAATTGCTAAAGCTACCTAGTTAGCGATGTTTTCCACACCGGCGCGCCAGACTCGCCACTTTGGGAATTCAGACATGGCAACGGTAGTTTCAAGCGCGGCGACCTCACTGGATTGAGGGAAATCAAGCGTCGCGCATCAAGGCACACGCTCATAAATCGGGATTCTTTCCCCAACGCCAACCTGCCAAAGCCCGCCGTGCCTCAGATTGGCGTTCCCGTCGAAGCTATGCCGCCGGACCCCTTGGAAGCACGGATTCATGCCATGGAGCAGAACTACCATTATATCGACGCCCGGCTTGCACGATCGGAGGATACTTCATCGTTTCTAAACTCCAAATGCACGTTCCTTTCCGAGGGCTTGGTGAGATGCCACCAGGTTTGTGCTACTTGCCCCTGATCTGCACCACCTGCTGATACATGACTAGTGGAACCAAGAGCTGGCCACTCATCTGCTCCAAATGATGCCCGATCAGGATACTCAGATCCATAAAGAGAGTAGGTACTCATCACGTGATGTCGTGTATTCTTCTAACCTTTCTAGTCTCTGCGATGAGAGGAGAGATCCTTAGACAGATGGAAACGTTAAGGAGTTTCGACGACGCACCAGAACCATTAAGCTCTGGCGCTGGTGGAAGCAGACAGCAGTACTTTTCCAATCTTCAGGACAACGGACATCCTCTGTCACCCCGCCAGATGCCTGTAAATGACTCAAGGCGGCCTTCCCAGCCATCGCTAATGATGGAACCGCGTCCCTCTTTCCGACCGCCTCACGCAACTCATCTGTCGACATCTCCCCGCCGGTATGGCTCAATTGGTAGCGGTAATAGCTACTCACCATCATCGGCCCGCGCAATTGGGCACCCTACATTGCCACCACCTCCTCCTCCAATGCAACACCCTCTCGCCACCGTATCATCGCCGCCGATGAATCTCTCTCGACGCCACACATCAGCTGATATCCGTCAACATGGCTGGCCGCCTGGACAACCAGGCAACACTCATTCTCCCTATGCATCCGGACAGAATAGCACGCAATGGCCCAGTTCCCCCCACCGCGGGCCCATCGACCGCATTGACGAAAACCGTGAACTCCGCAACAGCCTCGCGTCTTACAGATTACCAAGCGGCGACCCTTCTCAACATGGATCGAGACAGCATACTCCGCCCCCTCCCATGGGTACTGATTCGTCTAGTCAGAGGGATGATTTGCCACAAGGACAGTGGGCGTTACCTGGTCCCAAGTTTAACCTGGGTTCGTTCCGCACTCAGGATAATTCTGCGCCGCCGACGAGGAGGAGTAGTATGGCGAGTAATGTGCATAATCTTTTGAACCCGACTGGTGGGGGAGATGAAGACGAGCAAGACGCTGATGGTAGGAACAAGAGGAGGAAGAGAGAGTAGGTACTCCTTCCTCGTTACACGGTTCATTCTTTCACAGAGACTGGTTTTTGGCCTGGGCTCGGACTCGGACTCGGACTCGGGTGAGCATTGTGCATGTACTTGTAGCTGGTATGGGATGTTTGGATTTTTTGTTTGATCCGGAGTTGGAGGTTGAGTGTCATCATTTTTTCCATTTTAGATAGTGGAAATTTTGGATTCGGGTGTGGGGGTTTTGTATCACGAATATGCCATGACAAGAACTCGTGGGTTGGGCAGCATTGGATCATTGATATTCTTTGTGCAGCATTTTTGCAAAAACAAGTCGCTGAACTCTTAGAAAGGGTTTGTGTGCGACACTGGGTGGAGTTTTTCTCTTTTTTTTTGGGGGGGGGGAGGGAACATGATGCCTCGATGGCATGAATTCTGTCAAACTTTTTTTTTTTTTAAAGTTTTGAATTTGAATTTGAAATTTTGGGATTTTGAAGATTTGAATCTTGAGTAAGGAATCTTGAATGAGGAATCTTGAATTTACATGAGAAATCTCGAACTTGACTATTCTTCTTTCAAATCATCTTTTTTCCTCCCTACTTCTCGTGGACTTTGCTACTACTAGTAGTATGGATAGAACGTAAGATCGAAGTTATTAAGAAGCCTATCGTTTGAGGCTTTGTATAGTACAACATACCTATGTTGTAACAACCTACCTAGTCCCCCCTTCTAAGTAAAAAGAAGAAAAAGAAGAAAAAAGGGGTTTTCACAGTCAAAGTAGTTCGAGATGTCAAAATCACTTACAATCGAAAAGAAGATTATCGAGAAGAAATAGAACACTGGCAATATAGACATTTGGTTCATCATCGCCAAGTTTCCAAAACGCAATAAATGGATTATTCCGTTTTCTAGATATGTACATACCACCTCACCCCCTGCTATTCTGAATCCTCCGTCTTCTGTCTCCTACTCTTCGTCCCACCCAGCCATTTCCTTGTGATCTTTTCACTACCCTTCGCGACACTGGTATTAGTAGTATTGAATGGATTCGGCATGCCCGTCGTCGTATTGTACGTCGCCCCCTTTGGTACAACAACCGTCTGTATCGTCCGATTGCCCTCTTGATACGTACTCTTCTGCGTCCCTTTTGTCAAATAGCCCTTCCCCACCGCACTCTTCCCCGTCGCAATGTCCAGCCCAGCAACCGCGCGTTGAAACATCTCGAGCGCAACGAGGGGTTTGTAAAACGGCACTTCATGACCGGCTTCGTAGATTCGTAAAAAGGAGAATTTGCCAGCTTGTTTTACTTGGCCATGGATTATTCCGTCTGTGGTTAAGATGTCGGTGTATCCTGCTTCTTCGTAACCTGGGGCACCGATGTTGTGGGAGACGACTTCGGCACCGAGCCAGTTGCAAACATAGTCTGCGTCGCCCGTGTACATGACGACGGTCAGATTTGCATCGATCAATTTCTTCATGTCTGTGACTACGGTGAGGACACGGCCGTCGTCGCCTGTGTTGCGGAACGCGGTCGATACGGCGGCGTTGGACTCGGAGAAATTCACGTATGCACCAATGGCTTGCTGAACTTTGGGAGTGTTGAGGTAATCGACGTAGAACTTTGGTGGAAATGGGTCTGGTGTCAGTTCTCTAATGTCGAATTCGGATCGTCCAGTTACAATATCAAAGATGTTTTGGACTTGGTAGGCGCAGAAGTTGTCGGCGTAGGAGCAGATATCGTTGAGGCCCCGGGTGTTGCAGTCAACGATCATATCGTAGCAGTTACCTGGGCCATAGAGGTTGTTGTACATCCATGATTTCATGCTTCCGTTGAAGGGAGCGTAGTTGTAAGTATTTCCAGGGTCGACAGAGTAGTTGTAAAAGGCTTGGTATTGGATTAGGGGATCGTACCAGCCGTTTCCAATAAGCACACCGGCGAGGTTGATTTCCTTTGCGCCTTCGGTGAGATGCGCGTTCTGCTCCAGGATGTACCTATTGAAGATTGGCGCATAGTGGCCACCGCTATGGAAAGAGTTAGTCATGCGTGAGAGGAATCTGAGACGTGGTGCTCACTAAGATTCAGTAGTGAAGAAGAAATCTTTGCGAGAGTATTGTGGGAAAGCCCCCATGAAACCTTGCAAAGTCTTGTACATGCTCGGTGCAGCTGCTGGAGTTGAATCTGCGGTTAAGCTCAGGTTGAAGTAACTGTATGTTCCACAGGCCCAACCCGTAGCATAATCCGGGCATGTCCTATCTGGAAGTACAGTCACTTGACCACTTTGACCATCCTTGTATGCGGGGACGGGAATCGAGTAGCTGAAGCCAACCTGAGTTGGATGATCGATAAACAGCATATTCGACACATTTGTCCAGGAGTGCGGATTGTTATAAGGGCGTCCATCCTCGCCGATAAAGCATGGTCCCAATTCCTGAAACAATCCGATCATACTGGAGGATCCAGGTCCGCCATTGATCCAGACAGTCAGTGGTGCGTCTGAAGCCTTTTGATTCCTGGCCTCGAAGAACCACCAGAAGACATGTTTGTTTTCTCCAATGTCTGCATATCCTGAATAGCTCTTAACATCTGGATTCAGCTCGCAGATTCCAGTTGGCACTTGCTTGTACCTGACGCTGATATTTGCATGGCCTTTTACTTCAATCAAATCCTTGGGAGCTGGTACAAATTGGGCGTATGACAGTTGCACTGCCAATGTAGCGAGCGCAAGAAGACGCGACATGGTCCTGGGAATGGTTGTGGTTGAAGAGTAGGGGCGCACACTCATTCTCTACTACAGTAGAACGTAGTACAGTACGGGGTATAAGAGCGTTTTGTAGCTCCCCACCTACCCAGAAGCTAGCATGACGGCATGGTTGATGAAATTGGACGGAAGATAAAAATGGAACAACCCGCGAGCCCGGACATCATGGGCAGGTGCTTTAACCTTCCTAACGAGGCAAGGTACTTGGCACTAGAGGCCGGGTATGTCGATTGTCGATTGTCGATTGTCGATCCACCTTCGTAGAGTGAGATTGACGCCCATGTCTGCCCTTTGAGCCCACTCTTCACCTGGAATCAACAACACGTCTGCTGTGCAAGCAGGAGGTGCAGCTCGAGCTCACGAAGCAGCGCCGTGGGTATTCCGGAATGGCATCGTGGGACCCCATGCCAAGAATGCCGTTCCAACGTTTTCATAGTACTAGCGGGGGCGGGCAAAATTATTATTATTATTATTCTAGACTTCGGTTGTACTCAGTGATACGCACGGCTATAAGAGATACGGTCGAGCGGTCTCTCATCCTGTTAGTTGTAATAATAATGGAGAGAAATATCATTGCTTTTGGCTGGAGTGGTTCAGGGACAGATGAGCAGTCGCAGGGAAAGTCGCTCGACGGACGTGAATCCGGTGATGTTCCCTTTTATTTATAGCCTCGAGAATCGACCTCGAGAATCGACCAGTTGTGTATTGATATTCGATGATGAGTGGCCATGGAAGATATTGCAGGTGTGGTATGTGGTTGTATTTGGCTTTCACCTGAATGGTATGTTGTTGTACTTGCATCGGATAACTTTCACAAGCAAAGGCCAAGAAGGTGCCTGTGGTGGAAACGATGACGTTGCTTGGACCGTTATCATCGCCAATCCGTTTGCTCCACCATCTTCATTCAGTTCGTGATATGTAGTAGTGATATCCGAAGGTATATATGTCCATAGTGATATCCGAAGGTATATATCTCCATGGTACATGACGACTCTTCCAGATGATCAGGTCGGCCTTTACAACCCGTCGCCTCTGTCTTCGTCAAGCATGCAATGGCCTCCACACTCGCCCTATACGCCCCAATCCACGCCTCTACACGACCTCGCCTCCCAATGCCTTCCTCCGCAATGTCTTCACCTTCAAAAGACCACGGCATCCTCCCCATGGAGCCAAGATACTCCTCGCTGCCGCCACCCTCACGCCCGCTGCCATGGTAGCCATCAGCGGTGACAATGGCGACGACACAAAGACCGGCGAGCAGAAGATGCTGGAGGCTTCCCATGAGGAACTCATCAACCGTGTTCCCAAGCACCTCGAGAACTCGAAGAAGATCAGGAGAGGGATATACTTCTGGATAGATGCGTACATTGTGGAGCCCGTATGCACAGGACTGCGCTTTTTGCACTTGGTGTTCATATTCGTGCCTGTCATTGTGACCATTCCCGTCATTTGGTTGGGAGCTCGGAGGCCTGATAGGGACAATGAAAGAGGAGGAACACTGTGGTGGTATGCGCTATTAGTCAATAGCTTGGAGAGAGCGGGCGCGGCTTTCATCAAGGTACTGGAATTAATGGTCTTGAGATCGGCAGAAGCAGTCGCTAACATAACTCGACGTAGCTTGGACAATGGGCAGCTTCCAGGACAGACATCTTCCCAACAGAGATGTGCGCCATCATGTCCTCTCTCCACTCCAATGCACCCGCCCATTCCCTACACAAAACCAAGAAGATTGTCGAGAACGCTTTCGATGGACGTCGATTCGAGGAGATATTTGACGAGTTTGATGAGACGCCATTGGGTGTCGGCGCAATTGCACAAGTCTACAAGGCAAAGCTAAAAGCAGACCTGGCTCGTCCAGGAGATCCAGACATAGAGAAGCCTCCAAAATGGGAGGATACACTGCGCAAAAATGTGAATGCTGCGCTGAAAAGCAGTCCCTCGCGTGTACCGTCGACATATGTGGCAATCAAAGTCCTTCACCCCAACATTGAGAAAATTGTTCGACGAGATTTGAAAATCATGGGCTTCTTTGCGTCCATCATCAATATCATTCCCACCATGGAATGGCTATCATTCCCCGACGAAGTGAAGCAATTTGGCGAGATGATGAGATTACAGCTTGATCTTCGCATCGAGGCAGCCAACCTCAAGATTTTTAGACAGAACTTTAAGGAGCGGACGACTGCGTGGTTCCCATATCCATACGCCGATTACACTACACGCGAGGTGTTGGTCGAAGAGTTTGCCACTGGCATTCCACTGGAGCATTTCCTCGTCAATGGCGGAGGCGTTTTCCAGAAAGAGATCGCAGACGAAGGACTAGATGCGTTCCTCCACATGCTTCTTATTGACAACTTCATACATGCTGACTTACATCCCGGAAACATCATGGTTCGCTTCTATAAACCAGAACAGCTCGACGTGCCAACCTTTCGGAAAAAGAAGCATGGTAAAGAGGAGCTTGACAAGTCAACAGATGTGACTGAGCAGGTTCTACAACAACTACGGCCATTCAAGAATAAACCAAAGGAATGGAAAGCTCAGCTTCAACGCATCGATGATGACGGATATAGACCACAACTCATCTTCATCGACACAGGTCTGGTAACAGAGTTGAACGCCGTCAATCGCGCCAATTTCCTTGACCTCTTCAAAGCTGTGGCAGAGTTTGATGGCTACAAAGCTGGTCATCTAATGGTCGAACGCTGCCGGCAACCCGATGCCGTGATTGATGGTGAAGTTTTCGCGTTACGGATGCAACATCTCGTCCTAGGAGTGAAAAGTAAAACATTCGCACTCGGGAACATCAAGATTGGCGATATCCTCAACGAGGTTCTGAGTATGGTGCGTACGCATCACGTCAGACTCGAGGGCGATTTCGTCAACGTTGTGCTGAGTATTTTACTCTTGGAGGGTATTGGCAGGAGCCTGAACCCCGAATTGGATCTCTTTGCTGGCGCGTTGCCGATACTGAGAAAAATGGGAACAAAGGGTAATACGGTGGAAATGTTGAGGAGTGGTGATTTCTCGATGCTGAAAGTCTGGGCTGGACTTGAGGCGAGGACTTTTCTGCAGGCTTCAATTGAGAGTGTAAGTTTTTCTCCTGTTTTCCAAGGCTGCTCTTATGATCTATGCTAACCTTGCGAACAGGTCGAGAACTGTGTCAAATACGACTTATTGTCACCAAATATCTAATGACCACGTACGTTATCTGAAACTTAGCATGCATTGGAGGAGTTTTGGTCAGCGTGTGGAAGCATTTGATCGTGTTGGCATACATTTTAGACGCTTCGATCGAGACACAGGTAATTCAATTTAAAGACTCTCCTCACGAATTAATAGTTCCAGCCGGGGACCCATCTCGATAAATTTCTAGTAATCTGCGAAAGAGTCATGGGCCAGAAATCCATCAACAACCATCATAGTGGTAGGAACTCGAAAAGAAGAACAGATTTTGATAAGACGCCTTCGATTTGACTTTGGTATACTATGTTGATCTTGTTAACTTTTCTTGTATATAGGTAGAGGGGTACAAGCTATTCGTTATCTCGGGCTGAGGTGTTAATGTTAGGTACCTAGTGCACCTTGCATCCATGAAAGTGCTAAAGGCGCGAAAAATAATCACTACCAAAAAAACCCAACGATTTAAATAATCATCTTTTCATTACTAAACTACCCTGATTCCCCGATCCACTGGTTTACCTATCACAGAATCCCATGGAGAGGGGGTGATAGGATGAGTAATTATGTATGTATGGAGTTGTAAAGGAGCTGAATATTTCGATTTTTGGGTACTATCTATTATCCATTCCATTTCTGGGTACTATCCATCATTCATTCCATTTCTGGGTACAATATACTATCCATCATTCCATTTCCATGTCCATTTCCATTTCCATGTCCATGTCCATTTCCATTTCCATGTCCATTTCCATTTCCATGTCCATTTCCATTTCCATTAATCGTACAGTGAATCATGTTTATGGCAATACCGCGTTTCCATCCAACCCCTGATGAGATGTTGTGGAGTTTTGGGTTTTCGTAGCGGGAGGGGTTGGTTACTGGGGGGGGGGGTGGTTAGTGAGGGTAATTTTATCTGGGGCGATGGGGAGTGCGAGTGTGGAAAGTGTGTATACGACAATTGAGACATTTCGAGGCGTCGAAGGAACGAGGAGGGGTGACAATGCCAGAAGAGATACAGTAGACCCCCCCCAATTCCCGTAGAAGTGTGCAAACAAGCTGGCCGCGGCCTACACACTCATATCTAGAAACTGGTCCAACGTCGTCTCGCCGAGTAGGAAGGCCGAGCCGCCTAGTGCGAAATAGATGATGATGAAGGCGGAACAGCCCATGCTTTGTGTGTATATGCAATCGAGTAAAAGGAAGGCAAAGCTTACGAGACTGAGGGTGTCGCCGAGAGTCATGAAGACCATCATGAGCGCAGTGACCATCAAGGCGAGACCATTGCCTGCTGGCGCGGCCATCTTGCTTGACTTGTTTGAGAAGACCGGGCTGACCGGTGTGCTGCTCGGCTTTGGTGTGGCGGTCGGACTCTGGCTGACCAAGGACGTGATGGTGCCGGTGCCGGTGCCGTGGTAGGTTGTCGAGTTGCCACCGGCGTATGGTGGGTAGACGAAGGAGAGCGACGGCTTGGTGGTGAACTCGGGGGAGACCTCGGTGGTTGAGCTTAATGGTGCAGCGGGCTTGGAGGTGAGCTCTGGAGAGACCGGTGTGCTCGAGCTTGGTGCAACAGGCTTGGTGGTGACGGTGCTTGAGCTTGGAGCGGCCGGAGTGAAGGTGCTCGTGACGATGCTTGTGGTAGCAGTCGTGGTTGAGTGAACGGTGACGGTGCTAGCCGAAGAGCTGCGCGCGGGTTAGTTGATTCTGCTTACTCTTCTCCATGTCATTCTTTCTGGAGACTCCTAGCACGAGATCGATCTTGATCAAATTCTGGCGATGTGGGAAAATTGAATCGCCAGGAATTTATCAAGGTCAAAGTTGGATTGAGCGCCGGGATTGAACGTAGGTACAGTAAAGGGGAAGTCGACCTACCTGCTGACGATGACGGTGATAACAGTAGAGCAGCTGCTAGACTCGGTGGGGACTGGCAACACTTCGACGCTCTGGGTAGTGGTGCTAGAAGTGGTAACTGTAGTGGATGGCACGACTACTGGGCTGGCTTCTGTCGGACAGGCGGTGCCACCACTGGAGCAGGTGAGAGTCCTGGTGGCGGTGAGAGTGTTGGTCTTCGTGACAGACGTGGTGGAGGTCAAGGGGACGTCCTCATAGGAGCTTGGAACCACGCCACGGACCTGATTCTGGGCAACGGCGACTGCGCCGAACGCGAAAAGGGTGATTAGATTGGCGCGCATGGTGAGACCGTTGTTGTTTGAACGAGTGACTGTGGTTGAGTTAAGGTGGTTGAGTAGCTGGAGTGAGATAGGTTGGTTGAACGAGTGTGTTGTTGAGTGAAGGAGGGAAGGTAAAAAGGCTTTTCGCGGCTCTGCTGTTTATTTACGTGACGGCGGGAATTTTGTCGGAGTGTCACAGTATGATCTATGTTTGTTATGTGTGTACCCGGAGCGCGTTGTCGTCGGCGGCAATCTGGGCTGGGGGTTTTCTATGCACTGGATCTATGACGCTTGAGTAGACATGTCCGGGACGAGAAGACTTATGTTCATGAAGAATCAGCAAGAAGTCAGTCGATTCGACATATCAGATTGTTTCAGCCTGTGGTACACAACTCCTTCACGTCCCTTGCTCCACGCGGTTCTTCAAGTCGGTGCCCCTTGTGCTACATGGTAACCAAAGACACCGTTGCCGTTGAAGACTATCGGTGGAGATCAATAGCGATAGATTTCTAGCAGTGTTGCGAACTCATCGATATCGATCTCAAGTTGTAGATGATCATTCCAGATTGGCTGTGGACGAAGCGATTGCGACTCATTGGCCAGGCATCATCCAGATGGTTCTTGTACATCATATCTCCTCTCCTCTGGATCTACCGCAACTGGTGCAATGGTTGTTGCCGGAAGGTTCCGGCAATTTCAATTTTACTACTTTTAGAGACTAGTGATTATGTCCTGGCTTTCAATGAGCGCAATAGAAGCCGGCCTCGTGGTCCCAAACTATGCTGATGAACTCCGGGTTTGGTGGCGCCTACTGCTGAGAACACCAATCAGATTTACCAGAACGAATACCATTGGCGATCCCCAGGATCTTGAATGTGGCGAGATGCGTTTCGTCGCGGTCCACACACGCTCCCTTGTGTAACGTTACCCGATTAGCGCCTTGTCTCCCGATCTCTCATGTATCACAATAGTGTTCCTTTGGTGATAAGCCCAAGGGGGAAATTGCATTGTGTGCTTGGTAAACACCGTGGTGTGGCTATCACGACAGGTCAAGCGATGCCTTTGGTCCTACCTCTTGCTGGGCACGGATGTCCCAAAGATGCGAGCTTCAGTCCTTGTACAAATCCTCAAGGTATTGGATCATGCGTCGCTGCAGACCGATTAATTCGGCTTCAGTGATAGTGGCTTGAGAAAGCGGATCACTGGTCGCTGCGAGTTGCTGGATATCGTTCATTATGATAAATTTTGGATTGACGCCGAAGAATGGAACGCCTAGTCTTTTCAACTCGACAGAGTGGTGTTCGGACATCTTTTTCGAGGCGTTGTAGACTTTCAAATCAAATTTGTCGATTTCGGCTTTGTCCTCTTCTGGTGTCTACGGAGTGTGAGTAAGGAGTACATTGACGTGATACAGGACAAATTATTACCGGAGCAGAGGTTGGAGTTCCGCCAACAGCCTTTCTGAACACATGGTGAGCTAGGTTCAAAAACTGTTTAGGCTGGAGTGGCAGACTTACAATGTCTCATTGAGTTGCCTCACACTTTCTTTGCGGCCAGCCTGGACCTTGAGCAGCCCTTCACGATCTGTCCACCACTGCTGCACATTACGGGCTTGATCTGAGATCATCTAACGCGGCTGTTAGCATGATACTTCGAGTTTGATTCGTTATTCTTGTCTCACCACTTTGACAGTTGGACCGAAGTGTGGGTTTTGAGCAGACAGCTTGTTGACACATCGCAAAGCAAGTGGCCATTCGAGGATGGTTGACGGATCTATGAGAGGGCTCCTGGTCTGCTGCTCACTGTTTACTGATTGCTGTCGTGGGTCAAGGTTTCTGTCAGCGCTGAAAGCTTGATGTGAAGCTGGCTGTTGGGGCTGCTGTTCAGATGCTGGTTTGGGAGCAGACGAATATTTAGCAAGCTCTGCGAGTAGAGCACCAAGATCAGGAGCAGCATAAGGAATGTCTCCCGTTGGCTTCTCTGAGCCACCCATATGATTTCCTTGCTCTTCCATGATCCCGGTGGTTGAATGCGCGCGTAAGATTTGAACGATTGAACGCCGCTTTAATTAGTTTATTGTCAGAGTGATCGGTTGGGAAACACGTCCACTGCTTTTCCAACACAAGTTGTACTCATCTGGACCTTTTGTGTGAGATGCTGGATGCCGTATCAGTCGGTGTTGTTGTTGGACAACCTCGATCCCTGGAATTCGCGATGCGCTTCGCCTAGTCAAAAATTAGATCCATAGCATCATCAATTTCGATACCCGCTCCACCACATCGTTACCCACCGTCTCGACTATTTCCATAAAGCGATGGCAGATAGATTTAATTACTACTGAAATTCTCCTACACACTCCATTGAAAGTCGCCGAGCCACTCGTCTTTATCCCTGAGCCCCCCATCGCATCCAACCAGCAGAGACTACATCGAACGACCATGGCGAACAAAGATCCCACTCTCTTTACCGCAACCTCTCCAGTAGCGACCGCAAAGCCCACGCCCAAGAACACACGAGTAGCAATAGGGGGTCCAGCGCCTCCGGGCGAAACACCGTTACAAAAAGTTGCACGTTTACGAGAGGCAGCTCGCAAAGCTAGAGCCGCAAATGAGTCTCCGGCAGAACGATTGATTGAAAGAGGGAGGTTATGGGCAGATCGGGCGCATAGATTTACCACACTGAGTTTGATTGGATTTACTGGTATGTTGGCAAATTATTACACGGTGGCTTCGGCACGTGGGACGACAACATCGGCTAACTATGCTTTTCTGAACAGCAATCGCTGGTGTCGTTGTAGTAATTTCTCTAGGTGACATGGTGGTTTATAATCGTCGAAAGAGGAACGAGTGGTACGTCGTTCAGCAAGAACTACACAAACGGGAGTTGATTGCTGCTCAATCGGCAATGTCACAAGGCACGGCGAACGAAGACCAAATTCTACTCATAAATCAGGAACGGTTGCGGGAGGAAGCCGAAGCGGAGAAGTTACAGAAGAAGGGCATGTTCGCGAAGGCGAAAGAGAGTATATTCGGCACAGAGAAGAAGGAAGAGAAGAAGGGTGGTACGATGGGCATCACCGGTATTACTGGCAGAGAAGGTCAAAAGGAGGATTTGGGAATTGTAAAGGCTGTGCAGGAGAAAGTTTCGGAAGGCAAAGAGAAGGTCAGGTCAATCGACGTACGGCCTGCAGATCAGAATGTACTTCAAGCACACACACCCAAAACGATATCAGGCGGACCGCTGGACCAAATAGCAGAGAAAGCAGCACACTCGGCATCGAAAACCACAAAGAGCTGGACAGATTGGGTGTTGCGGCGGTGATATCGCAGGGTGGATTTCTGTCAATCTGTATAATATGTTGCAGCACATGTAAACCATATCATAGACGGGCATTTGTTGGAGTACATGTACGGTACGGCGCAAGAAATGCCGGGGCATTCGAAATCAATATCAGCTCTCCGAACTATCAAGATTCGTCTGCTCCAGCACTCGAAATGGGTATATAGCTAAGCCTCCTATCTCGCATGGCTAGTGTCCACTTCTCAACCCAGGGTCTAACAGCTGCGTATATTAACAGCCCAACTGTTGCAAATATAAATATGAACACCACAGCTTCGTCTTTAGCGGAATCGCGTTCTATGCCCAAGTTAGTTTCACGATTTCCATATTGCGGACCAGCCAAGGGAGGATAACGGTACGCACGAAAACATGTCGTCAGAATATCTTCTTCCTTCGCTCCCTTACAGATCGGCAAGTTGTAGTTCTTGCAAAAGGCACGATTGCAGTCGTTACATGTCCCCCTTCCTGCTTTGGCTGCTTCGCGAGTGGTGAGGAGGAGGGATGATTTGGGAGTGGTGGGGGCAGTGCCGTCGAGTTGAATAATTGTGGAGTTTCCGAAACAGGTGCATTTGCAGAAGGATGTTGCTGCTGTGAGGGTGTTAGTCTAGGTGGATGCGTTCTGGAATGGGACAGGGAAGCTTACAGGCTGCGAGGGAGATGTTTATGAGGGAGAGGAGAGCGAAGAGTATGAGTAGGATTTGGGGACGGCTTTTAGAGGCCATAGTTGCACTCACTAAAGGAGCGAGATCTAGATATCTGTCTTTGCTCTCCACGAGCAGTTGTTGTCGTCGTTCAACTCCACCCTCTCCTCCGCAGTTTCTCGCGGCGATCGTGACGGGATCTTCGTTCCTTACACGTGATCCATAATCCCTGAACTGAACTTGAAGCTTGAATTATTTTCTCGATATCAACAAATTCATACGCGCGCAATTTGCAAAACCAAAGATTTCCTCACCATCGTCACACCATAATGCTCTCCATATTATCATGACATCGCCCAATCCAATCTCAGACAGAATCCGCCTTCACATAACGCCGTTTACTCCCGCCCTCTTACACTCCTATATCCCGCCGTCGCTGCTTCCCGAAGCTACAAATATCACTTATCACGCATTGCAGACTTTTCCGGAGAAGGATTACGGATACGTTGAGTTGCCGAGGATGGCTGCGCAGAAGATTAAGGCAAAGTTGAATGGGTCGACGTTGAAGGGTAGCAAGATCAAGATTGAGGAAGCTAGGCCGGAGAAGAGGAAGGTTAAGGATGTAGATGAAGAGGAGGCGATCGAGGAGGAAGCATCTAATAAAAAGAAAGCCAAGAAGGCCAAGAAGGAAGAGGGAGAGATTGATGGCGTTGTCTTGCCTGAGGGGAGGAAGGTCAAGCGAGGGTGGACTGAGACTGTTGCGGAAAAGTCCAAGGAAAGACGGGAGAAGAAAGACCGAAACGAGAAGGGAGACAAAGGAGACAAGAAGGCGAAGAAAGATAAGAAGAGAAAGGAGGTTTCGAAATACACAACTGAGCCTGAGTGTCTTTTCCGCACTGAGCTTCCTGGCAATGTCACTTTGGCAGCAGACGATGGCAAGAAAATAAAAAAGCATAAGTCAAAGAAGGAGGTCGTGGTGCATGAATTCTCGAATACAACTAAGCATGCTTCCTTCCTGAAGAGTGGCACGGTGGACAAAAGCTCGAAGGTTGCGGTCGAGTTCATCGAGGGCAAGGGTTGGGTGGATGAAGACGGAGCTCTCGTTGAAGAGGAGTCGGAATTTCAACGAGCTAAACGATTGCGATTGGAAGCTATGGAGACCAAGAGAGCTGCTGCAAAGACAGAAGCCAAACTTCAAGCAGAGACAAAGCCTAAGAAGGACAAGAAAGTACCCACGCCCGAGCCAGAAAGCTCCTCAGACGACGTCTCATCATCAGATCCATCTTCAGAATCAGACTCAGACTCAGACCCGGATGTAGATGACTCCGAGTCCTCAGCCTCCTCTACAAAACCACAGCCAACAGACATCGAAATCAAAACCCCAGCCAAAGAAATCCATCCACTAGAAGCCCTCTTCAAACGCGCTCCTCCAAAGACAAACTCCGAGACCTCCCCAACTACAAGACCTCAACCAATAACGACAACATTCAATTTTTTCGCCGAAGACGAACAAGAACCAGAAGAAACGGAAACATCTCAAATACCAAAAACACCAGGAACCCGTCGAGATCTCGAATGGCGAAACATACGTTCACCGGCCCCTACACCTGACACCGCCGCCGTGAACCGCAGATTCACGTTCTCATCAGCACTGGGGCAGACAGATGAGGAGGACGAGGAAGAAGAGGAAGACATGGCGATGGATGATTTACCGCCTGTGAGAGTCATTGTGGATGAGCAGGGAATCAAGGAGGGAGGTGAGGGTGAAGAGGAATCCGAGTTTTCGAAGTGGTTTTGGGAGAATCGGGGGGATAACAATCGGGCCTGGAAGAAGAGGAGGAGGGAGGCTATGAAGGTTAGGAGAAAGAGGGAGAACAGGCGGTTGACTAGACGGGTTGTCTAATTGGGTCAGATGAAAATGGTGGTTGAGACTTTTGAAACAAAAATGTGTATGATGAGAGGATGATTTGTTGGTGGTAAAATAAGAGCATAGTGTCGTTCGTTCATACCAATACCCACAAAAAGCGTGCCTACAAATTCGAACCAATCAACGCTATCAAGTTTGCCGAAGGAAAACATTGGAAATAATTCTGGCTTGACAAGACGAGAGACCANGGGGGGGGGGGGGGGGGGGGGAAACCCGACAACCATGCTAATGCTATCAACCCTTCAAAAAAAACCACCATATACCCAACTTTTGTTGATGTATTGCCTCCAAATTTGTGGGTATCACCCTATATTCATCCTAAAAAGGTTTCGTGGAAAGGTTTCGTAAGTCGTAAATTCGTGGAGATGGAGATGGAGATGGAGATGGGAGAAATCGTTGTTCGTTAATCGTTAATCGTTATCGTAAGCGTCGTATCGAAAAAGGTTTCCTAATAAGTCATGGACCTTTGAATCTTTTTTTGGGGGGTAGATAGGCCATCATGAATCGTTGCGAATTTCGTAGAGAGACTGAGTTTCAAGGTCGTTGGATATCAAGGTATGTAGTGGAGGTCGTTAATCGTGAGTTCATCGTCATCGTCATCGTCATCGTTTTTGATGGAAAGAGAAAAGAGCTGAGGTGAGTGACGACTCGCATTTATTGTGCAAGTCTATGAACGATATCCATAAAACTCGTCGCATCCTCGGAAGAAGTGAATTGCAACCTGAATTTCCCAGTTTTGCCACGGGGCGGCGCGTAGTTGTGGCACAAGACGTATGGATGTAGGTTATCCAATTGAACGACCTTGGAATTGAGCGGCTTGATAAAAGCGGCTCTGTCGATTTTTTCATGGACGAAGGCGGTCCAAATCGGTGTCTGAGTAAATGCGCCCCTTCTCGCTCTAGCCTCCATTCGTATCCCGCCAGAGTCTTTGTCGACGTAGACGCGGAGGGCGTGGAGGTAATTGTCGTCTTTGATTTCGCCCGAGAATTCCTCCTTCTCTCCGCTGCGGTGGGCCGAGTGGAACTTGTCGCAGAGTTCGTCTGGGAATTTCTTCCAGTCCTGCTTTTTCATTGCTGTGAAGGCGCAGTAGAAGAGGATTAACTGCTCGTAGACGTGGAACCCTAGTGTTGCCCAAAGTTCGAATTCTTTGGTCTCTCTGTCCACACGCCATAGTAGCAGGTTTGGTCCCTTGCGAGTGAGTTTCAGAGCGGTTAATGGGATGCAGTAATGGATCGGGATCTTTGATGTGTCCTTGGTGCTGAGCAGAATGCGAGCACGGTGGTCGGATGGGCGCCAGTATAATTTGGCATAGAAGCGGGTCGTGTCTAGAGGAAGTCTTACAACTTCCAAGAAGGACTCTGCGGCTAGACGATCGATGATCCCAGGGAACTCTGCCTTGCCAAAACAGGCGGTTGCTTCTCCTGGTGTACGAAACTGGGTAGATCCATGCTTGCCATCGAAGACCTTGGTGCCCCAGTGCGAAATTTGTGCACGTCCAGAAGAGGAAGTACTAGTCCATGTGTGAGCGGAAGAGAAGGTCTGATCTGAGGAGTTGGAAAAGGTTGGTGATAGTGGAGTCCAGTGATTGGGGTTGGGTGGCTCTGGAGCCGGTGGCCGTGGCCGTCCATCGGACTCGTCGGACATAGTGCTTCGTGAAGGAGGATAATTGGTACGTAAATTAGGTAAAGGATGCTTTGGAATCCAGCCTGCTTGCCCAAAATCAGCATCTAGTCATGGATCGAAAATTAATGGATGAAAACATACTCGGTGAGTCCTGAAATGACATGTCAGCAAATGATTGTTCAATCATCGACTCTTGCTTTTTTAGCAATTCGAGGACGCGTCTTCGATCGTCCCTAATGTCCTCTGGTTCCACGGGCTCACTACTTGCACGTCAGCTCACCTTCCAAAAGAAGCAAAATAAATTGCATGGCATACTTTCGAAGAGCAGCGAGTACGTTCTGGAGGAAAATGTTGATTGTCTCTAGTCGAGCATGTAACGAGGGACCTCTCTGCTTGACTTTCAACAGATCCTCGAGGTCCTCCCAAGCTCTTCGATATGGCCTCGCCCCAGAATATTTCTCATGTCTAGTCTCTCGGAACATTCCACGAACGTTGCGAATAGTGTACTGCAAGCTTCTCATATTCAGTCTTATATCTTCCAGAAGTCGTTTATAGTGTCGCTGATAGTCCGGGTCTGCTGCTTGTAGACTCGAGATCTCCGTCTCCAGCTCTTTGAACTCGGAAGAGATCTCAAGGAAATCCTCGATGCATTCGTGGATCTCAGACTCGAGAGCGGGTATGTGGTCCAAAAACACCTGAAGCCCTGACATCGTCTCCTCACATTCCATGGCCATTTTTTGAATTGCATTCATCTTGCTGGATTTGTCGTTCCCCTCCACCTTTTGTGGATATAACTTGATCTTCCTTCAGAGGCAGCGCGCCCTGTTGCCAGGGAGCTGGTGGGAGAGGATTGATCTGGAGCAATATTGTTGACAATGCAATTTTTTGAAATGGCAAAGAACTGACTAGTATACGCTAGCCTCTGCGACCGGTCTGTCTGAGGCTCTTCTCCTTGCTCCAAACGACGTGTCGACTGGCCTTGTGTGGAGTGTAGCCCAATGATTTCGGGTAATACCACTGATGCGCTGGCCGATATGCAGGATCATGCATGTCACCCAACGATCCCGAGGACTACGAAGGTTTAGACAGTATGTCTCGCCATTGACTTATTCTAGTTGGATTTCAAACGAAGGAAAGAAAGAGAGAAAGAAGCGGCGGGGTTGAAAGCAATTCGCAAGATTGAGAGGAGGGAAATTGGTGCGTTGCCGATAGTTCCACGGCGGGGACATCTAGCTTCGAATGGAACCTGGAATGCGGTGACGATAGCAGACTATGGTCTTGTCTTTCGATCATTTGACTGGAGTGGTCTTGATTCTTCCATTTGATGCTGGACTCGATCAGAACGGCGACCCGCAAGGGGGGTACCTGATGTGTAACTGCGGTGTTGGGATCCAATGCTCGACAGTCCGTCGCCACCGTCGGATGGTTGCAGCGTGATTTGCCTTCCGAAATGGTGATCCAACTTCACTTTATGGGGGATCTGAAGGCTTTCACCTTTCGTTTCTTGCGTTGACACCATTAGTTAGTTGATCATTACTGTTGTCGATAATCGTTGGAGGTTGGAGTAGATATCAATTGATGGTATAGTAAGGTAGGGCTAGGCTGGATGCACATGGCACGTGTGATAGGCGCACCGTGCAGGTCGAGGGAACCTGTGCGTGTCGATCCATGATCTGACCTCAATCAGAACTGCGATTGGAAGCTTAGGGTTCATAAAAACATGACAAGTTGGACGGCGACAATAGGTTTGGGTGCGGATGACAATGCTATATATGCCATATGCTGAATCTACTCCGCCACACTGGTTCGCGCTGCTGACGCCCAACACACCACTTGATAGCGGCCTGGCTCAATACTTCGCGCAAAAAGTGAAGCGAAGGAAGCAGCTGGTGTAGGGCATCACCACCTACCAGCCCAGAAAGTTGGTTAACCAACCCTTGGGCTCAGTAGCCGCCTTGAGCTTTTCTTCGACAATCCTTGTAATCATCTTGTCCAGAACGCCGCTCTCTCCTGCGCCATCCTCAAAATAGGCCGCTACGTTCTTTTCAACGTACTTGCCGACCATGTCAACCTCGCAATTTATCTCGTCCCCCACCTGTTTGCTGGCTGTGACTACCTTCTCCTGAGTGTACGCAATCAGCATAACCTCCCACCATCCGTCGGGACCATCCTGAACCCGTGTAACTGTCAAGCTTGCACCGTCCACGGTAATGAATCCCTTCTCAACAATATATCGCAGGAAAGACTTGTCGCGGGGCTGGAAGCGAAATGTCTTCGCGTTGCCGTCGGGGGTAATGGCTAGGATTTTGGCCACAGTATCGACATGACCTTGGACGAAGTGTCCGCCCATGCGCGTGTGTGCTGAAACGGCTCGTTCGAGATTGACCTTTGATCCCTCCTTGAGAGATCCTAGGTTGGTGCGGCGAAGCGTCTCGGGTGCAATGCCAATCTTGAAGGTGGATTTGTCAAACTCGGTGACAGTCAGACAGGTGCCATTGACTGAGATGCTGTCGCCTTCGTGGCAGTCGCCGAGGATTTCTTCGGCACCAGAAATGGTTAGAGAGGTTCCGCCACCGCCGCTCGCGGTCTTGTCGAGCTTCTCAAGCTTTGTGACGGCTGAGCATGTTAGCAGTGTCGAGTTAGCAGTAGAGAGCGGCGATCTCACTTCCAAGGATCTCTACAATTCCGGTAAACATGATGACTGAGTTGGGAATGACTCTCCACTCTTCACAATATTTTGTGAGGCGTTGGGCGGCGTGGAGGGTTGGAGGCTGCTTAAACGCAAGCCAGCTCGAGTGCTTGCTATTAATATTTGACGGCCAGTGGTTGCAGACTAACGTTGGACCACTGGCACTCTATGCCAGGTAGACTGGCGGGTGTTAAGGTTGGGGATAGATGAGGACTGAGCAGGCACAAAGTTGTGATATCCGCAGACCTGGAAAACGATTGGTGCGTGCGAGCGGCGACAAGATGGAGATGGAACAACACAGGGTGACTGCTTGAACTTGTAGTCACAGACATATTGCCTTCGCTCCGCCCTGAGCGGAACTGGTTGTTGATGATTACGAGTCAAGACCAAAATGTAACACCCATGTCGGCTATTCTAACGGCTTCAGAAAGAGGCAAATGGGACGACTGCCGAAGCGGAGACTTATGATCCGCGAACGAGTAGGAGTAGGACTATTCTACTTCCGCTCTCAAGTTCTTCCCATACGAGTTTGAGCGTCGATCAAGAACAATGCCCTTCGGAAAAGTCTTGCAAGCGGCCGCCCGCTCGAGGACGCCATGGCGAAGGACTTTTGCGAATGTTGCGCGAAGCCCGGAAGTGGATCGGCTTCCGCTCTCTGGCATTCGAGTTTTGGATATGACTAGGGTTCTCGCTGGCGTGGGTCAAACCTTACCAAACGTTCATTTCGGCGTGCTAATCTACGTCTTGTTTATTAGCCTTACTGCACACAGATACTTGGAGATCTCGGGTAAGGCAATTGAACTATCCCCAGGCTGTTTGGTCAACCTGCTGTCGAGGTTGGTAGCGAGTGACTCCAGACTGATGATTTTCCAGGGCGGAGGTCATCAAGATCGAACATCCCGTGAGAGGGGATGATACAAGAGCTTGGGGCCCACCGTACGCAAGCTACAGCAGTTCTGATCACAAAGGGCCCGGGGAAAGTGCGTACTTTCTTTCGGTAGGTTCGTCGTGAATCGACATCTAATTTTATCACTCATTGTTTGTCAAAGGTGAATCGGAACAAGAAATCAGTTGGTCTATCGTTTGCCCATCCAGCAGGTGTGGAAATTCTGCACAAGCTCGCAAAAGACTGCGATGTTTTGGTCGAGAATTACTTGCCGGGTGCGCTGAAGAAGTATGACATGGATTACAAGACATTGTCTGAAATCAATCCAAGCCTTGTGTACGCCAGTATTACTGGATATGGTCAGACAGGGCCGTACAGTAATCGAGCGGGCTACGATGTGATGGTAGAGGCTGAGTTTGGCTTGATGCATATTACCGGCTCAAGAGATGGCCCGCCAGTCAAAGTTGGCGTGGCTATTACAGATTTAACAACTGGACTCTACACGTCTAATTCTATTATGGCAGCCCTCTTGGGCAGAATCCGATCAGGGAGAGGTCAGCACATCGACGTTTCGCTAAGCGACTGCCAGACTGCTTCTTTATCAAACATTGCCAGCTCCGCGTTGATCAGCGGAGAAAAAGATACTGGTAGATGGGGAACAGCGCATCCATCAATCGTCCCGTATCGTGGCTTCAAGACTGCAGATGGCGATATTCTGTTGGGTGGCGGAAACGATCGCCTGTTTGGCGTTCTTTGCCAACGATTAGAGAAGCCTGAATGGGCGCAAGATTCTCGATTCTCTACCAACAACGTTCGCGTCAAGAATAGATCTGAGTTGGAACAAATGATCGAAAGCATTACACGAAAGAAGACGACGAAGGAGTGGCTTGCAGTTCTCGAAGGAAGTGGCATGCCGTATGCCGCAATCAACGATATCCAGGACACGTTAAACCACGAGCATAGTAAGTTGAGGTGCGGCTGACTGTGATGGATCGATTCTGACAAGCCACAGCAACCGCACGAAACATGGTCACAGAAGTAGATCACCCAGCTTGTGGGCCGATGAAGTTGGTCAACACGCCTGTGAAATACTCCTTTTCAAAACCAAGTATCAGGACCCCTCCGCCAACTCTTGGACAGCACACGAACGAGGTATTGGAGGGTCTTTTGGGAATGAGTTCAGATGAGATCCAAGGCCTCCGAGATCAAGGCGTGATAGCATAGCTGGGTCTATATGTTCGGAATGTTGTGGGCATTTTGTATTTCTCGGAGTCCTACCACGCTTTGTGTTGAACTCTGAAGCATTGTTCAACGAGTAGAAATTTCGAATCTTTTAAAGCATGTCATCAGTTTGGAAATTACCATGTACTATAATTAATATCTACCAAGCCAAGAACCGTTATCGCGCAAAGTATGCGCCTTTTCTTTTGGCGCCACCTGCCCGAAGAGCTGCGCGAGGCTGAAGTATGGAACCCCACCAGCAGATTTAATGCGATGCGTCGTCATGAGGGGTACAGAATCTGAAGGTGAAAATGCCGCGACTCAAATTTTACCGTCAACTGTAGCCATTGGTCTTCGCGGCCAACTTCAAGCCATTGCCAATGCCAAAGCCCTGTTCTCACCCCACATAGTACCAGTTCCATGCTACGGACTTGTCCTCTTGGCTGTGTACTGTGTATTTATTGTATGAGTCAAGGCAACCAATGGAACACACACGTTGAGATATCCGGCCAGATTGGTTATCATTCAGCTGCAGGGCTACCTTAGCTAGCTACGATGGTGGGGGATATGTGTGAGGTGTAAGGCCTTTCTCTGCCATCAACTATCAATTATTATGCTTTTTTCTTCCTCCAGGTGACAAGACAAGTGAAATGCCACGCGCCTCGACCTTGCTTCGACTATTTCGATTCCCGTCTTCTCTCTCACCTTGAATCCCTATTCCTTCCAAAGCGAGGGCGTAATCCTGCACAAACATACAATCGCAACGAACAACCTTCCACGAACCTAAACATGGCTCCCACCGAGGTCAACACCCAGGTACCGCCGCCCCTTGAGGGCAAGAAGAAGAGAATTGGTGTCATGACCAGTGGAGGTGACTCTCCAGGCATGAATGGAGCTGTGCGCGCTGTGGTTCGCATGGCGATCAAGCTTGGCTGTGAAGCATACTGCATTTACGAAGGCTACGATGGTCTTATTGCTGGAGGCGACATGATCAAGAAGCAAGAGTGGGACGATGTGCGCGGCTATCTATCGGAAGGAGGAACCCTCATCGGCAGTGCTCGCTGCATGCCGTTCAGACAACGAGAAGGCAGATTGACGGCTGCTAAGAACATGATCCTTCAGGGCATAGATGCCTTGATTGTGATCGGAGGAGATGGCAGCTTGACGGGCGCAGACACGTTCCGCAAGGAGTGGCCAGGTCTACTGAAAGAGCTCGTTGAGACCAACATCTTAACCTCCGAACAGATCAAGGGCTTCGAGGCGCTCAACATCGTGGGCCTGGTTGGCTCTATCGACAACGACATGTCCTCAACCGACGCAACCATAGGCGCCTTCTCCTCCCTCCACCGAATCTGCGAGTCCGTCGACTCAATCAACGACACGGCACAATCACATCAGAGAGCCTTCGTGGTGGAGGTCATGGGCAGACATTGTGGATGGTTGGCACTCATGTCGGCCATCAGTGTTGGTGCTGATTTCCTCTTCATCCCAGAGAAGCCGCCCGCACGAGGATGGAAACAGGAGATGTGTGCACTGATTAAACAGCATCGAGCAATGGGTAAGCGGGTTACCATTGTTATGATTGCCGAGGGAGCTCACGATCTGGACCTGAAGAAGATTACGCCTAATGATATCAAAATTCTTCTCACAGATGAGCTCAAACTGGACACTCGAGTCACCACTTTGGGACACGTCCAGCGTGGTGGAGCGCCGTGTGCGTACGATCGCTGGCTAAGCACCCTGCAGGGAGCTGAAGCTGTACATGCTGTCATGGAAGCCACGCCTGAAACAGAGAGCCCTGTCATATCCATCATCGAGAATAAGATTGTCCGCCAGCCGCTTCTGAAAGCAGTCGAGCTCACTCAAGAGGTGGCCAAGGCCATTGAAGCCAAAGATTTTGACAAAGCGATGAACCTTCGAGATGCAGAATTTGGCGAATTCTACAAGGCCTTTGAGATTACCAATTCCATTGAAAAGGTCAATCACCAAGTTCCTGCAGAGAAGCGATTAAGAGTGGGCATTATCCACGTCGGAGCGCCAGCCGGTGGTATGAATGCTGCTACTCGTGCCGCCATCGCATACTGCTTTGCCCGTGGTCACACACCCGTCGCGATGCACAACGGCTTTAGCGGCCTGATCCGACATCACAGCGACGAACCATTGGGATCAGTCCGTGAAACCTCATGGCTCGATGCAGATTCCTGGACAAGCAAAGGAGGTTCCGAAATCGGAACCAACCGTACTCTTCCCGACGAGGATATCAATGTCGTGGCTGAGGTTTTTAAGAAATACAAAATTCAGGCTCTTTTCATCGTCGGTGGTTTTGAGGCCTTTGCGGCGACCAGTATACTACGAAAAGCTCGCAAAGATTTCCCCGAGTTCAAGATCCCTATCGTACTTCTCCCAGCAACCGTTAGTAATAATGTTCCCGGCACAGAGTACTCGTTAGGAAGTGACACCTGTTTAAACGCACTCATCGAGTATTGCGACACGTGCCGACAGTCCGCTTCTTCATCTAGAAGACGAGTGTTTGTGGTCGAGACGCAGGGTGGAGAATCCGGTTACATTGCTACCATGGCTGGTCTCTCCACGGGCGCACTCGCAGTCTACACACCGGAAGAAGGCATCAACATCAAGATGCTCGATAAAGACATTGACCATCTCCGAGACATTTTTGCCCGAGACAGAGGCCAAAGCCGTGCCGGTAAGATCATACTCGTCAACGAGAAGGCCTCCAAATGCTACACTACAAACATCATCGCGGACATCATCAAATCAGAAGCCAAAGGCCGCTTCGAATCCCGTGTCGGTATCCCGGGCCATTTCCAACAAGGCAAAGAACCATCGCCCATGGACCGTGTCCGCGGAGTCCGTTTCGGAGTCCGCAGTCTCGAACACATTGAAAGCTTCACCGGGAAGACGCCGGAAGAGATTGAAGATGATCCAATGAGTTGTGCAGTTATCGGTATTCTAGGAGCCAAGGTGAAGTTCTCCGCCATGCAGAAGGTGGAGGATGAGCAGACGGATTGGAAGCATCGACGTCCCAAGGATGAGTTTTGGATGAACTTGAAGAGTTTGGTGGATATGCTTAGTGGACGTCCGAAACCTAATCTGGAGGTTCCTGCTCCTTCTGCTATTCTGAAGTAGGGTGATGATGCACAGATGAGTCATGAATTGCAAGATGATGGTGATGATGCCAGTGAGGTGGAACGGAAAATTTTGTTATTGAAAATAGCTCTTCTTTTGGAAAAAGGGGATATATTCTCTAGACGATTGGTTTACGACGAGACGAGATATCCAGAGTTTGGAAAAAAATGATGCTTCACACCTTCAACTGAATACTTATGAACGGAGAAATCTTGATACATTAATGACTGGATAGACATGACATCCTACCCCCTAACACACCCTCTCTCCCACTACGTAGGAGTGAGTCCACCCAGTCTCCCGTCCACACTTTCGGCCCAAACTGAAACATTTCCGAGTTCGATCGACTAGGGACGAACGGTTCCCGTTGGTTATTCTTAGTTGAACGTTTTAAACGTCGGGATCGGGATCAGGGGTAGATTCAGAATTAGAATCGGAATCAGAATCATAACTAGCTTAGCTTAACCCCAAAAAAAAACCGAGGGGAAAACTGACTCCAGAACTCGAATTCAGGGACTTTGTACAAAAGGCGGCCTCATGGGATGATGTGAATATCCTTCGCCTACAAAGATGACTCTCATTCTGGTAAAAGGGTGCGTATCTCTTGTGGGTAATTTTTGGATGTCAGAATAAACCTCCCATTCCCAAGGTGGGGGAAAATAAATTAAAAATCTTGGTACAAGGTTGTAGTGGTACATACAAAACAGGCTCATTCGAGACGAGCCGGTGTACTACTAAGAGAATATCGAAAGGATAAATACCAAAGAAGGATGAAGAAGGGCATGGAATCAAGAGACCCTGCCATATTCGGGTCGGGCACTCTCTCTCCACCCATTCGTACCGCCTTTGTGAAGGAAAGGGAAAAGAGCAAAAACAAAAACAAAGGGTATATGCACTGTAATGCGATCGTCAACGTGTCCTCCAACCATGATTATCCTCCCCTTCTAACTTCTTTGGATGTAAATGAATCCTCCTCTGCCTACTTTTGCTGTGTGCGTCGCCACACTCTGCCTACCGCCGTCTCTGCCTTTGACGTTTGTGCTGTAGCAGGCTTATACATCCACCTTCTTCACTTAGCCAAAAGTGCATTGCAATATCTTCCCGTGTTCGGAAACAAATTAGGAAATTGTGTGCATAGCCATGTCAACTCTTCTCATGTCGTATCCTCTTGTCTCGGTCCAATGGGCTCACTTGATGTTTTTGAACATATCCTCAGCGACCAGGTCACTGTCCAGCGCCCCGTCCAAACTCCTGAACTGCCGAAATTCTGGCAACGTGGGAGGAGGAGGTCCTTGACGTACCGGAGGCTGCACAGCGCCACCCTGATGTTCGAGAGCATCTTCTTCAATCTTTCCGGTTAAAAATCCACTCTTCCGCCTCGAGCTGCTGCCAAACCATGCGCTGTTCCGTTTTCTCTGCGTGCTGGCGCCCGAGAGATTGGACTCGTTGCTCATGACTGTGTGAGGTGACCCGGGGCGCGTCGAAAGGTCGAAGTTTGAGGAGCCATTGCCATTCAGTGTGCCGTATTTGAAGTGCTTGTCTTTTTCGCCGCGGATGGAGCGGAGGGAGAGGAGGCGTCGGACAGAGGAGGGCCGCTTCTTTTCGACGATAGGCGAGATGGCGGGTGAGAGGTAGCCGTTGCCATTGGCAGTGGGGTATCTGTTCTGCGGACTCGTAGGTAGCTTGCTGGTTAGAGTTGAGTCTGGGACTGGCCCTGAGACGGGCGATGGAGGGAAGGCGCCTGGCATCTTCGAAGAGCCATTGGGAGTGGTTGGGTGCGATGTAAGGGGTCCGCCATCTGAGGTGGGCGGTCTCGGTGTATGCGGTGGTGAGTCTGGAGGAGCGGGAATGTTTGTGCCTTCAGTCAGAGAAAAGTCGACGGGGATGATGGTCAGCGGTTTGAAGGCCGGTGGAGCCATTCTTGCGCTTGTTGAGATTGAGTTCGGTACAGCGTGGAGATGCGCCGAGAGGGAGAAGTGGGTGGGGTGAAGAGCAACTCGTGAGGACTCGTCTTTAAATATCTCTGCAGGCGTGTGTTGACAATGTTATGCAGGAGAGAAGGGGTCGAACGCCTCGATTGTACCTGGATCTGTTCGTATTCAGCTCCAACCTATCCGCGACACGAACAGGTGACATCCTTGAGATCGCTGCAGGCATCAAAGAATCACACACAACCCCTTCAATTGTTCCTGGACATCTCGACCGAGAAGGAAACTTTAGATGAGTGTTACATGGTACATATATTTCTAATTATGATCACACCAATCGTCCCTCATCCGCCGTGTAACCAGAGAACTCCGTCCAACGGCAACGCCGTACCACCAAGACCTCAGCTATAGCAGAGGAAGCTTGCTTATAGGGCACCAGTTCGTGGCCATTGTTCCAGCAAAGTATGAAAATGGTATCAACATATCTTCTACACATACACCTCACAATCCCCTCTCTGTCCAAGATTCGTAGCATACATCCAGCATCTCCCCTCCCACTTACTTGATAACCATCTCAAAAGAAAGCACACCACCCGATATACATGCTAGTCAATCTTGCCGGATCAACCGCCATCTTAATCAAAGCATCGACATACCCATCTATACTCAACGGCACCGTCTCCCCAGGAAGCCAACCACCCACTTTTCCACGTACACTCTCCAAAACCTCAGCCGGTGTCTCCGGCACCCCCCTCGTCCTCTTCTTCGGCTTCGCAATGAAATCGGTCGTCGGATCGTAAAGAAATGTCTCCATGATAGTCATGAGTGTGTCCTCATACTGTTTCAAAATCTTGAGTGTCAATTCGGCAGCAGTCCGGTAGGGACCTTCGTAGCCATAGGATCCCATTGCATCGACCATGTTGGCAGTGAGCCGGAAGGGGACGAGTTCAGGTTTTTCGAATGTGAGGCCTTTATCGAAGAGACAATTGAAATCAACGTGGAAGGCGCCACCGGTATCTTCTTGCAGAAGGATGTTCTCGCCGTGGCGATCACCCAGACCTAAGACGTGGCCGACAATGGACATGACGGCACATGAGCGTGTGTAGCGAAGTCGTGCTGCGAGCCAGGACTCGGGTTCCGGGAAGACCTCGACAAACCATTCGTGCAAGACAAGCGGAAATTTGGGTTGAATTTGCTCGGTGAAGATTTTGGCGCTGCCGTGGTCGATATCTGAGCAGGCCTTGTCAAGAAGTTGACGGATCTCGCCGTAGTCGGGCTTGACTCCTTTGGCTTTGAGGGAGGCGAGGATGATATCTCGCATGGGTTTCAAGCCGTCTACCCATTCTATCGCACCGCATTCCTCATTGAGCGGCGTGACTGCATACGTTCGGATGTATAATCGACGCTTGCTCGACTCCACGTCGCGCTTAAGAGCCCGATCGATCATCGAGGTGAACTCCATAAGGCGTTGGTCTTTTCGCAAGTCGTCTTTGGGCTTGCAGAGAAGACCATACTGCTCGCCATCAGATCCGCGGATGGTCAGTTTCCTCGGTCGTTGCAAAGAGCTTAACACCAAAACATCATCCAGGAAGCCTGCTATGGTTGTAGTGTTCTTAGGGAAGGGTTTGTGGCTTCGAATGGCCATACCGCCAGTTCCGATTGGTAGACTTGCAGTCATCGTCGTCTCTACCGGGACCACCAGCGGACAAGGAGCTAATGAATGTTTGAACCCCAAGTCTCGCTGCAGACTGGCACGGGTCATACGAGCATCAACTGCGATCTCACAGGCAGCAAGAAGCGCATGCGTAATCTTCACTCCATGTGCGATCAAGGCTTTGATGTCGAGCGCCCCCGGCTGGGTCTTGATCTGCTTCAATTTGTTCAGTACCATCGTCGCTCGGCTAGCTTTGTCTGTAGCCTTGGCTTTTGCCACTGCGAGGATACTCCACAACGCTTGTTGCGGGTGCATCATTGCGATTCTTGTGATGATGTCCATCACGGCATCAGACACCTTGGGATAAGGGTGGTTGATACGACTCATGATTTGCGGGAAAGCAGTGTAGAAGACATAACCCGGTAGCCGTTCGACATACTTCTTGACCTGTTTGTTCACCGTGTCGAGCTTTTTGACTTTGATGCTGTGGTACTGGTCGAGCGATCGAGGGTGCTTTTCGGCCTCGTACAATTCTGCGCCAAGATCTAGCCAGAGAGTAAGCACTTTGGGAATCGTTTGATAGTAGTATTTGGCCCCGAAGACCATGGATCGCAGGAAATTCTCGATCACCAGTTTTTGGCAATCACCGCTAAGAAATGCTACCGTTTTCTTCGCATCAGGAGCAGCCTTCTCGGACTCTAAAATCTTTAGATAGTGTTTGCCGATGTAGTAGTGCCCTTTTTCCCATTTGCGGAAAGAATTGCAGGCATTGAGGTAATACTTTCTCAGGTCTTCGGACTTGATTTGCCCCGCAGAGTCCATCCACTTTGCAAGCAAGAGCTGTGTCTTTGCAACAAGCAGATTTTGTGCCTGTCCTTGATCGTCTGCGGTTGGTCCAATTGTATCTTGGACTGCCGATATAGTGTAAGCTTGGAATGAGTTGGTCTCAATTGCAACCTGTAGATTCTGGATAGCCTTGCGGTGATAGCCATCTATCCAGAGAAGGCGTGTATGCTCAATTTTGGCGGCACCGTCATGCAGTTGTGTTGCACGGAGGACAGCATCGTAGGCGGCGTCCGTGAGTCCTGCCTTACGGTAAAGCCGTGCACTTGTCAACCAGTTTGCGGCTTGCTGCTGATTCGACCAGCCACTACATTGATCAGTAAGCTTACAACTCATACGCAGAAGGCGTACATACTCGGAGAATTGCATCGCTGCCCGGCGTATGCCCAACAAATACTGCTTGTCGTCGGTGAACGCGCCAATAATATCAAGTCGCCGGTCCATAGAGTCCTTGAATGTGTCTCCCTCTTCATCGAACCGATATCTAGCCGTAACCTCCAACTCGTATAATGCGTGAAGTTTCAGCGTGAAAGGATGCGCTGCGGCAAGAGATGCTGTTGAGGATTCTGAGAGACCTTGCACAACATGTTCACGAAGGCTATCGACAGTTTGATGCAAGACGTCGGGGTCTCTTTCAAGCATAGCGAGTAAAACCTTACCAACGCCCACATTAAAATCTGTTGATTTTGTACTAGCTTCTGACTTTGAAATCTTGTCAAGAGCATCCCATTTCCCAGTCATCCATGCCGCCTCCGCGGCGAAGGGCAGAGCGTGGTTAGTAAGCTTGTCGGCGGTTGGGCAAAAGCCTCGCACAGTATCTAGAAGTGACCCTGTGATTGTCAGCTTGCCGAAGCTAAATTGTAGCATGAAGCTTACCATAGCGTCCCGATGATTTCAAACAGTTGAATAAATCAACTTGCAAGGAAGGGTCTCCAGGCTTCTCTGCCAGTGCAATCTCGTACCAACTCTGAGCAGCAGTCCATCGGCCAGCTCGCTTGTACTCGAGCACCTGTTGTTCTGGGTCAAGAATCTGAAGTCGAGTTGAGATGCCCTCAATCGCATCAGGCTCGTCTATTTGAGCATAAATGTGCTGGAGGTGCTTAAATTCCTCTTCCATGGTGGTCGGTTCCTGTTTTTTAAGCCTGGCTGTCTCCGAAATCTGGCGTATATGCTGTTCCCAATGGAAAAGAGCTCTAGCGTATGAGCGGCACTGGACAGCCCTGCGAGATATAGCAGCTGCAGGAATGCCTGTCAAAATCCTCTCCACACTACTAATGTGTGTAGTTTCGCGGATCTCATCAAAATCTGTAGGCATGACGTGAGACCTTGAGTTGCCAGTCACAATTGCAGTCAAGGCCTTTTTCTTCTCCTGCAGCCATCTGGAAAGATAATCCAGAGTTTGAAAAATATTCTATGCAATGGTAAGTTTTCATTTGCATCTCTTCATGGTCGGAACTTACCTCGCTGCATTGCTTGATATCTTCACTCTCGCCGTGGGAGGCATCATCCATGTCATATGACAAGACTTCGAGAAACTCTGTCAAAATGTCCGCGGAATCGTCTTCGCTTCCTCCAACCACGACGTTCAAAACCACAAAAGGGAGGAGGAAAGAGGGTATGGTGATATCGTGACCCCAGATGACTCGCGAGAGAACTGGGAAAATCATTTGCGCATTTTCACCTTGCGCTCTGTGGAGCAAGATAAAGACTAGCTTGCGAAGCCATGTTCCGTGTTTAAGTTTGGGTTCGAAGATAGGAAAGTCATTGCCAACAGTATGCATCGCGGCATGGACGATGACATATTTGGTGTTGAAATATGGAGTGAGTGTGCTCCGAACAGCTTCCGGGATGAGGGACCAGCGCTGAAAGGTGGTCGACGACTGAGATGACTTCGGTCGTAAAACCACCGCTTGTCGAAAGCCGCAAAACTTCAGCAACTCCTGCATGACATAGGCGAGATATGTTTGAGCTTTGCCGGTCGATGCCGCATGAAAGGCCTCCGCGATGACAGTTTCCAGCAGATGTGCCACGAAACCAATAACTTCCTCCGCTTTTTCAAAATTAGACAGCATCATGATATCTCGCCGTTCCCGCGTAGAATCTACTCGATTGGGATCGATACATCCAATGATTCCTAGACACTGGCCACAAAGTGGCAAAACTTCGTGGTGGCTTTCCTTGAACCTGATGATTGCGTCAAGTAGAGCTCTTGACAGCTTGGCGATGAGAGCGTGCGGCTGTTGACTGACTGCAGATTCGTGAATAATACGTTGGTGAGTCTCAAGAAACGGTATGAGCTCTATCAAAGCTTGGTGTACGATCGCAAAGTTCTCGTCGCTGACTCTCCGACCGAATGCCTCAAAACGTATCGTCGGGTCGATGGTGGACTTGAACCTATTAATCTCCGCTTCAAATTTGTCAAGCAGAGGAATATCTTGTAGAGACGGGATCATATCGATTCGATCTCTGATCAACGTGTTGTGGTTCTTAAGCAAATCGGCAATGGTGTGACGAGCCCGGATTTGGGACTCATGGCTGAAGACTGTCCAATTCTGAACAATGATAGCAAAAGTATGGTCAATAAGAGACTCAATATCATCCTCTCCGGTCACCAAGACCAATTCCACCCAGGCCGAAAAAGCAAAATCAGCCAACTGCTTCACTTGAAGAGCAGATTGCAAGGTCGCTCGAATCTGAACGATATTAGCTGTGTCAGGCCTTGCCAACAAGGTCCCATACCTGTGGCAATGCTATTCCGGTCTGAGACTTGGCAAGGATTATCAGCTGTTCTACTGCCTTGAGTGCGCGTATTTTCTCAGCTATGGGCTGCTTGTCTAGCGACGAGTCGATGATATCCGTGAAATGTGACATGATCCCGAGAACATGAGCCTCTAAGAAAGATGAGAGTGATTTTGCAGGCTTGGGTGCTTTCAATTGGCCGCCAGGTTTACGCTCTGAAGCCACTGCAAGTAAACGGAATGCTTGGTGTGCCTAATCTTTATTAGCAGGTTGCTATCTGTGCAATACTGTTGACTGACCTGTACACGTTTGGCATCCTGACCATCAGCAGCTTCTTTGAGAATTGCGCAAGCGATGAGGATCGGATCGACTCGCACTAGGTTCGAGAGATCGTGTTCGGTGAAGTCTGGAGCAACATCTTGGAGAAGACCTATAGCGGCAAGCTCAGGGTCAGGCGTTGGCTGAAGGAAGAGTAGCGAAATAACGGCTGCAAGGTTCTTCGATGGCTGTAGCCAAAGATCTTGTACACCAGCGGCAGGACCACGTGCTTGAGCTATTCGCACGAGCACATCTCTTCGGCGCGTCAATATCAGATACGGGATTGTTTCGGTCTGAGTGAGCAGTAGGAATTCATTAACGCTAATGCCCAACAGCTCAGACAGTTGTTGGACTCTCTGAGGTCGAGCGATCAGGTCTTTGACAACGTGTAGGGCAACACTCGACCAAAATGGTTTGAACAGCTCCATGGGCATCCGATTCAAGTCCTCTGCGAGCTTGATGATTTCGTGATAGGCGGCTCCAGAGATGACCGGATGCGTGTGACCAAGAAAATCGACCAATTGGATTAATGCGAGGTTCAATTCATCCTGTCCGCAATGTCTCCCGATCAGGCTCCAGGCGATGACCAATGATTCGTGCTCGGAAACATTGTTTCTGTCGGCCAGGCATCTCAAGAAGTCGAGGATCTCCCGGCGGTTCTTGGTGCGAATATCTTCACGGATATCTTCGCGAAGATACGCCATCAGTGAGTACCTGTGACCACGTGTTAGCTTGGGACGGTATGCAGACTTGATAACCTACGCTGAAGCAATTCTTAGCTCTCTTGCAGAGCTTTGCAATGACCTCATCAACCACGGTCCAAAAACGCCGGAGCCTACCGACAACATGTCTGTATCATCCGTATGATTGACCATCCGGCGGATGGCATGTGCAGCTGATACTCGCGCTTTCTTCGATTTTCGAAGTTCTGCGCTATGAAGGAGTGACGATAAAGTATCTACGATGCCTTTATAGTCGTCAGGCACGATTTTATCCCAAGTGGCGGCGCCAGAGTAGCCAGAAGATCTCCCGCCATGTCGGTCGCATATAGCGCAGGTGCTCAAGATTCGTGGTGAAGCTGTGCCCGTCGAGAGACATCCGGACGCCGCGCAGGGCAGAGCTCCTAGATTGGTAAGAGCTTTGTGTTTCTCTTCCAAGCTCAATCCGTCGAAGCGGTCACTTGACTGATTAGTTGATTTACCATGCTGCGGCTCGTCAATTCTCAACTTACAGGGCAGTCTCGCTCAAGTCTAAAACAACATCTCTAGCCTCGTAAGCCAATTGTAAGGTGACTGATTTCAAGATGCCACCGTAGGCCACTTCCCACGAGTCTGTTTCGTCGTTCACTCCGATTCTTTGGCGTTTGGGAGGGCGAATGTCCCCATTATTAGTCGCTTGTTCGTTAGGATTAAAGAGTCGGTGGATGGTGTTCAAGAGTTGCTGACAACCTGTAAGTTTGCGAATTACTGATTAAGGATATGAAGCACATACTTGAAACTCGTCTTCATCCATATCGATGTCCTCAGTGTTACGCGTGCTGAGCAGCGGAATCAGGCGACGTTTACACGCTTCTACGACTCCTGGATGACTATTCTCACCAAGCAGATAGTTGATCTTCTTATCAAGTGCGTCATGCAGAGTAGTGCCTCCATATTGCTTGAATGCCCACAAAATCTCGACGAATATATCAAGAAGAGGCCCCACTTTGCTCGAAAGATTGTTAAATGGGTACGTTTCGAAAACGCTTGACAGCAAAAGGGAAAGAATTCGGTCCATGTCTTGTGAAGGCTTTTCGAAACATGATCTGGAAGTTCTCAAGAGCCTGTGACAGACATCGAGTGCCCATCTGCTGAGCATGAGTGTGAAAGTCGTATCGATTGTGAAATCGCCGTGAGGCGAGCAATTATTAAGTACAGAAAGTTGAGCCAAAGCAATGGCATGAGCCTGAGACGTGTCTGTAATCTGAGTTTGATATCCTTGAGGCACGACAAGGACATCCAGGGCCTTTGGCCAAAGTGCGGACATACTCCTAGACGACGGCAGTTGAATGCTGAAGTTTGTTGTCCCGTTACGATTGAGAAGCATGTGACTTTCGAGGGCCGAAACGATATCTACATGTATTTAGTCCTGTTGCGCCACTACCAAAGATGCGAGTTGAACTGACCTTCAACAACAGTTGTGATGATGTTCCGTAGGCTACAGGCATGTTGCCAAATCTGGGAGTTTTGTTGGAGAGACCGGATACTGGTATCAAGAACATTACAAAGATCCTTCTGAATGATTGCTGTATGGCGTCGACCGAGAAGATTCAGAATTTTTGGTAACAGCCACAGGAAAAGGGGCAGATTGTCTCCATCATTTCCAATACCTGTGAAGAGGAGTACTCCTGGAATCTTTTCAATGGTATAGCTGATGACGGTCAGACTGTCTTTAGCTTGTTGTGTCAGAGTATCGGGAGCGAATGGATTATCTTTGACCAAGACGTCGAGACCGGCTTCAACCACGACTGAGATGAGTTGCGCGTTTGTTTCCACCGTAGCCTCCTCAGCCATGGGATTTCGAAGATACTCTTGGAGAAGTTGGCCGAAAAGAGCATCGTTTTCGGGCTCTTGACGCGCAACATTGTTGGAGCGGATGTGGTTGTGAACGATCTGAGCGGCTATGGTGGACGGCGGTGGCAAGTGATTTGCATTTGATATACCAAGCTGAGTCGATAGTTGGCCTCCACCCCTCCTCGCCATGATTGTTAAAAGGTGGTGCTCATGAAGCTCCTGGAGTTGTTGATGGAGAAAAGGGCTCGAGAAACGCGTTTCGACGTCCGACACGAAGTCAAGTGATCGATTGAGCTTGGACTGTTAATCAAGTCCCATCGCTCTTCAGCATCCTTCCATTCCAAACATATATACAACACCATACGTGGCGGGGTTGCTTTGAGAAAATTAGACCACCCGACGAATCTGCCTGTAGACCATCCGCAACGAGCTTCATAATGCGGCGACCGACGTTTCAATCGAAGCCCTTCAAGCAACACCTCGGGTCACAATCGAAGGGTGCCATCTTCTACCGATCCGCTGTGCAAAGGCACCCTTTCCTCCTGTTCGGGCTGCCTTTCATAACTATCATGGTTGCTGGCAGTTTCTTCCTTACTCCGGCCACGGCCCTGCGTTACGAACGACATGACAAGAAAGTCCGACGGATGACGCAACACGAGGCGTTGAGCTTAGGAACAAACAAGAGAAAGGTTGATCCCAAGGAGGAATACTACGTATGTCTTCGATTCTCAATGTGTCATATCAGAAGAGGCACTGACGATATGGACAGCGGCTTGCGGCGAAGGACATTGACAATTGGGAACAACGAAGAGTGGAGAGATTGCCGGGTGAGCCCGATGGTATACTGGAATAGATTGGCTATGAAGAATCTCGGACAAAGGATTCCACGATAGCAATGCGCTGTGGTGGTTTAGCTATGGCTATTCAGCATGTAGGTCACTTGAACACCGAAATCAGTCACCATCTGCCCGTGGCCTTGATTCTTGGTACCAAGCCGCGTAGCGCAGTTTGTGACTAACATGAATGGACGTCAGGTGTATATCACATTGCTTCTCAAGTGCTGGTCGTAGGTCGTGTTGGCTCCTCGTCGCCGTCACACCCATACTGAGTGCCACTATGAATATGAAGCTTTTTTACTGGGGAGATGGAGAAGCAACATATCGCAAGACAGCACTAGCCATGATTGTTGACGAAGAAAATCTCGAAATTGAAGTCCAGCAAGAATACGGACTCGCAACCCTTCAACCAATGCCGGAAACTCGCGTGCTGGTTCCCGCCATAGTATCAAGCCTTGATTTCCTCAACTCACCCTACACAATTTCTCTCATTGGGAAGTCAGCAAAGCTAGAGGGACAGCTTCAAACACCTACAGCGACCGCTAATTTGTGGGTCCATATCACACAGTCCTACTTTCTCCACCACTCGAATGCTCACCTCCTTCTCTCCTTGTTTCCCATCGGCGAAGATCACGGCACAGCGACTTTCGCCGTCGTTCAAAATAATCCTTCCTTAGATAATACACATGTGATGAGGATACTTCTCCTCGTTACTTGCGTAGCGCACGGTCCATATTGGGACGGAATCTTCGATGGTCTCCAACTGCCCGAACGAACCTTCGACTTGCACCTTAGGGATTACATACTGAACAATTTCGGCGAGGTGGATGTAAATTGGATACTGGCCAACGCAACAGTGGCGGAGATTATGAGCATCGTAGTGTCGCGACAAGGTTCCCACCTCATACATCGCTCGGATAGATGCGATTTGACACTTTCCAGAGAGCGAGAAACGATAGGCGACTGGCTCCAAGGACTGGCAAGAATAGCTGGTCAATCCACTTGACTAGTTGATGTGGCGATATTTGGAGGTACTGAACTCGTTCATCAACATCATTATGCTCTTTCCTACTTCTCAATTTCATCATATAAGAAAGATAGGATGTTTCACTCAATTCTCTCATAAATTTGTTTCCTAAATCCTGGTCTTTTCATGCACCCATGAACTTTCTTTTCCCTTAGACCCTGGAACGAGAAAAAAGATCAAGACCTAATCGATAAGACCATCGATGTACCCACCACCTGTTTTGCTTACCAAAATGCTTTGGGTTCGAATCGTTTCCAGCGAAATGTATTTCCCGCCAAACAACGGAAAATCGTACACCCACAGCGAAGCAAAGCAGGTCTAAGGATCATTAAAAAAGAGATTAGAATGCCCTTACTCTGGATCGAACAGAGGACCTCGTCATATCTTGGGATGATACTAGTGACGCGCACTACCACTGTGCTATAAGGGCTGGTTGGTTGATGAATAGGCAGATGTCCTGGTACAAGATGGGGAGGTCGAGAAGATTTGAGGCGGTGTATGGTAGGGGTCGGAGGTGTATCGATATGAATTATGAAATAGGGGTATTTGCTGCTTCTGGTGTCTGACAAGAAAAACGTCGTTAATGTGTAGGTAAGCTGATTATTTTTGGCTTATTGCTAAACACATTCTTGTATCTTTCTCGCTCCATGTCTACATCCATACTTTGATCGGGATTTTCTCTCTTCCAAATCGCCATCCTTCACAACTTCTGGTTTAGATCTCCTGCCCGCGTTTTGTATTCCAGTAAGTGGAATGTCAAGTTTGCAAACCAATCAGGGAGTCACCAAGGGTCGAAGCAAACCTATCCAACCCCACTGGAAAGGGCGATATCGATGGGGTGTTGATGCGAAGTCTCGTTGCTCATATCGTTGACGGATTTCGCGCTAGGATCAAACTTCAGAAATCGGCCCAGTCTGCGACGAAATTTCTCATTGTCGCCAGTGCAATGAGATGATTTTACTCAGGTTTCGTTCGATTTGGATTGATTTCAGCCTGGCGTAGGGGTGTAGGCCAGGAAGGTATCAGGATTATAGATAAAGTGGCTTTACTATATTAGGGCCCCTCGCACTATACAACTCCGGTCACCTTCAACAGAATCCAAGCCCTGATCGATAGCCACTAGTTTCTGGCAGATCTTAAACGTCGAATCTTTAGAAGTTTATCGCTAGCGATGCCCAACTGGAAGAGTTGATTCAGGTATCAGAAGTTGTCGAAAGGTATAGGAAAGGTGACCATACTACTATGCAGATGCAACCGAAGTAGCTGATAGGGTACAAGCTAGGATGGGAAAAAGAGGTACGTCTATCAGTAAATTACCAGGTCCAGGTGAACATGCTTGTGACAGTAAGGTCTTAGGATGTTTTCAGTCGAGTGACTTGTGTGTCGAGCGGTTTCGCACATGTCTTCTGTGCTTGATATCTTCAGCCTTCCGTCTAACGTGCAGGTGGCTAGCGCCCTCTATCACACAGCCACTTACATCATAGCGACCAACATCGAAATGGCATCCTGGACAGACAACATTCCCATGCCGCACCTCTAGAATTCCTATACTCTCTCCTTACCAATTTTACTTCCTCTACTTGTCTACCCTCATCATGAGCGACAAAGGAGGGGTGTCGTACCAGGACTTACTTCCAATTCCTCACGAAACGGCAGCAGTAACCGATCCAGAGAAAAGAGAGCTCTCCACAGATACTACAGATACACCTACGATTAGCCACGCCCTTGCTGCTGAAGCGGTCGCCGATGCAGAATCTACGGGAGCTGCACAACAAGAACATGCTGAAGAGGTGGTTGATCTGGGGTGGAATGAGAGTGCACAGAAGATAGCAAATCCCCTTGTGGGAGGACTGCCGAATGAGGATCTGTGGATACTGCTACGGCGATTTAACAAGGTGGGTATTTCTCTGCTGCAATTGAGAATCTAGCTAGGACAAATTGGCTGATCTACTACAGCAAACCTACCACTTCAAGGAGATCGCCCATCCTGTTCCTGGCGGTCTCGACTTAAACATAGCAGATGAGGAGGAGTTCAGCCCCGACAAGTTGAGGGCCAATATGGAGCGGTTGTATATGACTGTGTTGATTGGCCTCATGGGATTTGGCAAGCATATTGCTAGGCTGCGTTCATGGAGAGAGAAGCGACGGACTACCTATTTTTGCGCGGTAAGTTATCCTATAGCACGGGTTGCTCATGATTTTCTTTCCAGAATAGCACACTGCCTTAATTTCATAGACCGCAGTGAGGCAATGCTGACAGGATATAGGCATACTTCATCGCATGGATTTTCGACTTTATCGTTCCCCTATTCGCAGTCTTCATGATTGCCCTCATCGTCTCTCCCGAAGTCCGCGAACTTACTTTCCCACCAGCGCCTCTCTCCCTCGTCAATAGTTCTACTGGGGGAGTGCAAAAGCCTAAAGCTGGAGTCCTAGGAAGCCACGATAGCGCCACTGGAGCCCCTGAAAACCACAAAGGCGAGGCTGTGGAAGCTGAAGCCAGCAATTTCGTCACGGGCATCGCATCAGTCGCTCTCAGTAGTGCCACTGGCAAGCACCCACAATCGGAGCCCAACCAAGATGAGGAAGGAACTCCTTCGGATTCTGTCCCTGATCCAACTGCTGTTGCTCTTTCTGCAGCCAATGCCAAAGAGACAGCTGCCGGCGGAAAACCGAATGCTGTGCATGATAAGACAAAGGTTCCGATGGAGAATGCCATGTGGTCAAAGATGCGACCGATTATGCATGGTCTTGCAGATGTTGCTGATGGATGGGAGCGGTTTGCGAATGCACTGTCTCCAACACCTCCTTTCCCGCAGAACGTATATCGACTGCGCCTGGCTGGTCTGGTCGTACCTCTTCTCGCGATGTCAATATTTGTGACTTCGTATATGTTCATGAAAAGCATTACTTTTGGCGCTGGGTTCGGCTTCTTTGGCGACCCAATCATCCAGCCAGGTCTGAAACTGCTGAGTCGGAAGTTCCCTCGCTGGCAGAAGTTACTGGAGATTCGTAACACCATTCTCAAGGGCGTGCCCACAAACATGCAACTCACTATCACACTTCTCCGTATCGGTGAAGTCAATAAGGCACCATTGCCTCCAGCACCTCGCATTGACAGCGCGCCTCCGGAGCAAACTGCTGAGCTCACAGAGGAGCACCTTCGTGCAACCGGTGCTGACTGGCCGCTAAATGCTACCCAAGAAGAGCTTGACGCAGCCATGGCACATGATCCAAGTGTAAAACACGAAACAGCCGGAAACGATATTGATGCCTCGAAAGATCATAAGCACGGCAAGAAAGGAAGTCGAATTCTTGCCTTCTTCAAGGGAAGCACCAAAGCCACAGTCCAAACTGCGATTGGCGCCGATACACTTAAAGCCAAAGCTGGCTCTACACCTGCCAAGAATCGCCTAGGTGTCATCCCTAAGACGGGCGCCGATCTCACCTCTGGACCCGTTGAATTCAAGTCCCGTTATCATGGTCAGAAGGGACATGTTTACATCACTACCAAGGCCACGATCCCTTGTGTTGCCTTCAGCACTGACAGCAAGATCGAGAAAATTGGAACGTTGGATCGCGAGAGTGATTTGAAACCTGTTTGGTCCATTCCCGTTGGTGATATACGCGAGTTGAAGAAACTTGGCGGCTATGGCTGGAAGGCCAAGCTCGTTGTCGGTTGGTCTATGGGAAGGGAGGTGCAAGATGGGCTTGAGATTGTTGACCGAAGGGGGACGAGGTGGGTTGTTACTGCCATGGCTTTAAGAGATGAGCTGTTTAATCGGTTGTGCGCTATGGGCGGGCAGAAATGGGAGGCATTGTAGGTCATTCGTGAGTGATGTACTTGACTTTTCGTTTCGTTAATTGGAAAAGTGTTTGGGCTCGGTTTTCTTTCTGATGTATTATTGTTGGGTTAGCGGGTTGGATCAGGATCAGGACTTGAAATGAATTGGAAGATGACGATGATAATGATGGCGTTGCTTGAACTGGTGACTGGATAGGTATGGTCAAAGAATGTGACTATATCGTGTTAGTGACAAGAATCGGCAGTAGTAAATTTAATCTCAGTTAGCCTACCTTTCTCAACAACATTTTGAAGCTTACCAAATGTGCAAACCTGAACTCTCGTCACCTTACTCCTCGAATTTAAGCACAGGAGAAATAGCTTGGCTTAGCTTAGCTTATCATAAAACTGCATCTTTAGCAGAGGTAAAAGTTGCTTCTACCGCCCTATCACCAAATACCATGCCCTTCCACGCTACCCTTTCAACGATTCGACATAAATCAAGCAGAGATCGATAGATGCTGATGAATTTTCCGGCAAACTTGTACTTTGAGATTTGCCATATTTCGTAACGCTATTGATCTGGAGTCAGGTATGAAGGCTTCTTTGAAGCTGGCTGCACCTTTGATTTCCGGGTTTCCTCAAAAGGCACTGAAATTGGAGACACGCGTGCTTCTTTGGGTGAACAATCAAGGTTGATTCTTCCCTTTTGCTCTTGTTTTTGCTCTGCTCTTGCTTTTGGAAGATTGAAAACACCGAAATCACCGTTCCATTACCCGTGGACCGTCTATGTGTTTCCTGTTTAGTGGCTTTGAATGTCCCAGTTCTGTGCTCAGATATTTCTAATATCACAAATGATGTCGCAATTTTCCTCAGCATGGTGCCCTTAGGCAGCAGACAGTTAGCCTCACACAGAACTCCTGGATGAATTAGAGCCCCGCTATGCAAACAGTAAGCTTGAAGAGTGTTCCGATACGTCTCCCCAAAAACCTGAGCCACTACTCCTTGGTCATTGATAACAAAACTCAAAGCGCAATGCCATCGTCCTTCTTCCTCGCGTAAAGTCCAACAACACCATAAAACAGGTCCTTGACGCTCGGCATCGCGAAGCTCTGACCACCATTAAATAATCCAGCCAACTTTTCGGGTGCCACGACGTGTTTATCGCCATCAAGCAAATCTTCAGCGCCTTCCACAACAACGTCATCAGCAACTGCCACATTCTGCTCCTCGTCCTCTGCATCGTCCTCTTCATCTTCAGCTTCGTCTTCAATTAAAGCGGCAGTATCGACATGTTCATTCTCGGCATTCTCAGTCACAAACGCAGAGATTTTGGGTCCGATGACGCGAACCTCAGCTTGCGCATCCAGGACAAAAAATCCAGCAGATCCGTGAACTTCAACAAGAGCGCTCACTACTCCAGGTACCTCCATGGTGAACAATGGAGCCAGCTCCCTCGGATTAAAAACCAGCACACTAGTTGATATATCGACAAGACCGATGGTTTCAAGTGATCTCATCTCAGGAATCACATGGCCAGGTTTGGTCGGTATCGCAATGGCAAAAGTGTTGGATGTGCTGTTGATGGAAAGGAAGGAGATGTTCTCTTTGTGTTTGGGAGAAAATGGCGGAACATCGAGCTGGAAGCCGTAGACGAGCTTGTTGGCTACAATATCCCACACGCGAAGTTCGTCCGAAAGAGTAATGAAGTAGCGGTTTATGAATCCCATACCCAGAAGATGCGAGACGTGGAATGCGGACTCAGAAGAGCGAATTGAGCCGTTTGATGCGTTTAGGAAGTGAATAATATTCACAGTTGTCGGATCGGCATTCTGTTGTGTAGCAGCAAGGATCGAGCCATCATTCGAAAATGCCAATTTGCCGTTCGTGAAAGACGGCTCATTTTCCACTGGCAGAGCTGTACTGTCTAGCCCAGTTTCATAAGAACAAGTCCAGGTAGTGACGACTCCATCTCTGGCGCCTCTGACAATTCTGCCATCAGCAAGCTTTGTCTTTGGCCTCCACACTCTCACGATGCTATCTTCGCCAATCGTTGAGAATCCAACTTCAGCAGGATTAGAGACGAGGTCGAAGATACGATTAGCGTGAGGGTCGGCGCTCGATTGAAGAGGCAGATCAATTCGAGTGTCCAAAGCCCAATAACCTTCCTCGTCGTCATTCCATCGCCAGAATTTGAGGTAGGTCTCTCGTCTTCGCCTTGTCTCTTGGTCCAAAGTGTCTTTCTCGGGAGCCATATGAGCAACATCAGCAGCAGGCGGTGTCCACTCTTCAACAGTAGCGAGCCATTGTCCATCATAACTGGCTTGTAGCAAGGTCACGTTCGGCTCGCGAACCTTATTGCCTTCGGGTCCTATATTGATATTCGTAACCATATTGCGTGTGAGGGCTTGTCGCGACACATGGCGCGACGTATGCACATCGAAGACCTGGAGGAAAGGAGCTGAGGGGGTGATACTGTCGGTTGCAATTTGCGACGTAGGGACAGCCATGATGAGCTGCTTTGGGTTTCGAGGGTTCGCGACAGCTGGTGTTCGAACGAAAGAATCGAGAGGATTGTGGGTGTTCAGGGCAGTCGCAGATTGGCTTGAGGGCACGAATCGAGACTGTAGCCCTGCTATATTTGCCTTTGGTTGGAGCTCGCTTGTTGACAGAACCATAGCAGAGTTGTCGGCCAGCTGGATCGCATAGGAGGTACCGCTTGGTGACACGCTGAGAGACTCGATGGCGGAGGTCAAATGAGGGAGCAGTTGACGCTTAGATGTCTCGCGTTGTAATAAGCACAGCACCGTTTCCTTACCACCAGAGATCACATAGTTGCCTGTTGCAAGTCAGCCAAATTCGCGTGGTGATGATTATCACTCTTACCATCTAATGACCACTTGACACTAGCTGGTGCTTCTCGGTGCCAGTGGCTAACGATGGGCTTGAGCGCAAAATCCTTGCCCTTGAGCTTCTCATTCTCTTCGAGCTTGTGCACTATATCCTCGTAGACAATTATTTCGCCTTTGAGATTGCCAAAAACGAGGTCAACGATAAGTCTTTGCTTTTTGGACGAGCCCGAGGAAGATGCGGTGCGTACCTGGGCGTCCAAGCAAGTGACAGACTCAACACTTTTGAGCGTGCGCCATACATAGCGTGTAGGCAGATCCGAAAGCTCGGTCGAGGCATTCAACGCTGCTCCGTTAAGGGTTCCGATGCATAGCTGGGTCTCGGATGCTGCAATTATTGTCCTGCCCTTGCCGAGGACTTTAAGATATTTCAAAGACTGCATCGAGACGAAAAATAGTCTGACTGCTGGTGAAGCTATGTTTTGGACCGTGATGTGATCTCTGATGCCCTCTTCGCTTTCTTCTCTCTGGATCGCAAAAAGGGTGTCCTGCTTGGTCTCTGAGATTTGGGTAATTGCGATTGCGCTGATGGGCAATGTCGAAGCAGAGCGCTTGACTTCCTGGCCAGTCGTCCAATTGAATAGGACGATTTCCCGCGAAGATACGGCATAGAGAAGATTTGGGTTCGATACAGAGAGAGTGTATGTGATGACGCTTTCAATGGGCAGAGCTCTCACAAGGACTGATTCGGAAGTGGAGTAAACCTGAACACCTCTGGGAGTCGCGAGAAACAGGAATCTAGTAGCAGTAAGTATTACTGGGCAACAAGCAGAGATATCATGCTCTCACTTCTCATCGACGCTGAAGACTGGGTCGTGAGTGATAAAGTGTCCGCCAACAGGTTTTGACGCCGCCCAATTTCCACGGTTGGCCACAGTACGTTCAGCGATGAGTCCTCGAGGGACCAGGTCCATCTCTAAATTCTTAACCTCCTGATACTCGCTCTTAACCATCTGGTTCCTCTTGTCCTTTTTCTCTTTCTTCTTTGTTACAATATCCTTTTTAGGTTGGTTTGGACGCTTGTTTTCCTTCGACTGCTTTGCCTTATTGACGGCTACCTCTTCTGACGGCTTGACCGGCACGGTTTCTCCCTTCCCGACGTCAACTACAATTGGAGTCTCCGAGTCAACCTTATCATCATCGGTCTTCTTCTTCTTCTTGCGCTTGTCTACCTTCACTTTCTTCTCTTTCTTTGGCTTTTTCTGCCCAGTGTCCTCAGCAGTTTCTGTCTTGCCTTCTTCTCCAACATCAGACTCGCTCTCCTCCATCTTCTTAGCTTGTGTGCGAGCGTGCATCTTGCGATGTATGTTCTGTTTCCTCCAAGCCTGATTGGCATTGTTCTGACCTTGATTTTCGGGATCCGGGAAAGGCTTTTCTGTTGATTCCATGGCTATTTTCTTCTGGACATCCTTTGTAAGGGAATTGTTCGAAAAGGGCTGAGGGGCAGTTTTAGCCTTTTTGGCCTTGGATTTGGAGCTGGACTCTAGTGCTGGCTCTGCATCTTGACTTTTCAATCGTTTTGATTCCTGTAATTGCGAGGGCGTGTCGACAGACTTGCGCTTGCGCTTTCCATCTTTTACTGGAGTAGCGAGCGACATTGTGGGAGACGGACAATTGATTGAAGTTGGGTGTTGTTGAAGTTGTCGGCATCAAGTCGAATACAAAGAAACTTTTTCTGATTTGTGCCAAGACTTCGCGGAGTTCAACTTCCGCCGCTTCCATTCTCACGCTCTCGACTTTCAAACAACTTCAAACTCAGTCAACTCACGTCAAAATGATTATTCCAGTTCGTTGCTTCTCCTGTGGCAAGGTATAATACCAAAATCTACTAAAAGCGCCTCCACTGACTCTTCCAGGTCGTCGGTGACCTCTGGGAACGCTACCTCGAGTTGATCGAGGGCGACGTTGACGATGGGTATGCGCCTGGACGAATACCAACAGACCACTGAATTACTGAACCATCCAACAGTGAGGCCATGACTCAACTCGGACTCAACCGCTACTGCTGCCGTCGCATGATGATGACCCACGTCGACCTCATCGAGAAACTCCTCCGATACAATCCTGCAGACAAAGATATCCACCGCGGAATAGCGAACCGATAGTCATACGAAAGTGGTATTCGGTATATCAAGAAATCATAAACATACTGGGGGCGTCTGGATATTGGAACATGGGATAGAGCCAGTATGAATAGAAGCGCATTCGGCAAAGGGCTGGATTCATGGGCGTTGAAAAGTTGGAGATGGAACAAGACGACCGCGAAAGACGTTTGCTATAGTTGGATGGCATAGCCGGTTATTTCAAGCGAATCAAGATACCCATTTCGACTTCAACACTTGCATAAAAACTGAGATTGAAGCTATCATTTGTTGGTAAACCAGGACCAACTTTTGCACACTACACTTACAGCTTCGGAGCATATCGATGGGACACGGTAAGACCGTCATCAACTAGCGCAGTACAGAATACACAACTCGATATCGATCCTTCGAGAGACCACTGGGTGAATTTCACGGTCGAATGTGAAATGGACGAGAAGGGCTACAATCCTTTCGTCAAACTGTATTTGCACAGGAAGACCTTAATTCATGTACATCCCTTTTCCAAAGCCCTCTCTCAAACCGCTGTTGGAATCACTCATTTCTGGCAAAGTATTCTTTTTCATTTCATAAACTTATTTACATCAATGGTGGTTTGATAGATGACTTTCCAAAAGCAACGTTTCAGAATCCAGACCCAAAACCCGTAGCGGACGCGTGTCAACGAAGCCGCTGTGAGCCTTGATATGCGGGGAACTTTGGCAAGTTTGACATGGTATCCTTCCACTAGATGGCTGACTTCCGTCAAAGAACGAAACTTATCAAGCCAATAGAAATGGTTACAGTCGCTGCCATTTTCCATTTAACAGGCGGAAAATGCTACAAAAGGCGTACTAATTTAGGAAGCCAGTCACAAGTTGTGCCAGGAGTACTTAGTTCCATATCCTGGAGGCAGCAGTTTGGAGATAAACTTCTTCTAAAGCCACGATCAACCACGGTATATAAAACCTTAAAACTGCCACAACGTTTATCACGAGCATGGTCAAACCTACGGATCGCTCGGACAGTGCAGAACCCGCTCGCTTTGGCGAACTGCATAAAAAGAAGGATTTCTCACTTCTTGCTCTGTTCATCGATCCTGTATTCTAAACCGCGGTAAATCCCAGAGCACACCACTGAGGTCTATCATCCCGAGACGAACATTTGTTTTCAAACCTCAAACGTATGTCGAGTCTTCTTCTCCTCTTTAACTCCAAAAGTCATTCCTTAATCTCTAGGTTTCTCATTCATCCAATCTCTCTCCACAAGTCCAACACTCAATACTAACCCGCACCCAGAACAACCACAATGCGTTTCCTCCCAACCATTGCAACGCTCGCTCTAGCCACCCAAGCTCTCGCCTCATCCTCAGACTTCGAAGTCAATTCAGGCGATGAGATACGTCTCCAACCAGAAAGAACAGAAGGAATCCCCTACCGCCACCAAGTCCCAGAAAAGGGGCAAAGGAAATTCTACGAAAATGAAGACATCAAGTTAGACGGATGGCGTCGTGGTTTCAGCGAACTAAAACAATCCGAAAAACCTGCACTCAAGACCTTCGAGAAGAGAAAGGGAGGCGGTGGTGGCTTTGGAGGAGGAAGAAGTTTCGGCGGAGGAGGACGAGGCATCGGATCCTCCTTCACTTCAGGAGGCAAAAGCGGCGGCATTTTCAGCGGAGGAGGAAGAAGCGGTGGATCTTCTTCTTCCCCTTCAGGATCCCGCAGTGGTGGCCTCACATCCAGTTTCGGTACCGGTGCCTTGACAGGAGGTGCACTTGGTTACTTGGCTGGAAACCACCACGGTTCTTCCTCGTCCAAAACTCGGTCCACACCGTCCTGTCCCCAGGACTGTCGCTGCGATAACATGGACGATAAACGCCTTTACTTTACTGTCCCGTCATCCCTTTCTCAGGGGAGCAATATGACAATCTCCATAAAAACAAAATGGCATCTGAGCTATGACAGAAAGCTGAAAAGCCGGTTGGAGAAAGAAGTAGGACTGCTTTCTATCCCTGATCCAAGGGAGAGATGCGGATGGCATAGCATGCAAAATGTGTGGAAAAATGCCGTCCATAGGGGTTCAGTTGAATATCATATCCCCAAACTCACCACTACCAACAAAACACCACCACCATTCCCCCCACCCCTCCAATCCCAAATAACAACCATTCTAGAAACAACATATCCAACCCTAGAAATAGGTTTAATCCTCGGGTTCACTCTAGGCTTATTTCTCCCATTCACAATCTATTGCTGCAATGGAATAAGGCGCTACAAAAAGGCGATGAAGAAACGGGGGAATCAGAAAATGGATAGTGTACTTCCCACCAGCGTACAGGGGCAACATGGGCTTTATCCTCCGCCGGTGGAGTATGGACAGATTCAGCAGCCAGCGCCAACGTTTTCGTATCCGTGTGGTCGGTATTAGGTGAATTGGGGAAGATGGGTTATGAACTGGTCCGTCGTGATGACCTCGACACGATTGGTGTTTGGGTAGCTGGCGATTTTGGTTGTCAATGTATGTATTGTAGAAAGCTGCTAATTACAATTTTGTAAAGAAACGTTGTGCTACGAGGACTCGCAATTACAATGATAACAGTACCGCAATATTGGAGTATAGAGGAAATTACAAAGAAAAACCCACACCACATGAAACATTACAACAATTTGATGTAGGAAAGAATATCAAGTGAAAACGGGGCTCAAAATGAGAACATGAAAATGCATGCCGTCAACCTAGACATTGGCAATCTTTGTCAACTCCTCTCGCAAACCTTGCAGCAATTTGTCCACTTTCTCTCTGCTCATCAACGATGTAGGACCAAAGACCCCAAGATCCAACGCTCCATCCCGAATAGCGACTTCCACGTCAATGTTTGGCTATTATATCAGTTAGCAGTGTGACCCATAGAGCAGGCATATCAAAATGTTGACTTACGACATAAGCATCCCTCATACCCTCACTTCCCCTCAACTCTCTTGGGACCACAAACTCCTCAGTCCCACCCTCGACAACCTCATCTCTCTCAACCTCGGCATATTTCGTCCACTCACCTCTAGCCCCGTCCTCCTCATCATCCTCGCCATCTTCAGTCTCAGGCAATCTCAGCCAATTCACAAAAGTCCCCACCTTCACACCAGTCCACCCATAAATCTGCCACAACCCAGTACTAACATTCCGCGCATCACTAATCCTCGTCAGATCTTCTTGAATCGCTTTTGCAGAGTCGAGGATAGCAAGGGAAGTATCAATGCGCAGAGGAAGTAGATTGACAGTAGGCAGTGTTTCAAGACCCGTAATCGAAGAAGATCGATTCGCAATGTAGATACCTACAACCACAGCTTTGGGGTCGGCCTCAGGTTCTTGCAAAGAATGGTATAGTCGTGCATAGATGCTGAGGAAGATTGCAGGGAGGCTGAGACCTTGTGCTTGGGCTAAATGTAGCAGTGCTGTCGCATTATCGATAAATCGTGGTGTGTATCTTGCGAATCGCTGACGCTGGGCTTCAAGACTGTCGGCCTTTTTCTCATCTTTGCCGGCCGCTCTACCTGTATTTCCAATGTACGATGTCCAGAAGTCTTTGGCTGTGTCGGATTTCCTGGAGCTGGCAGCCTCCAAAGTGAAAGCTCGCCATGGCTCGATGGATGGCGATACATCACATGTCGGTGGCCGCTGTATTGAAGCTCGCAATTCTGATATCAATGAGGGTATGCTGACGCCATCGTAAAGCGCGTGATGAATTTTCAGTCCGAGCTGCCATTCTCCGTGGAGCGACTTTTGAACAATCAACGACGCCAACGACTGCGTCGATCCCGAGTCCTGATCAGATGTGTGGACAAAGTCCAGGGCTGGAAGGATAAATCCGGCATCAATCGATTTATCAGTCGTCGGGCTGGCTTTCTCCTCGTTGAGCTTCAAAAATATTTGGGCATAGAGACTGTTTCCCTGGTTTGTAGCAACGAAGATCGACCTCATAATCGAATGCCTGCGCACAAAGTGTTTCCATGCGGAGACGATATCTTCAAACTTCACATGTTGAGATTGTAAGACAGGAAATTGAGGAAAGAATAGGTCGCCACCAGAATTTTGCCAGTGATTGAGCATAAACACCTGCCCAGAACTTGCCGGTAGGCAGAGTTCAATGTCAGTTTCGCGAAGTCCTTGAGTTTCGAGTTGCGCATCCCGTAGCAATATTTTTGGGTCAAGTTGAATCGATGAGCTATCAGAATTGTCTGCGCCCGAAGATATAGATGCTCCATTGACTTGATCTTGGTCCACGAACCGTGCGATTCCTTCCAAGGTTGATGCTTGGAGCATATTGCTGACACTGATCTTGATGCCTTGCTTTCGCAGTAGAGCAGAGATCTTGATCGCAGTGATAGAATCTAAGCCGAGATGAAACAGTGTTGTTTGTCGATTGATGTTGTTCTCGGGTGCTTTGGAAACACTCGACAGGAGGCGGCGGATCTTTGCCTCCGTTTGCGATAATGGAGGTTCGTCCTTGGAACCGCTCTGTGCCTTGAGACCAATGCCGTCAGTTGAAGTTTGTCGAGGCATCTTGAATGATGGAAGTTGTCCAATAGACATCTCTTCTCCTTTCAACGACAGGATTTCCTTGTCTGGACTGTTGACCAAACCGTCGGCAATGCTTTCCATTGCTTCGACGAGTTTCTGAGTGCCTTTGGCATCAAAAAATTCACTAGAGCATGCGACTCGCCAGATGAGTTGCTGTTCAAGAACTTCCATTTCTACACAGACAGGAAAGTCCACGTCCGAAGCTCCACCAACAGATTCATACAACGAATCGTTTGTCATTGTCTTGTTTTCCGGTCGTATTTGGTAAAGGAACAACGTGTTGAATAGTTTCTGTCCACCGGTCTTCGCTAATGCCTGTGCCTTTCTCAAAGGAAAATGCTGGAACTGTCGGATGTTGGACATGTTTTCGTGTGTATAACGCAGCATTTCGGCTCCAGTCCCATGGAGGAAACTGCAGAATGCGACGGTGTTCATGGTCGGGAACAGTACCTGCTGGGCATGTTCGGTGTCTCGTCCAGACAAAACAACGCCGTAAACAACTTCCAGCTTCTGAGCATGTGAGGCAAGGACTAGAGACCAACAAGCTTGACCTAGTGCTTGTAGCGTAATTCCTTGGCTTTTACAAAAGGCGCGGAATGTCTCCACGGGCACTGCACTGGTAAGCTCCCGACGATGGACGTCAGCCCCATTTCGGCGGCCTGTTGGCAAACTCGAGATCAGACAAGGCGTGGCATCGGTCAGATAATGTGACCAGAAACTTTGCGCATCCAAAGTTGAAGACATCTTCATGATTTCCTCCAGGACGGGTCGAATGGGAGGGCGGGCTTTTACGGCATTGCTATTGTATGCATTGAGCACATCGATGTGCAGCAAGTTTATAGAATATCCATCGTAGAGAGCATGGGGAAGCGATAAGATTACGAAAGTATCTGTGGGAGTTTTGGCGAATGTGACTCTGAAGTATGTCCCATTGACGCTAGTTGAGCTGATGGAGTTCGAGATTTCTTTGAGAGACGCGTGGACTTCTGAATTGCTGGCGAACTCAGTCTCCACTAGATCCATCGCATTTGGATGCAGAATGACCTGTGCAAATGAGAAATCCAATTCAACATCACTGACGGGGTGGAATTTGGTTCTCAGAATTGGTGATCTTTCGTAGACAAGCCTCCATGCTTTCTTGAGCCTGTCCGTGTCGGTCCCAGAAGCGAGCTTCAAGACATCATGATTGTGGTAGAGTGTAAATTCAGAGCTCAGCATTTCTGCGACCATTGCCTCCTGGAGTGGTGTTGCGGGAAGCACCGTTTCCACATCTTGCATCGAATTTATGTCTGTCCCAATGTGGGCTAAGAGCTTTGACTCATACTCGTCTACAAGCAGAACTTCCTCGTCGTTTGAATTGTCCTTGACAGCAGATACAACGTCAATCATTTTTCTGATGGTCGGTCTGCGCATGATACTGCTGACCGGAAGGTTGATGAGGTGTTTCGTCAGCCTCGATGACAGTTTGATAGCATCGATACTGTCCAAGCCGAGTTCGAATATCGACACATCTGGAGTGACGATGGATTCTTCGACAGCAGCAAGTTTCCCGATTTCTTGCCTCAGAAAGCGAGCTTTCTCAGTCCAGTTGAAATTTGGGACCCCATTAACAGAGCCATTGTGAGCCCCATTGGGTTTGTCTGGAATTTGTGGTGTTACACTTCCATTTGTATATCCTGTTATATCCTGGACTCTTCCTTCTGGACTACCAAGCAATTCGTGCATTGCTCGCTCAAATGTTGAGGCTAGATTTTGAAGCGACTCCTCGTCAGCGACATGATGTTGAGCAACTAACGTAATTTGCAAGGTTTTGTCGATTTTTAGTTCCGCCTCAAACGCCAGTGGATAGTCCGGGATAGATTTATCATCAAGGGGTGTCCAGATTTCATTCTTATTTGTCGAAGCAACTTCCAACGTCTCTTTCTGGAAGACAAACAGATTGTTGAACAGATATTGGTCGGCACCAACCTTACACCATTTCTGAACGTTCCTCAATGGGGTATGCTGAAACGGCAGAGCCGAGACGTTGAATTCGTGGCATTTTTCAGCAACAGATTTCCAAGTGTCGGCGTTCTTGAGTTCAACCTGGAACGCGATAGTATTGAACATTGGCCCGATAATTTTCTCTGCGTTCTCGAAGTCAATCGATCTCCCTGAAGTGATGACGCCCAAGGTGACTGTTTGCTTATGATATCTCTGCAAAGCCGCAACCCAGCATGCTTGGACCACTGCTTGATGTGTCACGTGGAACTCCTTGCATCGTCTGTCAAAAGCTTCTAGGCCAACAATCGGTTTCTGCAATTTTGTCAAGCCATTCCCAGCAGTATCGACAGCTTTTGAATGTATCGAGATGTTGCCAGAGTGTTCGGTTATCCGCTGTGTCCAGAATTCCTTTGCTCCTCGTGCATCATGTAATGGTCCATATGCAAGCGAGTCATGGAAAGCAGGTCCGTAGCTGATGCTGTTGTCCCCCATGTAATGTTTCTGAACGACAGAAAGTAATAAGGGTAAGCTATTTCCATCGTAAAGGCCATGGAAAATGCTGAGTGCAAGCACAGTTTGAGAAGGAGACTCCACGAGTGTTATTTCGAATGGATGAAGAATATCGGTTCTGTTGCGCTCGAAGAGATTCTTCAGCCTCCCATCCAGCTCGGCAACAATATCCTGATCCGCTGTTGCCGAGACTTGAGACCATGGAAGGTCAGCAGTGCGGAGGACGACTTGGACATGGCCTTCATCGGTCCTAATGAAACGCGTGCGCAGAATCTGAACATGCTTGAGAGCCTCAAACCACGCGGCCTTTAGTCTATCTTGTTTGGTCTCCGCTGCGAGACGGTACCTGAACGATGCAAAATACACAGGCTTATCAGATTCGAGAGTCCTGGACATCATTCCTTGCTGCAAAGGCGTACATGGCGCAATGGTCTCAATGTCACTGGGCGCGACACCCAATACTTTCGTGGCCCTGGACTGGTGTCTATGGCTACAGGCAGCAATCAACTGTCGCGTCGCAAGTATGGCCTCCTTGTCTTGAAGACCAACGTCATCCGCTGTCAAACTTGATGCGAGTGCTTTGATCGTCGCAAGTTTCATGACTTGGGATGCTTGCGCATTGTGGAATCCAGCAGTCTTGAGAGCGCGGGTAAAGCCAATGACCGAAATAGAATCCAAACCGAGTTCGAAAATACTTGAAGATGGCGTGACATCAGCCTTGTTGACCTGGACAAATTTTTGCAATATGTCGGCAACTCTGCTTTCTGGTCCGGACAATTCTCCTCCATCCCCAGTGCTGTTAGAAAGTGATTGTAAGCTTTCGATTGACGTGCTCTCAAAAAGAGACTTGAGCACCTTGGCTTCAGTCTTGTTGTTGGCGGAAAGTGGCATTTTGTTGATTGGAATGAAATGAGTGGGAATCATGTAAGCCGGAAGATGGGCTAAGCAGATTTCCCTTATCCTCTCGGTATTCAGAGCTCCCAAGCCCTGATGAAGAACAGCTGGTCGGCTGTCCTGTTGGGAGGGATCGGCAACCACAAAGAACGTAACTAGTTGTTCCCTCTGCTGGTTCGGATGTTTCAGTACGTACGTAGCGATATCCTTGATTGCTGGCAAACCGCGTTTAATCGTCGTGTCGATTTCAGAAAGCTCCAAGCGCTGCCCGCGCAACTTGACCTGATCGTCTGCTCGACCCAGAAACAAGAATGATCCATCGCACAAGATTCGAACGAGGTCCCCAGTCCGGTAAACACGTTCTTTGAATTTGGTGAGAGTCGGAAACTTTTCCTGCGTAAGATCAGGTCGATTGAGGTACCCCTTTCCAACAAGCTTTCCAGAGACACAAAGTTCTCCAACGCCACCTCGGAGCACAGGGGTTTCTGTTCCTGGGACCAATACGTAACTACCGACATTGTCAAATTGCGGGCCGATGTTTGCGGGCTTACCGTTTTCGGGAACGCGAGTATACATGGTAACGCCGATAGTTGCTTCAGTAGGCCCATATCCGTTGTGAATACATTCCATAGGACCCCAAACGTCCAAGATTTCCTGCTTTAGCTGCTCTCCACCGGTGATGAAGACACCTTCGCAAAGGTTAGGCACGTCGTCAGGATGGAGCAAAGATGCTAGACTCGGGGTGAGGTCAATATGTGTGATTCCGAGAACCCGAATCGCTCTGGCGAGGTCTTCGAAGATGAGATCTCGAGGAGCGGAGACAACACAGAGTGCCTCCGACCACGTCCAGTACTGTTCGAGAACAGATACATCAAAATGAAAAGATGCAAATTGTAGCCACTTTGATTTCTCCGTCCATCGCCCAGCGAACAACCGAGAGAATGAACGCATTGCCTGCACTGCGTTCTCGTGGGTAATTTCACATCCCTTGGGTGTCCCGGTGGTACCTGAAGTATACAAACAATAACAGACTGATTGAGGGTCGACTTTCGAAGGGAGAATAGGCGGGAGGACTGGAAAATCATGGTTACTGTCGGCATCAAGATACACAATTGGAATCTCAATTGACGAGTTCACGAATCTGTCGGCCCTCCTGTCAGAGGTAAGTAGTAGCCTCGACATTGAGTCATCCACAATGAATGACTTTCGCGCAGGGGGTGCTCCTGGATCTAAAGCCACATACGCACAACCAGCTTTCATAATGCCCAGAATTGCGAACGAAGCTTCCGGACATTTATCGAAGCAGATGGCGACACGATCTCCGGGCGAAGCGCCACGATGCAGCAGAAGATTTGCCACGCGATTGCCTTCGTCGTTGAGCTGCTTGTACGTCCAAGTTTTGCTACGAGCAGAAGTATCCGCTAAATCGTAAGCAAACTCAAGTGCAATGCGTTCTGGTGTGATTTGAGCTTGCAATTCGACGAATTGGTGCAGCAACTCCACAGAAGAGGGGAGTGTCGCTTGCCTAGCTGGAGTGATGGAGAATAGGCCAGGCTCTCCCGTGAGCTCAGAGTAAGCATAACCATCGGGCGAGGTGATCAGATTGATCAGAAGAGCATCAAACTGGGAAAGCAAGATACTGGCCTGCTCTTCGGGAACGATATCAGACAGGAACGTCGCCCGTATATTGAGGTCAGCGCCAACAGATTCGATCTCGAGAGAAATTGCATACTTCATTGGTATTAGCTTAGTCCCTATCGATGGAGAAAATACATACCTCTGAGCTTGCAACTTCATCGACAACCCTCCAAGATGGTTTTCTTGCTGATCCGGACATTTTTTGAAATGCGAATATCGTGTCAAACAATGCCTCATTTTGCCGCCCCACCCAGCGTTGGATTTGCGCAGAAGGGGTGAATTGATGTCTTCTGATAGAGCTATTGAAATTCATCATGGCATCGAGGAGCTCCCGGTTTGTCTCTGGTAGCTCAACTGCAACAGGCACCGTGGTCAGACAAGGGAACGCGACCCTTTCAGAGTCCTTTACAGCGTCTCTCCCAGAGAGCACGACCCCGAAAGTGACGTTAGTTTCGCCAACTAGAGCGGAAAGCAGCTGTGCCCAAGCGGCCTGCCCAGCTGCTTGGAGACTGATACCGGCTTTTCTACACAGCATCTCAAGCTCAGGTACGGTTTTTGACCCTATTCTTGACTGAACACCTGTCCGCCCCGTTGAGATTCGCAGAGGTTGGAGGTTGGGAAACTTGTTAATTGAGGCGTTTGCGAACACATCTTTCCAGTATTGCATGCTCTGGTTTTTCTTATCTTTACTTTGTTCAGCAACGCTTGAGTTTAGTATGCAGCTCAAAATTGGGTATATAGTAGCCGATATGGATGAGAATGCAGGACTTCGAGCATCAACCAAATCGTCCATGATGATGCTTAGACTGTGCGCATCGTACAAGGCGTGAAGCATAGCAATATGCATGTGAATGTCAGAACCGTCATCGACGATCAGGACAGCCCACGGGGGCTGTGAAAGATCTCCGTGAAAACGGTCGGTGGATGTCCTTCGCCATAAGTCGATGTCTGCCTTTGAAGTTTCTCTCTTATGCATAATCTGAACCGGCATATTACAGCGTCTTATGGAGTATGCCACCATTGCAAATGAGACGAGCGGGTCTTCGAGAGACAGGAATCCAGTCCGCAGCATGACATGTCTTTCGCGGACGATTTGCCAAGCTGCTTCAAGGTTCTCGGTAGTCCACACTGAGTCCATCTTGTAGGTAATGTAGTTTACATACATTGACTTGGAGCGTATAAATTGGGAGACGATGCCCATCTGAAGCGGAGTGCAAGGAAGGACATGTTGAATATCGTCCAGTGAAAGCGCCAATTCGCAGCAAATCGAAGGCTTGTGCTTCCTCTCAAAACCTTGAAAATCGAATGAGGCTGGGTTTGTGTGTGAACTGTTCTTTCGTTCAAGCAGAAGTGCAATATCAGAGATCTTTGGTTTTTCGAGAATGTCTGCCGCGGATATCTCCACTCCACGAGTGTGCCGTAACCTTGCCGCCAGCTGTATGGCTCCAATACTGTCTATACCAAGTTCATGTATTGTGCGATTGGGAGAAAATTTGGATGAATGGACTTGAATTATCTGCGAAATCGCCTCGGCAACATGCCGTTCAGTAGGCTTAATATTATCGATTTTGGTGGCAACCCCATTCATGGTCGTGGAGCGAGGTCGCTGAACGCTTGATTGCACTTCGTTGATGGTTGTCTGTGGAAATCCCACGAAATCGGAGACACTCGAGACGGGGTGCTGGAGAGACGAGTTTAGGGCGCGAGCGAAAACTTGAAGTACCTCGCAAGCGGAGGCTTGGGAAAATAGAGACCTTTGGTGCATTAGTATAGCTTCTTGTATGGGAATATAGTATGGTCACCCACTCTTCATAGTGCAGATGAAAGGAAAGGGTATCACTCGATGTATTGGGTATCAATTCTAAAATTACAGGGAACTACGAGCATGTTAGCAAAGTTGTTGAAAGAAATTGACATATGAACTCGTGCTTACATTCATTTCGCCGAAGTCCTCGATCAAAGTCCAAATCGACGCATCCAGATTCAACGGTTCCTGTTGAAATAAAAGCATGGTTGAAAAAAGGCCGCTGCCGCCAAACCCAAGCTCGGATTGAATAGTTCGAATTGGCGTAAGCTGGTATGGAAGTAGGTTCGCGTTGTTGGCTTGCAAAGTCTTTAGTAGATCAGTGTTGGTCACAAGTCTTGCCATATTGGCCCGTATTGGGACTGTATTGAAAGTCGGTGCAACGAGCTTATCGAGCCCATCAATTGGCAGGGTGCGTCCGTTAACGACATTGCCAAAACAGATGTCGGCGTTTCCGAGCAAAGATCGGATTGTCTTGGCCCATGCACACTGGCTTGCACTGAGTACAGATACAGCGATTTCTTTACAGCTCTTCTCAATCTCTGAAAGTTTGGTGTCGAGGTTGAAAGATTGTATAGCATGCGTACTACCCCTAGATTGAAAAAGTGAAGGTTCAAAACCTTTCAACTGTTCTTTCCAAAATAACAGTGCCGTTTTTGATCGATGTCTAACCATTTCCTGTAGAAAAGGCTCGAAGGTGACAGGCGCAGGCAGCACATTGCCATGGATGATGTGCTCTATCTCTTCGAGTAAAATATGCATTGCAGTGCCATCATAAAGTGCGTGATGGCATGAAAATTGAAGATGACAACTGTTTGACTCTTTTTGGAAAATATTGAAGAAATAGGGTGGCTGGAGAGAATCGACTGCCGGTGGTAATTCAGATATTGCTATCTCTCTCGCTTCGTCGGCCAAAGCGTCGGCATCAAAATCTTCCCTTGAGAGCCACTTCGGGGTATGGCTTGACAGAACAACCTGCGTAAAGGGATATGCATGATCATTGGTGCTGAGAAAAGCTGTGCGCAGAATCTCGTGTCGCAAAATCATCATCCTCCAGCAGTCTCTCAACACATCGACCTCGATATTGATCTCAAACAACATCGTATTGCAGTAGGAGCTTGCCATGTTTGAGGCCATACCTACGGAAAGCATAGCTTCTTGTAGCGGCGTGCAAGGCCGAATGCTGGAGACCGCCAGGCCTGCTTTTTGGGCTCTGTCATGTATCAACAGCTTGAAGTCAGGCTGGAATACCGTTCCGGAATCAGTCGTGTCCAGAGTGCCCGGGGTCTCTGTTAGATTCAACTGTTTTGCAAGACGAGCCGTACTAGGGTTCTGCAGAATCGTCGAAACCTGAACTGGGCGTTTCATGGCATCTCGCAAAACTGCGGCAAATCGAATCGCCAACACGGAGTCCAGTCCGTGTCTAAAGAATGAAGAGTGTTTCTCGATGACTCCTGTGTCAACTTTGAGCACACGTGACAATGCCTGGGCGATCGTTCTCTCGGTGTCGGACCATTCTATGTCATCGTTGTCTTTGGAAACACTTCCACAAGCATCGAGTACTTGGCCATCCAGGGCATCGAAGCACGCGGTCAATTTTCTCTTGTCAACTTTACCTTGCACGGTCATCGGAATCGACGTGATTGGTATGAGGGCTGTAGGAATCATGTAGTGAGGCAGCGCAGCGCCAAGGTCGTGGAATGTAGAGCCGATGAGAGTAGAGATACTGCTGATCGTCGAGATATCAAGAACGGAAAATTCAGACTTCTGAAGTGATTGAGGGACCCAGAAAGTGACTAGCTTTGAAATTTGAGACTGTTGGTCTGAGAGGACCAAGGTTGCACAATCAGATATCCCTGATCGATCAACAATCCTGCGGTTAATCTCGCCAAGTTCCACTCTTTGACCTCTGATCTTGACTTGGTCATCTGTTCGACCTGAGAACACGATGTGCCCATCAGGAAGGAGCCGACCAGTGTCACCGCTCCGATAAAGACGTCCATATTGAGGGTGGTCAAAAATCTTCTGTGCGCTCAACTCAGGTTGGTTGAGATACCCTCGGAATACCTGATCTCCACCGAAACAAAGCTCACCGACGAATCCACTTGGCAATATCTCGTTGCTATGTGAGTTCATGACGAAGGCCGAGGTATTGACTAGAGGGCGCCCGATGTTGTTGATGAGATCCGAGGAATTGACGTTTGGCTTCACTGTACATATGTTCGTAGTTTCGGATGGACCATACCCTTGGTACAGCCCCTTGCCTGCCCAGGTTCTCATAACCTTCTCGGTGACAGCTTCACCAGCTGTAACCAGGAATTTGACCTTGGGAACGTTCTCGGGACGAACAAGAGCAGCAACAGTAGGCGTCATGCTGAGATGCGTAATGTCCAGTCTTCGAATACACTTTTCGATGTCGCTGAAGAGTACGTCGTTGGAAGCAGAACAAAGGCACATGCCAGTGTACCAGGTGAAAAAAATCTCAAAGACGGAAACATCGAATGCCTGTGAGCACGCTTGCAGAAGTCGATTCCCAGGTGAAACGGGATATATGCGCGAAAGGACCTCCAGGTTGCTCAGCAGATTTTGTTGGGTAACAACCACGCCCTTTGGAGTTCCAGTGCTGCCAGACGTGAATACTGTATAAGCCGTTTTCGAGCCTTGGTAATCAATACTGAGATTGTGTCCTGGAACTGCTGATGTATCTGTGGTGTCTAGATCAAAAACAGAACAGAGATCGCGTAGGGCCAAAGAAGTTGATGTCGGCGATAAACTCAAGCAAGTGCTGACAGAGGCTCCATCCAAAATTGTTTGAATTCGTTCACGGGGTGTGGAAGGTGTAATCGGCAAGTATCCTCGCCCAGTCTTGATGACAGCCAGAATCGAAATGTAGAGGTCCAAAGACTTCTCCATGCAAATGCAGATCAATTCTGAGCCAGCTTCGATTTCTTGGTTGAGATACCTTGCGAGGCGATTTGCTTGTTCATTCAACTGCTGGTAGGTTAGGAAGGCGATTTGTTCCGGACCATCTTCGATCTCTGTCGCAAACATGACTGCAAGGTCATCAGGTTTTATTTGGGCATAGTTTTCGACCTTTTCGGCAAGACCTTGGGAGAACACCGGAAGTTCAGGACTTGCGTTTGCGATGGACAGAACTTTCGCGGGGAAATTGTTTCCGATGTTTTCGATCAACATGTCGGGAGACGCGACGATATGACTGACAAGGGCCTCAATCTGCTCGAGAAGCAAGATGGCCTGTTCCTTTGGGAAGATAGCTGAATGGAACGTCGCCTTCGCCAAAATGCGATTTTCTCGAGGCTCAACTTCGAGGGTGACAGGGCACTCTAATCTGTCGTAGCTGTCAACAATCCTAACATTGCGGAACTCCGTGCTATGACTTTCGAGCGTTTCTTGCCAGACAAAAAGAACATTCCAGAGGCTCTCTGGGGTCTGTAAGTCGCATGCTTTTCTGATTGATTGCAAAGATACTGTGCCATGCTCAAGCATACGTCGATTACGGCGGTTGATGTCCCTAACAAGGTCGGAGAAACGCTTGGAGTGGGATGCGTTGACTCGTAGAGGTAAAGTCGACAAGCAAGGTCCAACTATGTGTTCAATGCCATCCACAGCTACTGTTCTGCCAGAAGTAACAGTGCCAATCACAACGTCAGATGTGCCGAGATATCCACCCAGAAGGTAAATCAAGGCGGCCTGGAAAACTGTTTGTGAGCCAACGCCAAGACCGACAGCCCAGGAGCGGACACTCTCGAAACTCGTGGAGAAGCAAAAATGATAGCATTCTGAGTCTCCGCTACGGAGCTTGCGTCCACTGTAGTTAGGCATCGGCGTTGGTCGAAATTCGTGCAAATGATCTTGCCAGTATTGTTGCGAATGTGAAGTGTCCAAACTTTCATAGTAACTCGCAACAAGATCAAACTGTGGTCGTTGCATGAGTGGCGTTGTGCTTATCAGGTCGTTAAGGTCTCTAAGGATCAGATCCAAACTCCATCCATCGTAAAGGGAATGATGGATCTTCATTAGCAAAGTCGTATGAGTATGGACTTTTTGAATTTGAAAACGCACTGGTCGAAGAATGTCTTCGTCACTTTCGAGAGAGAAAGACCGGGTCAATTCTGTTACTTCCTCGATCTGATTCTTCAAAAGATGAGTCCAGCGAATCAGGCCAAAAGGATGCTCAGTAGAGTCCACGTGACAGAAGCCAGACCGCAGTATAGCGTTCTCGGTAGCCAATTGCTCGAGCCATTTCGTGATATCGTCAACACTGCATTGCGGACCGAGTTGGAACTCCACCCAATTGCAGTAAGCAGCGGCATCCTTCATGGTCTCTACAAGCATCGAGGTTTGTAGGGGTGTGCAAAAAATGACGCTTTCAATCTCAGCCTGGAGAGGACTCAGTATTGTGGTTTCGTAGACAGCCCGATCTACTTGAACAGTGGTCGGTCCCATTGGCGCAGCATCTGATCCCACATTTTGGGAAGCCAATTCTTGAAAGCTAGTAGCCTCTAACAATTGAAGTGGCGTCGCCGCGAATCCGTTTTGTCGCAGCATGCTAGCAGCCTTGATTGCTGACAATGAATCCAGACCTGACTGGACCGGGCTAGCTTTCATGTTGATGGGATGGCCCAGGATCCGCTCCAGGATGTCACGAACACGGCTCAGGTCTGGGTTTGACGTGTACCCGGCTTCGTTATCCTCGGAGTTCAATTGAGATTCATAATCTTTCTCAAGTTGTTTCCGGTCGACTTTTCCTGATGGAAGGCGCGGATAGTCGTCAAGCATGACAGCATTTCCAGGCACCATAAAGCCAGGCAACCATTTGCGACATGTGGCAAGGACAGATTCAGCGGAAGCATTATTGTTGGTAAGGCAAAAGACCACAAGGGCGCCTCGAATGACGATCGCTACTGCGTCCAAGCAGCCCTCCAATCGAGTTGCTGCATGCTGGATTTCTCCAAGTTCGATTCGTTGGCCGCGCAACTTGACTTGCCCTGAGGATATTCTTCCTAAGCACTCCATAGATCCATCTGGCAGGACTCGAGCTCTATCTCCAGTCCGGTACAAACGACCGTACTCTTTCGTCTCAATGAAGGCTTCTGCGGTCTGTTTCGGCCTATTCAGATACCCGTCCGCAAGTTGAAAACCTCCGACGGCGAGCTCACCAATGTGACCAACAGAAAGAACTTTTACATATCCTGCACTCGAGTCTGCTTGCTGCGGCGCGACAATGTATGCCGAGACTGTGTCAAGAGGAATGCCGATATTTCCGACGTTTGAGTTCGAGGAAAATGCAGGCTGGAGCGTACAGTGAATGGCAGCCTCTGTGGGACCGTACATGCCCCACAAGATGCTCTCTTTCGATTCGTCGCCGCCAAATTGCTTGACCACTGCCGGAGTAAGCATTTCTCCGATCGTCAGCAGAAGCTTTAGAGACGGAGCATTGGCTCTTCGTTGAAGTAGACCAGCAGCAACCGTCGGAGTGAGCTCAGCTGCATCGACTCTAAGACGTCGCATCGCCGATGGCAAATCGTTCAAAAGTCGTGATCGCTCACAGCATATTAGTGTGCTCCCTCTGAAGAACGTGAAAAAGATTTCGAACATGGAAACATCAAATGTTGGGGAGGCAAATTGAAGAAATCGATCAAATGTTGGAATATGTCGATCATGGGCTAAAAGACTTTGAGTAGCGGATAGGTGGGAAACAGGAACACCTTTCGGCTGGCCAGTGGACCCGCTTGTATACATGATATACGCGGTGTCAGTGGAAGTAGCATCGTATGCAATCGAAGGTTGCTTCTCATCTGAATGTAGTGCAGGATCATCGCTGTCTTGACCATCCACTGCAACGACGGCTATATCGGCAATGGTAGTGAATTTTTCCTTCCAGATTTCACTGGTTACAACAACGGAAGCTGACAGATCTTGGAGGATGAACCGAAGCCGGTCGGTTGGTGTATCTAACGGCAGTGGGCAGAAGGCAGATCCAGTTTGTAAGATTGCGATCATGGCGATGTATAACCGCGAAGATTGAGGAAGCAGAATTGGAATGATGGGCTGAGTCGAAAGCTTGGACAAGCCCAGAGCGGAGCAGATCCTGGTGGCTAACTCTGCCGCTTGATGGTTAAGCTCCGAGTAAGTGATGCTTTCAGAGACCTCCTCGCTTTTTTCAAACTCAATGGCAATTCGATGGGCGAATTCCAGGCTGGGAATCAGATCATGGAGTCGATCTGGTCCCGAAAGCTTTACGGGATTTTCGTTGAGGACGGCCAATGCGATTAGTGATTCTCCTTCTTGCTTCCGCGTCTGGTTTGGGTCGCCTGAAGACTCATTGATAGTAGAAAGAGCATTGCGGAGCTCTGCTTCAAGCTGAGCCATGTGTGTGTCCGGGACACGGCCATGAGAAGTCAATTCCCCTTTTTTCACCTTGGTTTGATATTCCAATCGCAATGCCAACTGCTGAGGCCCTGATAGCTGAAGAGTCGTTAGTGTCGGCCCCTATGCAACAGCAGAGGCGCCACTCACGGCATCGATGATGACCCCAGTGTCATCTTGTGAAATAGCATTCTGCGTCTCATCGAAGACGCGATATTGGGCTTCCTCTCCATCTGCGTTGATGTCGACAATGCCCTTCTTGCAATGGAAAGACACGCGTCCCTCTTCCCCACTGTAGGCCCTCAGGATGTGTGCCCAGGCTCGATATATGGTCTCTTCAGACGCGGCCAAATCGTCGATGGTTCGTCTCGTGACTGTGTTCCGATTGAGCTCGCGAAATGTGTAGAGGCTTGGAAACCTCGTGCACTGTATTGCAGTCATGTCCATGTCCGAGTACCGATGTGAGCTGGAAAGATCATGGCCGAGGTTGGGGTGCGATCAGGAAGTTCAAGTTGTTCACGGTGGGTGGCGATAAGGCAAGTACAATGGAATGAAATGAAATGGAGCATTTAGTAATGGTGGCTCCCGTCCGAGTCGAGGTTGTTGAATGTTACGGGGCAACTTCAACACATGACGAACCCCGTATCCCGCTCCCACTCCCACTCGCACTTGCATTTGCACTTGCACTCCCACTCGCACTCCCACTCCCACTCGCCGGGCGTGGTGGTTGAGGCCTCGGAGCGTGTCTCGTTCGCGTCGACACGGTGAAGTGATGACGGTGGTATTCGGATGACGCTTGGGGCGCATAGCGCTCTGGGGCTAGTAGTAGCTATTCTCATGGCGACAGCGACATCGCAGCACTAACCTGAGGCTCCTCAGGCTCCTACTTACGCTGACTTACCTGAAGCTACCTTACTAGTAGCTACCTATTCTCATGGCGACAGCGACATCGCAGTACTAACCTCAGGCTCCTCAGGCTCCTCAGGCTCCCACTTACGCTGACTAACCCACAACGTCAACCCGACCTCGCCCTCGCCATCTGCACCTTGGCAACTTCAACTCCCATTGATCCTCTCAACGCCACAGGCACTGCCAGCCACCCACACGCTATTCCAACTACATGTGTCTGCTCATGCATGCTTTTCGCAGATCAATGTCTGTCAGCTACACTATCTGACTACTGAGATTCACTACCTGCTTCGGCCAGCATCGTCACTTGGATGTCGCTGGACCCGTCACCTCCCACGCCAAGTCAACCTATCTCCGGTACCAGACACCCTCTGCCTCGCCCTCCTGCTCAGCCCCTTTTCATTAGCTCTATCCCCTCCAAGTGGACTCTGGCCCCGTGAGTCGTCTTCCGCCCGATCGATCGCCAGATCTACAGATGCCCGTTAGCCCTACAAGTCTCAAATGCTACCGTAACCGTACTGATCTCCGTTGGGGCGGATCAGATAACTCTATTCCGACATCGCGTGTCCGATCTACCGGATCTACCCGCTCGAGTTTGCAGCCTTCTCGACACACTGTTGGGCCAATACCTGTGCTCAATTCCCAATTATACCTGGTCATGGTACGTATTCCAAATCCGTTTCATTGGCCAAAGATGAAATCTCTCGTAAAACTTTGATCCAAGGTAGCATCCGGAGATGGCTCATTAAAGCTGGCCACAGAAACAATGCAAGAAGCTCATGTTCAGACACTGACAAGATACGGGTCTACGCTACTCGTGACATGCTACATTCCATTGGCTGTTGCCCATGCGATACCCTTTCCCCATCCATATTTGCAGAATATACTGAGGAACAATTATATCGCTACGAGTAGGAGGCATTTTACACCACAATTCTCGCAACGTGGTATTAGTGACGTTGTTAGGACCCTGCATTGGCGGATCCGCGTCAACATATGCATCGAGGCTGAGGTCTGTCCGACTCCAGGCACATGAGCAAGCCAGCCGGTCCCTGCTTGGACGTGGGAATACGCCTAATTACTGTGTACATCAGTGGCTCCATAGTCAAGGCCAATGTTCCCCTGCAAGCTATGTCATTGCTAGCTTTGGTAACCAGGAGTCGACTCCTACACAAGCGCGGAATACGCGGCGCTTTGGTCAGGAAGAACCGAAAAGCAATTGGGCTAACGCCATATCGCTGGGATATAAACTTCCTAGCAAAAAGAACCCGTAACCGAGGATTGAGCCACTGCTAACAAAGCTTGAATGTCTATTCCTTCATCATCTTTTGATACTGGGTCTTGTCCTTCACTTTCCATCAGCACCACACGGAAAGAACATATCAAATATGGAAAGCTACGAGCTCGTGGGCGATCCTGATCTGGTTTCGAGATTTGTACCGTCATATCAACCACTGGAAGATGCGCAGTTACACGCTGTCCCTACATCCACCGGGCGCGAAGTTCTTGGAGTCGTTGATCGCAGAATTCCTGCTACCGCTCGAACGATAAGACCTAGTTCTCTCTTTCACTGGAGACCGGCGATATGCTCCTTGAAGAACAGTCCCTATTTTTGGCTATATGGAAGTATACCCGGAGCAAGACGAAGGGCCATTCTTGTGGCTGCAATTCTTCTGTCCGCCGCTGCCGGTTTGCCCCTGCCGATAATAGGATACCTCTTTGGGAAAATCATCAACTCTTTTCCACCTCCAGAAGACGAGCTTCGAGAAATGCTCCTTAACTTGATTAAAGTTGCAGTGGCCTATTTTGCCATAACATGGGGATGGGCTGTTTGCTGGGGAGCAACTGGAGAGATGATCTCGAAAGAACTTAGAAAGGCTCTGGTTGAGAAGCTTTTGGGCATGGTAAGCAATTCGTCAGGATTCTAGCCTCGTACCGAGTTAACTTTTGTTTGTTTGACAGGACCAAAGGTATTACGATGAAGAGTCACCAGACTTGACTAACATCCTTACGAACGAGGTAAGCTACACCTTCAATGTAACTTTATCGGAGATGGCCAACAGGTGTACCTGCGCGCTGTAAACCAACACTGCCACAGTGGTTTTATCCCCTGTTGAAAGCATATAGTCAGAGTTCAGTTGTCGTCGAAGGTCACTGATTGATGAAGGTGCTGTGCTTCGGACACACGAAGACGTGCTAACTTCATGTCCAGATCCAGCTGGTACAGACTGGGACCTCCGAAAAAGTTGGCCTGTTCATACAAGCAATCAGCTACTTTGTAGCCGCTTTCGCCGTTGGTTTTCTCTTGAATGCGAGACTGACGGGAATCCTGTTTGCTGCAGTAATTCCTATCATGGGACTGACCATCTACCTCGGCAATCGATGGATTAGTATCACCAGCGCCGAAATTTCAGACCTGGGAGCAGAAGCCTCTAACCAAGCTGAAAATGCTTTGCAAAATGTTCAAGTTGTTCAAGCTTATGGAGCAGACGAGCGACTTACTGAAGCCCATGCCCTACAATTGAGGGCCAAGGCGGCTGCAGGAGCTCGCAAGGCTGTGTATAGTGCGATACAGCTTGGTTCCATATTCTTCATTGCTTACGCCGCGAATGCATTGGCGTTTTACGTCGGGTACAGGCAGCAAAACAGTGGTGGAGGGGAATCCAGTGAAGCCGGAACCATCTATGCTGTCGTTCTCCTTATTCTGGACGTACGTATACATTGTTCAAGATTGGCATTTGACATAGCTAACTGTGCAAATAGGCAAGCTTCGTGGTAGGGCAATTTGGACCCTGTAAGTGGAATGACCCTATCTTGGAAGCTCTGAGACTGATCATCCTAGACCTTCAGCAGTTCGCTACGGCAGCCGCTGCTGCTCGTAAGATTTACGCCATCCTGGATCGCCCTAGTCCAACAATAGATGTCTATTCACGGGCTGGTACCTTGCTTAGACTACCTACTGGGCAATTACACGAGGACATTTTTCTACACAACGTATCTTTCAGTTATTCCTCAAGATCTGCAACGCCAGCTCTGGATAACACCAATCTGCGCATAGCTCATGGCGCCCTGACAGGAATCGTCGGGGAGAGTGGAGGAGGCAAAAGTACCATTGCTTCACTGCTGATGCGTATGTACGATCCATCCGCAGGCAAGATATGTCTAGGGAAGCAAGACATACAAGCATACAACGTGGTCTCCTGGCGGAAGCATATTGCCTACGTACCTCAAGATCCAGTTCTCTTCCCAGGAACCATCCTTGATAACATTGCTTTCGGAATAGCCACCTCGGATCTGTCCGATACTGAGAAACTACATCTGTGTCTCACAGCTGCGCGTGAAGCCCATTGTGACTTCATCAATGGTCTCGCTGATGGTATACAAACTACAGTTGGCAGCCCTGGTTTTGCTAGACTATCAGGTGAGTTTCTCGACCTACCACCGCCACATTTTCAGTTTGACTCATTCACCATAGGTGGTCAGAAGCAAAGAATTTGCTTAGCCAGAGCTCTTGTCCGAAAACCAGCACTTCTCATCCTTGACGAATATACAAGCGCTCTGGATTCATTGAGCGAAAGCAAGGTCATCAAATCGCTCAAGTCAGCATCATCTAAAACAGGTCTTACGGTTGTTGTCATTGGACATCGATTAGCTACGGTTAGGAGTGCAGATGCGATCGCCGTGATGGGAAGTGGGCGCGTTGTTGAACAAGGATCCCATGACCAGCTCTTACTGGAAGCAGGGCCATACCAACGTCTCATTAACGCGCAAGACGTCAACGCCGAGTCGGGTAGCGAGAGTTTTAGAAGCCAGAGTACTTGTTACACGAGCTCGGAATTCACCAAGTCCGGCAAAATATCTGAGAGCGACACTGGCGAGCATGCCCTCGTGGATATTACGATAGCCAATTCGGAGCCAAAAGTTCACCTTGGTATTGGGCAGATTCTCAGGCGATGCTTGTCTCTGGGCAGACCAGAGAGGTTCTTCATGCTAATCGGACTCATTGCCTCCACCATGGGCGGATGTATCTTGATTGGAGAGGCCATTGTGTTTGGCAACCTTATCCAGCTATTGAAATTCAATAGCAGCGATGATGGGCAGCACAGAGATCCACGGCTTTACTGCCTTCTTTTCTTTGTCCTTGCTCTGATGGCTTTCATGTCGTATTCGATAAGCGGCAGCGCTTTCGGAGTGACGAGCGAAAGAATGGTAGCGCGGATACACGACTTGTTATTGCAGAAATTACTCCGACAAGATATGGCCTGGTTTTCGCAGCAGGGCTCCTCGCCTCAACACCTAATGGCCGTTTTGAGTACAGATGTGGGACGACTTAAAGGACTTTCTGGGTCGATCATGGGCGTCCTACTATCTGCTACCGTCTCGGTTTGCGGTGGCATCTTATTGGCCCACGTCGTAGCTTGGAAAATTGCCATCGTCCTCCTTCCGGTTGTTCCTGTCATGCTTGGTGCAGGCTTTTTGAGGCTCAAGGTCTTGACACTTGCTGAACAGCGCCAGGAAAATGCTTACAGCGCATCTGCCGCGTTCGCTTCAGAGGCGTGCAAGCAGAATCGCATCGTGGCAGCCTACGGTCTCGAACGCCACTTTTCTGGCAAGTTTGATGACCTTGTCCGGACACGTTTTCGCCATGGATTGAAATTCTTGCTCTCATCCAACATTCTGTTCGCCTTCTCCCTGGCGATCACATACTTTGTTTATGCCTTGGCTTATTGGTGGTAAGTCCCATTTCGCGTTGAGACTACGTTGTGACCGAGCTAATCGCGCTGCAGGGGTGCTAGACAAGTCAGAGAAGGTCATTATACAACACTGGACTTTTTCATCGTGCTGCCGGCTCTTCTATTCAGCGCACAGTCTGCCGGTCAATTATTTAGTTACGCCCCCGAAATCACCAGAGCCAAGGCTGCTGCGCGCAGCGTGTTCAACCTACTGGACGAGAGACCAATGATCTTGCTAGACGGTCCTGCTACGGCATCACTTCTAAGCTTCACATCATCGGATGAAGGCAAGAGTTCGGGCGCAGTCGAGTTTCGGAACGTTGGTTTTGCCTATCCTTCCCGACCAGAAAAGACGATCCTCCAAGGAGTGAACTTGAACATACCCGCTGGCAGTATGGTTGGCATTGTAGGCGCATCAGGGAGTGGCAAGTCTTCTATCATGGCCCTTATCGAGCGCTTTTACGACCCTATATCTGGAGATATCTTTCTCGATGGAGAGAATATTCGAGGAATGCCTGTCGATGACCTACGAGCAAGGATGGGCTATGTGGCCCAAGATTCAGATCTTTTTGCTGGCACCGTGGCATTCAACATTGGTCTGGGAGCAGCTCCAGATCAAATCTGCTCGCGCGAGGACATTATTGAAACGTGCAAGAAATGCAAGGTCCACGACTTCATTCTTGGGCTCCCGGATGGGTATGACACTGAGATTGGGAGCAGCGGCAAGAATCTCAGCGGCGGTCAACGACAGCGGTTGGCAATTGCGAGGGCGTTGGTACGGGATCCCGACATTCTACTCCTAGATGAGCCGGGTTCCCAGCTAGATGCCCTTGTCGAGAGAGAGATTCGAGAGGCGATATGGGCTGCAGCCAAAGGGCGGACGGTCATCATGGTCACGCACAAACTTGTGGCCATCAAGGAAGCTGATTTGATTTACGTTGTAGAAGATGGTTTGATCACAGAGTCAGGGACACATAGCGAATTGGCTGGCCAAGGTGGTATGTATTCTAGAATGCTTGAGACTCAGAGCACGGTATAATTAGAGAGTCGTAGCCAAACGGTGGATCTTTGGATTGAGGAATGGCAATTGACGCCTTGTCGAAATAAAGTCCCATGTACGATTCCCATTGCCCTAATCAAGTTTCTGACGATGAGTTTGACTATTTCCCTGTGCCAACCCAAAAGGCTGGGTGTGGTACTGAATACTCCACATCCCTGGTCTGCCCGCCATTAAGAGAGACGCTCGTAGTAGGGTCAAAAAGGTGACGGATATGGAAAGCAATGTTTGGACTTGACCAAATTCCGCAGGTGGCAGAATGATGTCGGCTACTAGGTAGCTTTTTCTAGGTCATCTCTCGGTCCATGCACTGTTTCGTCACTTGCTTCAATAGTCATCTATTAGACTTGACTCATGTACGGCTTACGAGTATTATACACTTCAGTCCTATTTTTGAGCTTCTGGGAAAAGCAAAGATGACCGCTATCGGCACACCAACCAAGATGGACTTGCGCCGGCTCTTTTATAGCACTCAAATGCAGCCTGGTTTTCGAACGAGGAAATACTCACCCGACTCTTGCGCCATCAAATGGGGTACCGGTATTTTCAACGTTTACATTTGCATTTGCATTTTCAGCCCGTCCGTCTGTGAATATTACGAGATATACCCACTCGCAAATGCGCCTCTAGAAGCCTCGGCCGTGTCAAGTCGGCCCTGTGTTTTCCCTCAGACCCCACGGTCGATCCTTGCGGCAAGCGAAGAAGCGTACGAGTAATGACAGCGACGTGGTCGGAATACATACCGAATGTGGGTCGGTCGAATGATTTAGCCTCATCTAGTGGGAAATAATTTTATACTCCTAATTCGGAGAAGATCTGATAAGATAATATCTTCATCAATCTAATCAGATTTTTCATCTGCGGCTAGGCTGGACCCTGTCGGCGACCGACTGCCCAGAGACGGGCGGGCCCCTCTTGTGGAATTCTCTTCCTGGTCACCCACATTGCTCGGGAAGCTACCCATGTGCTTCGCTAGATACAGCACCTGAATGGTGAGTCCTCCTTCACTCGACATGGATTGCCATGTTCTTCTCCCAACCATCGCTCACCCAGTGTCAAACATCCCTGTGCTGATTGATTTGCTTCGTGGGCCATCATAACCGTAGCGCTTCCTGCTTCACTTCATCTGAAAAATATTATAATCCCTCCTGTCCCTTTTCTATTCTTATCAAGCCACCTGCTGTCCGTGGGGAAACATCTAGCCTTTTCGATCCAGTCCCGAAAAGAAAGCAATCTCTTGCATCATCACTTCAAGCTCCTCTCTACCAGACTCCACGCTGTATTAACTCGGTGCTTCGGGATACATCGCCACCGTCATTTCCTTGCAGCTGTTTCTTTGTCTCTCTGTGTCGCCACTGCTTGAAGAACGAATATAAACCCCCAACGCTGTAACCGCGATATCCTTCGACCGTCAGAAGACAAACAAACAAGAAAAGTAATTACACAAGTCGGACCTCCTCAATCTGGCAATTGGAGACGCCACTGGAGGCACGTCGTTGACCAATAAAGTCACATCTCCGTCGGTCCTTTTCCGTGAGTTGCAACCCAATAAAAAGGCTGAGGCCTCACTACGTAGAATGCTCCTGCATTTTAGCACCTGGTTTCAAATCACTGACTTGTGATTGGCAGATTCACATCACGGAATAGCATACAAAATGAGTCCACACGCCTTGCCTACAAGGGGATCACCATCTTACAACAATATGGACGGCTTTACCAACGGTTCCAGTGTATTCGATTTGAAGGACTCGAGCCCAATCCCCTGCAAGTCTCATTTGCAAGCAACAGACGAGAATGAACTACACGATTTCGTTTGCGTAGGTTTCGGTCCAGCATCCCTTGCCATTGCGGTTGCACTTCACGACTCGCTCGAGGCTGAGGATGCTGAAGTGCCAAAACTGGATGGACCACCACCAAAGGTTGCTTTCTTGGAGAAGCAGTCAGAGTTTGCTTGGCACGCTGGTATGTTGTTGGAGGGAGCGAAGATGCAAATTTCATTCGTCAAAGACATGGCCACCCTTCGAAACCCAAGAAGTTCCTTCACATTTCTCAACTACCTTCACATCAAGGACAGATTGATTCAGTTCACCAATCTGGACACCTTCCTGCCGCAACGGATAGAATTCGAGGACTACCTACGATGGTGTGCCAGCTGGTTCGACGACGTTGTTCAGTACCGACAGGAAGTGGTGGAGGTACGCCCGGAAAAGATGAAATCAGGGGGCAAACTGATTGACAGTTTTACGGTCTTCTCGAGAGATACTGCAACCCAGCAGATCACGGCGAGACGGGCAAAGCACGTAATCATCTGCGCCGGTGGACGTGCCAACATCACGCGACCATTCCCAGAGAAGCACCCTCGACTACTCCACTCATCGCAGTACGCATATTGCATGCCGAAGATGTTGACAGATCGACAAGCTCCGTACCACATCGCCGTTGTGGGTGGAGGTCAAAGTGCTGCTGAGATCTTCAACAGTCTGCACTCCAAATACCCAAACGCTGCAACTCGACTCATCATCAAATCCGCTGCTTTGAAACCAAGTGACGACTCTCCCTTGTAAGTCTTCAATAACCCCGGAATCCGATAATATACTGACAGCCAACAGCGTCAACGAGATTTTCGATCCCGACAGAATCGATCCCTTTTTCGCTAAGCCCGAAGAGTCTCGATTGAGCATTATCAAATCGAACAAGGTCACCAACTACGGTGTCGTCCGGCTAGAATTGCTCGAGCGCATCTACCAAACGCTCTACATGCAACGCGTCCGCTCTTCCAACGAAGAGGATTGGCAACACAAGATCTTGGCTCAAAGGACCGTCGTCGCGGTTGACTCGGATCTTGATGATAGCCTGCGACTCCATGTTGCTCGTGGAGATCAAGGAGATACAGTCGACGGTGAGGTCCAGGTTTCGGAGATTCTCGATTTCGATGCCGTGATTGTTGCCACTGGATATTTGCGAGATTCGCATGAGTGGTTGTTGAGGCCTGCGCGTCATTTGCTTCCGGGTGGTGATGTTGAGGGGAAGAAATGGGAGGTTACGAGGGATTACAAGGTCAAGTTTGAGCAGGGCACTGTCAGTGATGACGCTGGCATTTATCTGCAGGGTTGTTGTGAGAGTACCCATGGTGTAAGTTTCTACATTTTCTACCTCGTCGTTTGTGAACAAGGGTGGATGCTAACGTATTCTCCAGCTGGCCGACTCGCTTCTCAGTATTCTCTCCGTTCGCGGCGGCGAGATCGTCCAGTCCATCTTCGACAACAATTCATCGTCGAGCAAGGGCAATGCTGTCAGGCCGTTGGTCAACGAGATTGAGGGGTTGGATTTGGGTGTGAAGCATATTTGAGGTTCGATGAGGAATAGTATGCAGAGCGTGAAGGTTTTTCGAGATATCCATAGATAGCACAGTCGTAAGAGCAGAAGCGTCATCACTTCACTGATGCTAGTGTTCAGCTCTTAAGGCTGCAAAATTTTGAAGGGTTCGACAGCTTTTTTCCAGCAGTCACTCCCAAAGCAATAATCCATGATTTCATCGCTTGCCTCGATAATTTGCCATCGACATTGACGTTGCCTTCAGAGCCCGGTGAGTCTCAGAACCATTTTCAGGGTGTTCAGCATAATTTTCGCAGTGAATGGCTGTGACTTGACTACAAGCTTGGACTCGTGTTTCACTTTTCCGACGCGTCGATCAACTACGATGGAGACGCGTTTTATTTATCCATCTGTGTCTATTCCTTCTCTGTTCAGGCTGGCATGGTCAATAATCTTTCAACTTCTCTCCTTCACATGAGCCCTTCATGATCGAGATGGCCTCTTTCACCATTCACAGCTTCCATGCTTCGCCATTCTCGGTCTCTTGCACCTTGTGCTTATTCTCCTTGTTTTTTGAAGCTGGGATGCGCTCCTGTTACCGGCATTTTATTGATGCAGGCGAGATACCGTCTTCCTCCTCATCACAGCAGTATTTGACGCGTCGACAGAGAATGTGCAAGTCGTCTCACCTCACACGAAGGCGAAAAGCACGTGTAGGATGAATGCACTATTGATTGGAAGGCGAAGACTAAGGTTCGGCGGCGCCATTGGTTTGTCCAGGGGGTGCGGCAGCATTAAGCATCATGAATTGTCGGGGTTCCGGGCTGCTTCATTCCTCTTGTTGTTGAAGGCCTTGAAGATATTCGATGCCATGAAGCTAGGAAGAAGAGATTATTGTTGAAAGATTCGGGAGGTTGTGGTTGTGGTGATGGATCGTTAGGTACTGCGGCGGCTTAATTTAGAATCCATACATAGCTGAGCCCCCGAAGCGGGTCAGGGGTCATTGCTGTGGATACAGCGTAGCCTCCTTTGCCTTCTAACCGGATAACTTTCTCAAACCGCCAATTCACCACACCACCACTCACCCTCCTACTCCAATAATCGCTACTCTGTATTCGCTGCTTGTCACCTACATCTACATCTGTTTATTCTGTAATTCTACTATCATCTAAGCCATCACTCGTTTGGCGACACTGTTCCACGACCTTTGTATACACTCCCAACAAAACCCGCCATCTAACACCATCTCGTTTCCTGGTCACATCTACTACTGAATTGTCCATCTTCATCGCTCACCATTCTTCTCAACATGCGGCCTACTCAACTCATTGCCACCATTGCGTCCTTCTCAGCACTCACACAAGCCTGGCCATGGCCCGACTTTTCCGAACGCAATGCCATCATGAGGAGACAGGACAACAGTAATACAGATCCGACGACATCGAATTCTGCAACTACTACAGCGAAGACCTCGTCTGAAACAGGAAAGTCAACATCGGCAACCAACACAAAATCGTCTGGCTCAAAAACAACTGGGACACAATCAGCTTCGGGATCAGGGACTACAGCATCAGCAACAGACGGTGGAAACTCAAATTCGAGGAACGGCACAACGGGCGCACCAGCATCCGCAACAAGTTTTGATGGACGCGAAGGTCTGGGCAGTGTTGTTATGACCACTCCATCCGCATTAGCGGGCAGCCAATTCTACAAAGTAGGTGACTATGTTACATGGGGTTGGAACTATACCAATGTCCAAGTAACGCCCACGGCCGTTGATCTGTGGGCGTACTGTTCGGCGGCAAAGGCGACCTATACACTCGCGTCCAATATGACCTATGAAGAGAGTGGGGGAAAGTTTACCTGGGACACGGCCGCCTATGCCACGAAAGCACCGCAATTGGGCACAAACTCATATACCTTGAGCATTGCGGATGCTGACATAGGAATGTCGACTTCGAGTGGTGTTGGTTACTTGAATCCAGTGGCTATGTACACCTTTGCCATGTACACACCACAACCGTACACCAACTTTTCATGTAAGTTGATTGCTCTTCATATACTGGCATGGTAGCGGATACAGAAACTAATGCAATATACAGCCTGGGTCTGCGCGACCTGTAACAGTGGTGCTGGAACTCTGACGCCGAAAAACACCTGGAGCTTTTTGGGTGGTATGGCGTCCATCACCGTTCTATCATTCACCTGGTTCGCCACAGGTCGGTTTGGCGTCCTATAGACGCCCCCTCCACGAGATTATTGAAGCGATCTTAAATTCTTCTCCCGCGATGGCACATTCGTATTACTTGCTACTCGATTTTTTGCATTGCTTTCGGCGCATAAGGGGTATAAATTGGGACAGAGCGTCAGGACGGGACACATTGGGTCAGGCAAATGGCGATCTAATGGATAATGGCAATCTACAATCATTTCAATGCATCGCGGGAAGGGGAAAACGCATGCATACAATAGCTATTCTGGTTTGAATTTATGGAAAGGGAATCTCCCGGCATGGACATTGTTCAAGAAGGAGAGGGTTAGAGGTTTGACAATGTCCCTAGCTCTATTGTTAATCAAGATAGTCCATCGACTCTCAGACATTTTTTTCTCAAGCCCGTCGCTCGTATGAGACGATGAAATCCTAGCTCGGCGAGAGAATTAGACGTTTGGATTTGATTTGGGTATCCTCAAGGACGACCAATCTTTCGACTCTTGTTATACGCGATTAAGAAAGCCCATGTAGACAACCCCTTCCCACCACCACCACCACAAAAATCCTATCTATACCTTCCCTATCTCGTCCTCCCACTCACCCTTCTACTTAGAAGGAAGGCTCAAACTTGAAAATTCCACCTTTCCTCCCTCCTCCCCAAGGTAACAATCTTATAAGATTCCCTCTCCACCTTCATTGTGTATATATTTCGGAAAGCAGATTTCTTACTCTCCTTATTTTTTCTTGCGGTGGTGAGGAGTTGGTTTGGTTGGTACAAGGTGATATTTGTTGGTACAAGGTGATATTTGTTGGTACAAGGTGATATTTGTTGGTTTGATTTGATTTGATGAAGATTGGGCTGAGTATTTAATTTTTTATTCTATCTTATGGATCTTGTTTGATGGTGAATTTTCTTTCTTTTTCTTTTTCTTTTTCTTTTTCTTTTTTCTTCTTCTCCTTCTCCTTTTTTTCAAAGAGGTTATTCTTCTCTTCTCGAGGTTATGTTATGTTATTCCTTTTTTTTGGATTGGGACATTGTTGGGGAGGTTATCCTGCCTGCTTTCCATGCGGTATTTTGCATTTTGCGGGAAATGGGGTGTTTGTAGAACTGTTTCCTGTTTCTCGGTTTGGTTTATTGATGCGTGTTGTGCTGGCATTTGGTTGTGGTGTTCGGTAATGCAGTAGGGAGAAAAGAGGAGAATGCAAGATATGTACATTCAATTCGTATTGTAACTCGTAGTAAGAAAACGGATTTCATGGATTACCTTCTGCGGCGTCGGAGGGAGGGGAGGATGTGTCGGAGACGGGGTGGGTGTTATTATCATGGAAGGGGATCTGAAGGTAAAGATTTCCCATTTTGGTATGTATCCATGTCATAGGATTTGATTTGGTTTGATTGATTGCTTGATAGTATTGTAATTTGTGCTTGTTGGTATTGGGTGGTTGACTGTATCGGAATTGTGTTTTTGAGTTGGGAGGCTGAATTATGTACATACATATTCATGGCTGCATCTATACACGATTGCAAGCACTTTGAACGAATCATGGTTGCCTGGTTTTGATAGGACTCGTAAAGAATGTATCTTATTACTGTACTAAGCAGGTGACTCGAGTAAGCTGCTTGGAATTATCGGATTCGAGCATGCTTCTTTTGATTTACAAGTCACAGTTGCCTGCAAAACGCGAAACTAAAAGCAACATCAATGTCGAATTATCGCCGTAAAGTTTGGAAATCACTAGATTGTATCGGTTGTGGAGTCAATATGATAAGACTCTTTTTGACGAACAAGATGGAGGGACACCTAGGTTGAATAGTGAAACAGCTAGAAGAATGCGTGATAAGTCCAAGTCATAGACCAAAATGCCGAGTGTTTCAAATTGCGCTGCGGTATCGAATGTCGTCTCTTGTCGTATATCAATCATGTATATGTATACCCCTTTGATCCTTGCTCCTTGAAATCATAAGCTCGCCCTTCATGATGGCCATTTTGTAGCTGTAAGGAGATATCAAGTGTATTTCCCTACCAAACCTGCCATGCTCGGCTCATAACAGTCTATCCTACAATGGTGCCAAAGAACGAAAGACAAGACTACACCTAAGACGAATCCCCAGCGCCGTCACCAAGCATTCTCGCAAGTAGTACATAGGCAAACACTGCTCCCATGGCTAAGTACCATTTGTTGCGTCCGATAAACCCTTGACCTGCGACTCGAGCAACCTGAGCACCACCCACGACTGCAACGGCACCTGAGTTGCCTCGCGCAGCGCCTCGCCTCAGTGCGTCTGCTCCAGGTGTGCAAGATCCCTGTGGTGTTTCCTTTGCGACGTTTCCAGTGACCGGGTCAATCTTTCGCTCTTTCATGTATTCCCAGTTCTCTTGATCGATATCCGGCCACTCTTTGCGAAATCTCGCGCCACCATCTCCTCCCTTGATCGCACCCACACCTCGAGTGTTTGCACTGTTCACGCCTGGTAACGTGCGAGAGCTTGAGCCGCCGCCCGTTGAATTCCACCAACGTGTCCTCGCAGCAAAGACTTTACGTTCTTGTGCTGATGCGCGCACGCTTCCTGTCGTCATCTCCTCGCTCGTCATGAAGCTAAGTACTCCGTTCAGGATAGTCGACACTCCCCAAGCGGGATTGAAGGACTTGGGGTGAAAGTCGCTGATGCTTAGACATAATCGTGTGGAAGGTTGAAAGCGACCACTCGGCGTGTGCATGCGGATTGCGGGCGGAGCGAAGGGGTAGTTGGAGGGAAAGGTGAGAGTGCCCCAGAACTGGCCACCTTCGTAGGGTGTCTCGGGTGGGCCCGTGAGAATGTAATTCCATTCTAGAATGTTGCTTTCGGAGGGATGGGCCTGGATGTAAGGTGTAGGATTCGTCTGCAGGCTCTGGTATTCTTTGACCAGACGTTTGGTTGCTTGGGGAGTGGCCATGATGCGTTATACTTTGGGTTGTTGATGTTCTTGTGTGAATGAATAGTTCTCCGTGTTATGTATACGTTTTTCTGGGGCACTCTGTGTTTTTTAGGTTCTCAGGATGTTGAAGGTACGGCACTGAACGTTGTTCTTATGGAACGTTGAGCCGGAAAGCGAATCGGGAAGTATGATACTAACCTATTCCATTGGCCCGTGACCGTGACAACAATTCAATCCAACCACTTCACTCGGACTGTCGCTGCACCGACAGAGCTTCAATGGCTTCTCCACTCGAGGAAGATGTATGTGGTCTCTATACGTAGTAAGAATTGGCTAATTAGTACAAGCTCTTCGAGAAGTTGAAGCAAAAACTCGACCCGAAGCAAGCAGAGAAGCGCGACAAAGAGCTCATAGAACGAATCCATTCTCAGTATGCGAGACAACATGTACGAGAAGAGACAATTGTGAGAATCGTCCCGAAAGGTGATGCTAGATATTGCCATACTCATGCGCGCAGGTCAATAGCAACCACACGCTCCCAGTGACCATAAATGAGGTTCGAGTGCTTCAAGCAACCCACACGCGACGCGCGTTTTTGGAACGGATAGTGAAGCCATTGCTCAGTGCGAACCGAGATGACTCATACACTCTCCTGGAAGCTCGTCAAGAAATCGACAAGGTTGGCCAGAAACTGGAGAGGTTCGGTATGTTGGAGAAATACACTGGCGCATAGGAATCGATACTGATGGGACCACTAGGCATCTACAAATCACCAGTGACTGCCTACGTGGATAAAGCCGACCCATCGAATCCCTTAACCACTCCCACCGATCTCAATGTCTTCTTCCAAGCACAAGAAAGAGGCAGATACACCTTGAAAACAGGCACAGAAGCTGGTTCCTCTGAAGGATCAGCTTATGTAGATGCCCAGCTTCGAAATATCTTTGGCGGAGCAGAATCTCTTAGTGCACATGCGTCCTTGGGAACTCGAACAAGATCCTCGTACTCTGCGCTCTTCAATACACCCATTCTCAGCAACCCAGACCGACAATTCGAAATTGGTGGACTTGTCAGCTCGACGCTGAAACCCTGGGCAAGTCACGAGGAGAGATTAAGAGGTGGAGATGCGAAGTTCAGATGGATAACCGAGGGTGGTCAGAAACACGAATTTGGCTACTCAGGCATCTGGCGACAAATCACTGGTCTAGCAGAGAAAGCTTCTCCCACGGTACGACTAAATGCGGGAGACAGCTTCAAGTCAAGCTTGACACACACATGGGTCAACGACAAACGAGACTATCCACTCCTCCCAAGCCGCGGATACCTCCTGAAAACAGTGTCTGAGATCGCTGGGTACGGTCCCCTGAAAGGCGACGTTGGTTTCGGCAAAGTAGAAGTAGAAACACAAGGTGCCCTCCCAATCCCAATTCCAGGCATCGCAGGAGACAGCGGCATCTCCTTCAACGTCGGGCTGCGTGGTGGTATGCTATACCCACTCACCCAAGCTGGAGAAGATGCACCAACCCCGTCCCGGTTAAACGATCGCTTCCAGCTCGGCGGCCCAACTGATGTACGCGGGTTCAAGATTTCGGGCCTTGGTCCTCATGAAAATGGCGACGCAGTGGGTGGTGACCTCTATGCTGCCGGTGGTGCTTCCCTTCTTTTCCCCTTCCCACGGGTTGGCAAGGATACGCCACTCCGTCTTCAATTCTTCGCTAATGCCGGGCGTCTCCTGGCTTTGAATGGTAAATCCAAGGACCGCACTTCACTGAGTAGTGATGATGTTGCCGCGAATATGAAGAAGACGTTTGAGGAGATGAGGAATGGACTACCTAGCTGTGCTGCTGGTGTTGGAATCGTCTATGCGCATCCGATGGCGAGATTTGAACTCAATTTCAGTTTGCCTCTGGTCCTGAGGAAGGGTGAGGAAGGACGGAAGGGCGTGCAGTTTGGGGTTGGGATTAGCTTTTTGTAGAGGCAGAGGTGAGTGTAATAATATGATGATGGAAAATCTAGACTTGTTCGAATAAGACGCTATCCTCTCATATCTCCCCGTCTATCTTGCCCAGATGAACACGATGCTGATTTTGGGATCATTGAGAGTGCGGTCGAATATTTCACCAGCTAATAATAATTTCATAGGCAACCTGTCCTTGCAGTTGCAAGGTGGATATCGTTTCGAGTACATATACACAAAATCGACCGAGATCTGGAACTGCAAACCAGTAGCAATCCGAGACAGATTCAACATTGGATCTTTCGATCGCAGAGTCTTGCACTATTCATATTCAACCTTGCTTGTAGCTCACTGTCAAGAAACTGTCGATTCCTTTTCTTCAAAATTCTCTGGCAATTTGAATACCCGATTAACAAGTACCGATCTGCCCCGCTCCATGTCTCCCCGTCCGAGAGAAGGAATGAATTCAGCAGTTTGTTGAATGGTGCTGAGAAGGATGTAGTTCAAAGGAAGATCAATAAGGAAGGAAAGTCTTGCCTTTTGGGGATTTGCGTCTTGTCGTCGTCGTTGTTGTCGTCGGGAATTGATGTGGGCTTACTTGCGAACTTGTTGACGCTGGAAAGACGATATATGATTCGAATAATATGTCAGAGTCGACAGGGGGCTGTGCTTCCAAGTATTAATCTTGACAATCATCTATCGTCAAACTTATCCTCTCCTTCGCTAAGGAAACTTCGCTAGCTCAAACAAAGAAATCATTCTCCCTCGGGCACCTGTCACTTGCGGTGACTCCTTCCTTTTGTTTCATAAGGTTGTCTAAACAGCAAAGTAGCGTGTAACTCAGGCCAGATTCGAGACTTAGACAAGGCGATTTCCTTATTGATATCAGATCGCTAGAGAATTTTTTGGGAGTTGGAGAAGGGTGAGTGGGTGTTGCCAGGATGAGGATTGTGAAACGGAAGAAAGAGGTTGATCCAGATATAAGCTGTTTGTCCCGTCTCGTCAGTAATTTACTAGTGAAAGTAATGGATGGCTAAGGTTTCGCGACTACAAGAGCTCGGAGATCTAGATCTCGTTAGTTGGATGTTTTTAGGAACTTCAACTCTGGGAATAAGAGGTATTTAACCTAAATACGTCCTTATTGAAGACTGCATAAATCGTCCTACGGGGTCAGCAATCTGGCAAGCTCCCAACTCGTCATTTCGCAGACCAAGGCACTTTGAGTTCGACCTTAGTCTTGTGCCTTGACCCAAGAAAAGATGAGTTGAAGATTGCCAAATGGCTGGCCCCCAAAGAACGAGGTGCTCTCTTATCTCATCCACAGCGAAATTCTCCTTCCACCTATTCATCCTTCCTTATCCTCAATTCTCCATGATCAATTCCTGAGCCCACTCTCTAAAGCCCCCCTCAACAAGACTCCTACTAACACCCACCCAGAAGCCAAGCATCTCACTGTTCCTCACATCAGGACAATTCTCCATGACAGCCCTCACATCCACCCTGCCCCCTTTCTGTACCTTAACAGCAGTCACATCTTTAAGCCACTCCAACCCCTTCCAATCCAAAAACTGCACCATCATTTCCAAATCTCTCTTACTCCAGATAGGACTATTTTCAGGCCATCCACGTCCAGGCATTCCTGCTACAATACCTAAATCGAGTACGCGAAGACTGGGTAGTGCAGAGAGCGTGGAGGTGGCAGACTCCCACTCGCAAAGATCCGAAGAGCGATCATATGCCAATGCCCTCTTAACAAAACTAACCCTCTTCACACAATCTCGCGATTCAGTGGTCAAATCTCCAAAGAAAGCAGGGATAGTTTCAACATGCGTATCAAATTCCCATGTATAAGTGCCGTACAACAGCTCGCTCGCCTCAGCATGTGTCTGTCTACACACTTTCAGAATAGATGCATCCAAATTCTCGGGTACTTTCGTGCATATTTATGTTGTGTTCATCGTTCGTGCTCTAAAGCGGCCAGTGCGGATGAAAAACTTTGTTCGGTGCAGGGTGGATAGATTGCCTGAGATGGGCGAACGGATGTCAGGGTCAAGCATTCGGAGGGAGAGCATTGGTTTGTCATCTGGAGGAGTATGGGCGAGGGGAACTTCGTTTTCGTGGCCGATTGGGATTGTGGCGGGCGAGGGTCGAGTAGGAGTTGCGGTTTTGAGGGTTTGAGGGATGAGGTGGGAGTAGACGATCAGTCTGATCTCGACTGGAATTGTGAGGAAGAGGGAGTCTTGAAGTTTCGACATGGTAGCTTGAATTTTGGCTTGTAGGGTATGCAAGCAGGTGTTGAAATGTAACCAGAGAGACGAGACTAAAAGAACAACTCTCCAAGGAGATCGAAGTTATACGAAAGGTAGAAGTATAAGCAACAGTCAGATATGTCACAGACGACCTATCACAAGAAACAAGCGGTGAATAGAGAAGTTGGAAGATATCTTGTCCCTCGGATCCGTAGAATTTGGGCAAGACTGTGGACTGTGATGGTGACATGCGCGTCTCGAAAAAAGTGAGTATCTAAAGGCGTTAGGTATAGGACAATCCCTACTACTTATACGTGATGGACCACTCAGCATCAATCGACATGTAATGCCATGGATGGGCTGATGCAGGACGCCCTTGGCTTGGCATTAGGCCGTCAATGTACATTTGGATCCCTCTACCTGTGAAAAGGTCATACGGGTTGTTTGGTGGCTTCAATTCGAGTGGGAGCAAATGGGAAAGATGAAAGAGAACTCCATCGTCGATGTGGGCATCACAAGCATAAATTCGGCTGCTGCAGCTGCACGTGAAGACATCGTAGCAATTATTCCGGTTTTCGATATTTGGAAAAAGAATAGCTACTGCTACTGAGGGAGTCCTCCGGCTCAAAGACCGACTCAGAACCTCGTCCCAACAAAGATGGGCATGCGGGTTTGCTCGTTACGAGTGTGTGGTACTCGTTGTGCCCAACAAGGCAGCTCCAAATTAATGTATGTATGCAAAATACCCTGCCTCTTTGCTCATTCGGAGCTTGGTATCATCCCTCCCATCCCATAGAACGCCATAGCCATAGATGCATGCATGCCAATCATTCTTCAAGCTCACCCTCCTCGCTGCCTGCGCCGCCAACATCTTCATCCTTGCTGGCCGATGCCCCGTTCGTTGCTGGCGCTAGCGCATGAGCGAAATCGTCCTCTTCCGTCTTTTGTCTCTTGGTAGATCTCTCATCCGCATCTCGCGCAGCAGCTGGACCCCTCGACACGACAGAAGCAGTTCCGTTCCCATTGCCATGCCCATTGGTCGTAACCACATTGTCGTCCTCCCTGTCTCTTTTTGTGCTCATCTCGCTGCCACTCCGCTCCATTTTGACAGGACTCATACTTGGCTTCTGCTCCGTCATCAGCCTTGTTGAATGCTCCCCTTCGTTTCCGTCCAACGGGGACCGTAAACCTACGTATATGCTCTCGCTTCCAGGTTTAAGGCCTCCGGGCGCATCCGTGTAGAAGTCTGCCATGTAATTGCAGGCTTTCCGGATCTCCATCAACGATAAATGCTGCACTTCCCACCAAGGCTGGCCTATTTCATCCTCAAATTTCTGCCCCACGTGTTTCGCTCCGCAATACAGCGCCGCGCCTGCGATTACCTTGGACGTGAACAGGAGACATAGTTGTGTCTGGTTGCTGTCGTTGATGAAGGACCATGCCGAGTCTCGTAATCGCTTGTGCTGCTGCACATTGAAGTATCGCAGGTAATCGTAGAGAATCTTATACGGCGATTCTATCGTCAGGTCGAAGCACAGGTTCTCCAGCAGCACATCCTCGTTGTATATTATCGTGTCCCGCCATCTCCAGAAGTCTTTGGTCTGCTCATCTACAAGGAGGTTCGGGTTCTTCTGTGCGACGCGACAGCAGGCGATAACAATCTCTTTGATCTTCCGGCAATGTTCTTCGACTTTGGTGGCCAGGAATAGAGATATGGCTGCTATTTGCTTCGGGACGTCAGAACCTATCCATCGCTTCCAGAACGTTCGGCTATACTCACGTAGTGATGGAGGGCTTTGTATGAAGGTTTTGTAACCAATGATTTCCGCATCAAGTAGCGGTTGAAGAATACGGCGGCCGTCGAAAGTGTTGTTTGAGGCAACTTCAGCATAATGCCTACTTGGGTGATGAAGTAATTGCCTTTGTACCGAGTCTGCCGTTCCTCGTCGAGTGGCATGCCATCGCAAATGGACGGCGTCCGAAGCAGTTCCTCCTCTGTGAAAATCCATTGTTGCTCCGCTTCGGCAAGAATCTCGTATGGATCCCTCGATCGTTCCCTAGATCGTCTGGATCCTGGTGGCGGCCGGGTATCATATCGAGACATGGTTGTTGGAGATGGCCTCGCGAGTAAAGAGGATTGAGGATAGCGAGCGCGAGCGCGAACGCGGATGTGGTGGTTGTTGATCGGACGAGGACATTCGGGGAGAGATTGCAGGTGGTGAAGGAGATCGATGTTTGGGGATTGTGTTGTTCAGATCGCGCAAATAGAGCTTTCCATCGATCTCCTCACTTCAATCGATTGATTGAGGAGCGCGCCGGCGTGAAAGTGAAGGTCACGTGCATGATTCATGAACCAACCTTGAATTATCTGATACTACTAGCGTAGTATGAGGGGAAACACTAATTGATTGATTCCTGGCAACGTTTGCCAGACTACTAGTACTTTGACTGCATGTATTCATTCATACGTCCGAGTTAATCGTTAGCCAAAGCATCAATTAGAGGCGTATTGGTAGGATATATGATTTCCTGGCAATACATTGGAACATCAAGCGCAAAATCGTCGGGTAGGAGTAGCAAAAGGTCACATCACGCAGCAAACCAAGAGCAGATCGGAGAAGCACCTTCATTCCCGTCCCCATACTAGATCAATACGAGTACATGCCCCAAGGAACTCTAGGTTCAATCCTCCCTGTTCTCCAGATAACTCCGTCCACAAGCAAAGAGAGCTTGAGACTTTGAAGGTAACACGAAAAACTCATGTTTTTGAACGGCCGCCCTTTGTCTGTTTGAAAGAACCCCGAGCCTTGCAGAACGTAATAAGCAAAGGAAAATATGCAAAGTAGAGACGCACCATATAAAGACAATTGATCAAAGTGAGAGTAGAGATGGGAAGAGAAGCCCAACCTAGTTCCCCGTAGTCAAGCGTCAAACAAAGAAACGCACTCCCCAGAAGCAAGAAAGAAGAGGACTCTGATTGAAAAGCACATCATACAAATTTCCATGGCGCCTTGTAAAATCGTGAAGGATGTGAGAAACTTGATCTCTCTCCCAGCAGCAGCGCTTCACATAGAGCCACTGCTATTGTGATGCTGTTTAATGGCCGTAGTTGCCACCCCAGCCTCCACCGCGACCTCCATATGATCCATAAGAATTGTTGTTGCCAAATCCGGCACCGTAATTACCATACTGGCCTGCTTGGTGACTCTGGGCACCGGCTGTGTGACCGCCGAGACCACCGAGACCACCGCCATATTGAGAAGTCTGGCCCATCTGTTGTTGTGGATGACCGGGGTACGCACCAAAGCCTTGCTGGTGTGATTGTGGTGGTGGCAGACCGGTCTGCGCAACTTGTGCCGCTGTGTTGGTGGCTGATCCAGGACGTCCAGGTTGTCCAATGGAGCTTGGGCTCGGTCCAGCACCAGATTTGCCATCACTGAACGGCTTCAATGAGTCATCAGCAGCGCCCTGTTGAGAAGACTGCTGTTGACCATAGCCTTGATTCTGGCCTGGGAAGCCGCTCTGAGAACGACTGAAGGGGTCGCTACCGAATGCGCCAGCACTGGCTGACTGAGTCTGCGAAGGTTGTGTTGAGCCAGAGCGTCCATACTCTGCGCCGAGTCCGCTACCGAGGCTTGTCTCACGGCCGCCAAAACCGGCCGCGTTGGCTGGCGAAGACGAGTGCTGATCGTAGGCATTTTGGCCGTATCCATGGTGAGGCTGGTTGTACATACCTCCCTTGCCGCCAAAAGGTCCTCCAAATCCCCCTTGTTGACCGTAAGGGGAGTATTGTTGTTGGTATGCGGACCAGTAAGGGCTGTTGTAATACGCATGCTGGCTGTATGCACCTGGGTAGCCTTGATGCTGGGCTTGTCCATGCGGCTGCTGTTGATGTGCGTGCTGAGATTGAGCTCCTGCTGCTTGCTGAGCTCCCACGGCGGTAGGGTTCGGGGTGTTGTGGCCGCTCTGTTGAGCGTCTCCGTAGCGTGCTTGGTTCTGCTAAGTGAAGAAGTTAGAAATGGATAAATCAAGGACGATAGAATCTGATGGTAGTTTGAGGCTTGAGCTTTGTTCACGCAAGCCTGTGCGTAGCAACAAATATCTCCCTAGAATTTTCCCCAAAGTTGTTCTTACCTGCTGTTGGGACTGGCTAGCTGGGAAACCCGAGTCTCCTGCTGCGCCAAAACCACTTCCAGTTCGCTGTTGAGCAGCACCTGCATCTTGCTGGCTTCCAGCACCCTGTTGTCCATATGAATTGTAGTAATTCTGGTATGCGTTCCGCTGATCTGCGGTGTAATAGGATGAGTAGTCGGTGGCTGCTGACGAGAAACCGCCAAGCTGGCTTTGGGTTTGGCTTGGTGCCTGCGAGCTGCTCGGGTACTGTTCGAACGCGCTTGGAACCTGTTGGCCGAAAGGATCGTACTGCTTCTGGGCAGACGTGTCAGAAGGTAGACCTGTCTGGTTGTAACGTCCGAATTGATTGTAGCCTTGGCCGGTGTGGGAGGCTTGCTGTGTCTGGGAAGCAAGTGTGTTTGGTGATTGGTGCGCGAATGGCTGCTGTTGCTGAGGGGCTGGGGGCAGCCCTGGTGCGGCCTTGATCGCGGGAGCAGCTTCTGGAACTGGTGCCTCAGCTGGTGCTGGCTGTTGGCGAGCGACAGGTGGAAGAGATGCACGCGGCTGTGCGACTGGGGAATGTTGAGGTGGTTGAGTACGCGTTTCTGCCTCTTCTCGGTCTTCATCAACGTCGAGCGCTTCGCCGCTGAGACCAAGGCTTCCGAATTGGACAGCGGTTCTGTCCACGGCATGGTTGCCAGGCATGACTACAGCTTCTTGTTGTTCTAGAATACGGCGATTGAAGCTGGCACTGCGCGCTGCACCTGTTGCGCCAGTGGCCTTGTAAGCCGACGTCTGGAAGCCGTCCAATTTGCCGCCCAAAGCCGGACGAGCAATCGGTGCCTGAGTTTGGCCGATAGTGGATGGTGCGGCACTGTCAGGACCACGGGAGCTTTCAACCTCGCTAGCGGCTGTACCAGTTGGGGGTGGGTGGGCGTCATTGGGAAGATGCTCGACATTCTCTTCCGTCAACTGGTCTTTCGAGGGCGTAAGTTCGATAGCTGGCGCTTCGGGTTCGGTCACTTCTGGAGGTTCAGACATTGGGACCTCTTCGACTGGGACTGCGGTTGGACGTTCCTCTTCTGGCTCTGCATCTGCGTGAGTTACTTCCACAAATCCAGATGAGCCCTCACTTGGTGCTTCGAGGGCTGGCACAGGCTCCGCAGCAGGCTTGGGCTGCACTGGCACAGGTACTGGCTTTGCAAACATCTGAGCCCACGTCTTCTTTCCACCGGCCGATTCAGTGGGCATGCTGGCCTTTGTATTCTCTTGAGGAGGGATAGGAGCCGCAGCCTTTGGTGCGGACTCGGGCGCAGCGCCGTCGGTTGCTGGTTGGATATCCCAGGCACCTTCAGCAGTTGGGATGGATGTGGCAGGCACGGCAGCTCGAGTGCCATTTGTTGCAGCATGGGTGACACCTCGTCCACCTCTGAAGCCTCCACGTCCACGGTCAGGACGTCCACGACCACCGCGAGCGCTGTCAAATCCACCGCGGCCTCGAACTGAGCGGGTGTTTGCAGACGCATCTGTGCCCTGGACAGGTGCATCTCTAGGCTTAGGCTTCGATTTCTCCTTGGTGCTTTTTACATCAGAGAACTTGGAAACGTGGCCTATCTACAGTGTTAGCGATAGCGGTGTGCAATTGGTGATGGATGTATGACCTTCGGAAATGCGATCAATAGTGCTTTCTAGATCTCCGTCTTGTTCTTGAAGAGCAAACAGCAGATCAACCTCGTTCCAGTCCTCGAATAGCTCCTTCAGCATGGGGAGTTGCGAAGAGAACTGCTTCTTCATCTCGCCGAGCTCGCCCTGCTCTTCTTCGTCGTCCACGTCGTCAAAGGAGGTGTCCTTGTGAGAGCCGTTGACGTTGGTTCGACCCCGTGTGCTGCCTCGAGCTCCGCCGCGGCCTCCTCTGCCAGCTCCTCTGCCACGCGTTTGGGCGGGCCTCGATATGGCTTCAGACATTGTGGATGTGTGTGGATTGTGTCTTCCTCGATGGGAGAGACTGATGTGATGAGTGGTGGTGTGTTTGGTTCCTGGCAGGGAGTTTGGGGAGCGAGAACTCTAGGCCTCTTTGTGCCAGCAGCAAGATATGGGCACGGGGCTGGGTTGAAGGGTTGATGGCTATGTGTCTTGAGTCGTTGGTGTTTGCAATTAGTGTTTTCTGAACGTTCGATCGCGCAAGACACCTGAGATGTTCCTCTCTTCTCCTGCCAGTAGTACTTGCCTCGACCCCGGTCATTTATGTCACGTGTCAGCTAGCTACCGGTACTACTAGTAGGTAGTAGGTGTTACCATGTCATTCACTGAGGTGAAGAGGTGCTGTTTCCGTACGAATGTATGAGGATTAGGTACACTCTCTCCAAACACCCGGTGAATGTCCTTCTCGACTTCACTGCCATAGGTATACAATTGCAGATCTGGAGTTGACCACAGTCCTGAGCAGAGTATCTACCTGGGCATACAGGAGGAGGTACATAGTGCATGCGGATATAGGTCTCCCACTTTGTCAACACCAAGCACACCTATGGTGGAAGCACACCCACCACACCCACCTTCAACCTCCACTGTTCTGTCGCTCCATTAAGTCTACATCCCACCGGCGGGTAACCTCGCCATGCAGGCTACCAACTCCCTCTCCAACTCCTTTCGCGCCCTCGCCAGCAAAATCCACCCGCAACTGCCTCTCACCCCGCGAGAGTCATCCCAATTGCTGGGCATCTTGACTACGTCTTTCAACAAGCAGCTTGACTTACATCACCCAACCGCTCTTACGAAGGCCACACCCTCATCTCCGCATACCCCTTCGCGACTTGCACCTTTGTGTCAATTATCAGCCGCCGTCTCTGCCAACGACCATCTCAGCTCGCTCCTGTCCAGTCCTCTTCTCTCCAAAAAGCCGAGCAGCGCTTCATCCTCAAAGTCCAGCTTCGAAGCGATTACCGCTCCCTTCCACCTTCAAGGACAGCTGCGATGGCTCGAGGACAAGATTGCAACTGCCTCCGTGACCATCGACGACTTCGCAGTGATATTAAGGAATATCCGGACAGCGTTGGCAAGTCATCCTGGGACTACAATCAAGGCCATCAAAGATTCGTCAGCAGGCAGCAAGATCCTGCGATGGATCAGGACTTCCGGTCGCACTTCGGAGAAAGACATCATGTCGTCTGGAAGCTTGAAAGGTCCACGTGTATCAACCTTTGTTCGGAATACCTTGATAGACATTCTCGTCATTCAAGGTCGCCAGGATTCTGTCTGGTATTGGCTCAATTACACGCGTCATATTCCTAAGAAATCAATCTTTTCCAGGCTTCTCTTTTCTGAGATTCAATTTGGCTTTGGAATAGAGGCCGCTATGGTTGCTTTTCTGGATGCCCCCAGCCGTGGATATTCAGGCCATCGTTCGGCTGCCCCCATCATTTCCCATTACTTATCAGCTGCATCACCCACGGCGTCCCCTGATGTCTTCCTTCGATTTCTGGACACACTCCGCACGCAGCCAGAAAATTCCTTTCCTTTCGCTGTCATGTCGCTTTTCCATCCTGGCGGATCGTCCTTCAATGAAGGTATGGTGTATGTTACAGCGCAATTAAACAAAGCCATGGCCACAGGGCAAATCGACGTATCTCCGACTTTGCGGCGTCCGCATGTTGCATTCTACCTGAAGCTAGCACGCACGCTCCTCTCAGTATCGCAAACGGAGAATGCTGCTCTTGTTCTGCGCGTTGCACAACAGTATTTCCCAAGAGAGCTGGGTATCGAAGAAAAACAGTTGGAACTGGAAAGCACAATATCGGAATCCGCATCCAAATCATCCACCTCGGAGAAGGAGAACTTGCAACAGCTCGAGTTATTTGCTACTTGAGATTTTTTTGCTGCTCTTTTCGACGGCGCGAGATTATACACATAACATGAAGCGACTTGAATGATCCGGATTTCCAGACTGGCTAGTCGAGGCTAGTCGAGGCTAGTCGAGGCTAGTCGAGGCTAGGCAAGTTGAGGGACTTGTGGAAGATCTGTTCCACGAACAGGGCCTTCCAATCAAGATCAGATACTCCCAGCTGGCATTCGAACCTAAGCTGCCGGGATAAGATCATCTTTCCTCCCTATGATGACGACACCAAACCTGAACCACTGCTCCAGTTGCGTTCGAAGCAAGCAATGCTCGAGAACTAGCTCAGACCTCAAATCTCAACCAACGGCCCACAAAAGTCAACACTTGACGAACATTTGGTCAATACTGCAGAGACTGAGGAGCGTGGTGGCGAGGGCAAGCCTTTCGTAGATCCAAAATTACGAGAGATTACTATCAGCCAGGTGAAGGAGCTACAGAAGAAACATGAGGGCCGAGCTTCAGTTGAGAGCTTCTCGGGATCCCACAACTTCAAAATCAAGGAGCACGTCAATCAACCACAATATTTGACATGTTCCCGAAGTGTCAGGATTTCCCACCTGCATTTGGGTAACCCGGTTATGCGCGACAAGTTCCAATATTTCTGAATTAGCATTGACCACGGTGCGTGCTAGAATCAACACACGGGTAGACGGTAATGCCATTGGAGATCGATTGACATTATGGCACGTTGAGATGATATCAATGTATTTTGAGGCGTATTACATATCTTCGATATCGGGAATCCACAGAGCGCCCAGCGCCGTAAAGAATCAAATTCCCTGCCCCGACTCAATTCCACTTCAAGACAGCTCAAGTTGAGGCACCAATTTCGACGGCGTTGGGCTTGCCAGATTCCTGGCGACAGAAACAGGAGTTTTGCGAGCTCAGCGCACTGGTACATTGGTTTCCCACCCACATATCAGCCTGACTCATCTACTCCACCATCAAGACTTCTCACCCTGCGCTTCCATCCCCAACGTCGCATACATCTCCTCGGCCGTGATCCTCCTTCCCACAGCCGCCGTCCCCTCATCCCTAGTATAATCCTGCAAATCCAAAGCCAGCAAAATACTCCTCTGATTCCCACTCTGATCATCCACCTCTGCCACCACGATACTTCTTTCTGCTCCCCTCCTGTCTACAATTCTTACCAAAGTGGCATGCTTTGGCTCTAGACGCTCGCCCGTATCGAGGGAGATTGGATAGGGTGTTAGAGGGCCATCTGTGCGGAATTGAAGCGGTTCGGAGAGAGAATGCGTTTGTGGTGGGGTTGTTCGACTGGACTTTTTGAGGGACATGGGGATGGGCTGGCCGCCCTGTTGGGAGAGCAGATCTTGTATGTATTTGGTGTGGATTCTACGGATTTGACTTGATTCTTCGCTTGCTGGGGAGTGGGGCAGTGGCAATGGTGTATTTTGCGATGCTTGGTGTTGTTGGATTGTGCTGCCGTGCGGGATTGCGTGGTTTATGTAGGGTTGGGTTGTGCCGTTCCATAAAGCTCTTGTTTGTGTTTGTTGATAATGGCGGTGGGGTAGGGATCGTAAGCCGCGGAGGGCTACGGAGAGCGGGATGTGTGACATGCTTGGCGAGATGTCTTGTTCTTGCTTTGTTGTTCTTGGATGCTCTGGGTTGAGGTGCTTGGGTTTTGGGGGGAGGTGGGTGGTGAGGCTGTACAGTATATAGTTTTTAATGATTAGATTGCGGAGGGAGCTTGTGCCAGCTTGGCTGCTGATTGAGCTACGGTCCGCAGTTGTCTAAGGTGCATATGCGAACTGTGCTGCTACTGTAGAGCGAATGTATCGTCTTCTTCTGACGAGTCTTAGGCTGTACTGTAGTGATGCCGGCGTCGAGGTTGTTGGGAGATACAATCAATCATAAAAGAGGAGGGAATTTCCCCAGTATATACTCGCGTACACATTCAATAGATAACCCCTCTCTTCACACTCTTCACAGAGAAAAAATTAAATCCCCTTCTCTTCCTCAACCAGTGAGCGAATATGCACGCCTTTTGTCTCCCGTCTGATTTTCCCGCCCGTATGTACATTGTACATGGTATAAACAGTCATGAGCCCCCTCGCAACGAATACGACTTGCGGGGTAGAACTAAATAACCCCAGTACATCGCCCAAGGCTGCATCGGGGAGACGAATGAAAGGACTGTGTAGATCATCACTATACATTTTTTATGGAGACGGGTTTGTGGTGTGTCCAATCGGTCATGTTGCTCTTTGGTGCTGTGCGTCTTTCCCATACTTATGAACTTGCTGCGGGTGGGTAGAGTGGATTAGCATGGTTTTGTCGATCTGTTGTCGTTGTTTTGGGGGGGGGGAGGAATGCATGTGAGAGGGAGGATCCAATGAAGTGGAAAGGGGAGCGGGAGGATTTGATAGTTTTGTTTTCTTCTTTTGTAGGTAGGTAGGTAGGTATTCTATAGTACGTTAAAGGGTCTTATTTTTCTTGACTGGCGAAGGTTGATTATCATATCCTCATTTACTAGTATCTTTCTCTCGACTTGTAGTTTCGATCGATGTTGGTTCCCCTCCACCTAATCATGCAGTGGATGAGGTATGTATGGAGAGTCGGTAAGTAGAAAATCCCATCATCTGATCAATATTTGGGCGTCAAATCAGGAGTCCATGACTTCTACTAGAGTATTTCATTCTCCTTGCCGTGTGTATGGTCGTTATTGGAGGCGATAACGCTGCATCCGCCTATTGAGTTTCTCTACGATCAATGGAGAGAACGTGGAGGGATTTGAGAGGTGTGGAGGGTTGATGGGAGACTAGGGGTGATGATATACCCCGCCATGCATATAGTATACCACAGTACTAGCACGGAGCAATGCGACCGGTGCACGGTCCGATGGGATGGTAGCGTTGGTAGAGGTATGAATATTGAGGTACCTCATTCAATAGAAGTAAAGAGAGCGTACCTAACGGACTAGATCATGAATGTGTCTCAGTGTCTCACAGACGACCGGGACAGCTTACTCCTAGCATCGTTGAACGAAGACGGGAAAAAGTATTGTTGTAAACTCACCCTGTGACTCTTTGGGTCTGGGTACTGGGTACTGGGTACTGGGTTTGTCTCACAGTCGGTGAAGTGCTATTAACTGAACTATTATGGAGGCGGCACGGGCGGGAAGAACCGCTAGCAAACTATTTGGAGATGATACTCCACTCGGGACGGGAGTGGCCACCTCATAAGGTAGCTACTTATTAGTAGGTAAGAATTGGATAAACCCCACCTGCACCGGGCAGTCCCATGATGAAATTGGAAGCGGTGAGTAAGTCAGATACCATTATCGTGATTCATAGATATCGATCTTCTCTTCCCAAAAATGGAATGGGTCGGTCGGAGAAAACTGTTTTGTGACAGCTTGGATCGTGTGGATATTTCAAATTAGGGGGGAATCCCACCATCCCACCACAGCCGCAGAGAAAAGAAAATTCAGAGACGGAATGTCATGGTTGAAGCAAGCCTGAGGTAATTACCCATCATATCATTTCCTACCTAGCCTCATGCACATCATAATTGCATCCACAGTATTTACCAATCCCGATCGATCCTCCCGGACCCAGGCACCCCGGTGAAAATAAAAATCTAAAAAGGATATATCCAACAAATCCATCGTGTGCACGACCATTACAGCCACCAATTTCATCGGCCAAACACAAAAGTAAGACATTACAACAATATCGACGTCAACATTCAAAAGAAAATACTCAGCCCGGGCTGTCTCACCATCTTCCGCCCCATGTGACCTCGAAGCGCAGAGGCAGGTTTCCTCCTCCCAAAAGTAGATGGCTTCTCAGGCCTGACGAATCTGTCGTTCTCGATGGATGTTTTCCTGTCTCCAAAGCAGTACCCTTCTGCTCCTATGATTTCTCTCCGGACCAAGAAATCGTTCAAGCCCGAAATCGCTTCTTCGCTGCCCTCCACGTCGGGGAGAAGGGAATACCGTATTTTTGAGCCCAAGATACCCATGTAAGTTGTCAGCGTGTAGGTGTGTTGAATAACGCCATCTTCATCCACAACAATCTTGATGTAAGGTTCCGCCCGTGCAGAGATCAATCTGTTCTGAGCGGCTCGGCGCGCCATTGGCAAAGTGGGATGCGCAAATGGGTCTTCGGGATCGGAAAGGTAAACATACTGAGCATCCTCGGGCAACGTGATATCGGCAGTCGGACGACAAAGCGCCTGCAACAGTCCATCATCGTCACTAGGAGCGCGTATTATGCGCAGCGATGGAAGTGCTCCTAAGGATATGGCTGACGCAACGTCTGTATAGGAAGGACCGTAGCCAACGACATCCCAGTGAAGATACTCCAAGGACTCGGACTGGTAAATCGGCGCCGTGAGGGCGGATCCAGGTAAGACAGACGGAGAGGCGTTTTGTGAGATGGTAAAGCGCGTCAGGTGTTCCAGATTGACCATGAAAAGTGCAATAAGTGCTGCCGAGGTGACCTCGAGGTTGATGAAGGTCAAACTTTCAAGTGCACGAGCAGCGAAAGAGTCGGCATATTTTAGCAGGCCGCGTTCAGTGACACCATCCAAGTCCTGTAAACGAAGAGATCTGAGAGGAGGTATTGCCTGGAGTGTCCGGTCATTGAATTGAGTGTCATCAAAATCTGAGATGAGTAGGTGCTTCAAAGCAGGCAGGGTCCGGAAAGTCGCAGCGAACGCTCGATAGTCCATGTTACCTGACCCCTGGCCAAACATACACAAGGTCTCCAGGTTCAACCACTGGTTGTGACTGTGAAGGAAAGCATCCTCGATGGTCAGGTTCGGTCGGTCCCGGTTATTGGCCTTCAACACCCAAACCTTCTCTTTCAGCCACGGCCTGGTCGATAGAGCATGAGTAAGTCGATCGAAGGTGTGGCTGTATGTCAAGTAAAGACCTGAAAATCTTTCTAGATTAGGGCAGGCCATAACCAGAGACGCAAGGGAGTTGATGATCCCTTGCCGGTCCTTCGAGGCGGCAAGCTGATAGATCTCGTGAGCCTCTGGGAAATGAAGTTCTCTGACAAGTCGAGCGAGCGCTGGGTTGTCTCGCAAAGTCCGCCGCAGCTCTTTGATGCGACGACCGGGCAGCGTTGTCAAATTTGTGACACCAAGATGATCGTCAGTACAAAGCCAAATTTTCGCATATCTGAAGAATATTAGCAAAAGAACGGCTTATCAAATCCACATCAACGTACAGCTTCCTTCGCGATGGTCTCTCCCAGTTCCGGCTCGTCAGCGCGAGGCTGTGGAGGTCCTTCAAATAACATGTTATACACGTTCCAAACTTGTCATTGAAATAGATCTGTTCCAACTGCGCAACAATGCACTGGTAGACTTCTTCCGGGAGATTCTCGAAAAAATGACTGGGAAGATTCGGTGAAGCCGGTCGTCTGGAACGTTGGACGTATGATTTGGTCGAACGCTCGGCTTCCCAAGGTGTCTTCACGAGCTTAGGAATATCGTCCTTATCTCCATAGCTCGAGACGGTCGTGTACGAACTGATAGATGAAGCGCGAGATCGCATGAAGGAGTCGTTCGAATACTGGCTTGAAGAACAATCCGAGTATCTCCCCAATGTTGTCCTGGAGGAAGATGCTGAGGCCAAAGAGAGGATTGTTTTGTGGAAGGCCATCTTTGGACTGGGGTCAAGTGAGCTGATGCTGCAGAGGTGAGAAGTATATTAAATATACGTACGGAGGTTTCGGTACGCTACTGACTCGATTGAATACAATTGAGCATGGCGTGATTGTGTTACCGACTTACCACAGGGCGTGAGATTCAGAGCCAGTGGCAGGAATGAGAATGGTCAATGTTCTGCAGATGGATCAAAGGGAGCAATTGTAGCAAGAAGTTGATGAACAGCGACACAGCTGATTCTTGAGCAAACGGGTTCAGGAGACACACGGCTTGCTGGTGGAGAAGTGTACATGTAAATAGAAAGGCGTCTAGGTTTCCAGCTCGAGGAACTGACAGGCTCTGGGATATGATATGGATGATCTGATCCGGCAGGGCCTCCGCCACAACACCATCCTGGCCACAATTCAGCCTTCTTTGGGAGAGCGCCTCAGCCCCATTATTACATACGAGTGGGCCTATCGATTTCTCGGACACGACGACAGCTGGCCCAGAGTCTCGGTATCGCGGAGCTTTTTTTCATCTGGCTGGGTACAGTTTTGAAGTCTTGGCCCACAATCTTGATGTTGTGCTCCCTCTAGCCGCTGTCAAGTTGTCGACTGGTCGAACGGCCATGCGATGCTTCGTACGGCCGCCCCTCGATCTCGGACTGAATTGAGGGACTTGATCAACGTTGCTCGTCAAGTCACCCAAGTGCCTCGGACTCGTACTGAGTCAGTCCCAAGTTATTGTGTTATGGCGAGGCTGCAGGTACTTCTGCGCCCTGCGCGATGGATGGACGGACAGACAACATAAAGTCCACAGGGGGTTCAAGGCTGGTGCTGGTGCTGGTCCTGGTCCATCTGGATTCTGGAGCGGGGCGGATCATGTGCGGCAAGTCATTGGCTGGTGCCAATAGGAGTCGGGTCACTTTCAAGACACCATCACCATCCTCCTCCTTGACATTCCCTGCTTGACAAGGACAAGTCTCCGTCGCAAATCCGCGAATTCGCCTTCGTCGTCGTCGCCGCCTGCCAGACAGAACCCGATCTGCATTGAAAAGCAAACCTACGTGGGAGCACCTCCCGTCTGGACTAAGCAATCGCTCATAAACACTCACGATATTATACTCGTGCACTTGAGAAAGCAATATTCGAGCCTCCAATTCTTGCCACGCTGCATAACTACACTGACCTCAGATCCTACACGTCATTTGCTCGCAACCCTATATCAAACATCTCATCTCAAGATGTGAGTTGGTCAGCATATTGCGAGAACTCACCGCGGAGAATTCTTTCGCTCCTTGCTGATCTCAATTTCATTCTGTTCTGGATCGAACTTCCCCAGATCTTCATGAATCATGACACCCACTTCCAACACTATGACACAACAAGAAGAGCTTTGACTAGGTAGACCTTAGGTAGAATGGTCGCTCACCGCTGTTCGCCTATCCTCACTATAATACTTATTCCGTCGACTTAATCTACTAGTACATACACACAAGCAAGGCTCCTACCAGAACGGCAACATTCCTACCACCAGGCAATTAGGGCTCCAAAGTCCAAACTGTCTTCCAACCATCTAGCCGCGGCCACAACGGCCCGTGAAATCATTCTAGATCTTCAAAGGCACACCGAGAACAAATCACCTGCAGATTTGTAGATGGAAAAGATACTGGCTGGGACATATAATAGACATCACACAAAGGCCACACAAAACCAGTGGCTATATTCGGGAGCCTCAAGTCTACCAAAATTCTTGCTTGAGCGAGTTGCGAAAGGGAGCATACTCAAATCTTCCCTACTGGTATTGCCCATCGTTAATGCAAGGGATGCCGGCCTCGACGATCAATCGAGTCCTCCATGCCAATGATCCCGGAACGGCACGAATGATCAATGTTCATCAATTGATCCGGAATGCTACATCAGGCAGTCCTTCCGGTAAGGGACACAGCTTGGTACCTCAGTAGTACCGACACGCGCGATACTGCAACTGTACGTATACTTTGACCGAGCGGCTGCAAGGCTGTACTCCTTGAGGTCTCGAATCTGGAAATCTCTTCCCTCTTTCCGTCTATCATTGACCAGATTTATCTGTCGTATTGCGATGTCTTGTTTAATAGCAATCGAGGTCTCTAGAACCTAGAGGCGTGGTATAAATGTCAATCCGACCCAGGACTTCTGCGGGCATAGCCGCAACGTGCATGTACATATATATGCATTCCCACAGACAGACACAAAAAGTCACCACGACCTCGATCCTCTGAAATGTGGAATAATCAATGTCGTCTAGTCCAAACACGTCTGGAATGTTATCCCGAATGCCTTTAGCATACTAACTCTCCTACCAAGACAACTCATATCCAATGATACTCCCAGTTCCAAGCTGACTACTCCTTTCGCTGGTCAGATTGCAGGATTTAAATATAAAATCAGGCTATTAAGCGCAGGTTATGTTACTACATACACACTTACTACACTGGCAAGTCATGCTGCTAACTTTGGAAGAGTCATTCGTGTTGCTAAATGGAACCTTAGTCATGCTAAGAGGTAGATACCAAACTGAAAGGGTTGCTGAAAAAACCCCGCCAAAATCTTAGCGTTCCGTTCAACCCCCAACGTCGCCCGTCGCCAGCAATTCCCCAATGTTGATATCGAGTTGAGAAACTAATTGTCACGCAACCGGAGATTCGTGGAGCCTGGGTCAAGCAAAGGGTCTAGAATCTATCGCACGACGGCGAGGCAACTTACTTCTAGAATCTTATCCAAGAGGGACGAGTTCTATTTCGCTGTCAAACTAAAAAGTTTGGACATTCCATTTTCAGCTCGCTTACCGAACCACCAAATGTCCATCCATATTCCATTTACAACTTCGCCTTTCCATCAACAACCCTAACAAGCGCCCGTCCATTGCTCAGACATACCTTCCCTCCCTCAACTTTAGTGATGAATCTCACCTCTTCAAACCCCTGTCCATCTTTCCCACCCATCCTCCACATCTCCGTCACAAGTTTGTCCCCCGGCTTAACCGGACTGGCAAATCGTGCCTGAAACTCCTTGAAATTCTTGGGGTCAGAGCCACCGAGAGAGTGGAGGATGGCATTGGCCGTGGAGTTCCAAGAGAAGAGGCCGTGGATGATGGGGCCGCCAAAACCCATGGCTTTTCCGGGTTCGGGGGTCGCGTGGAGGGGGTTATAGTCGCCGTTTAGGCGGTAAAGGTGGGCTGTTTCGAGGGTGGTTTGGAGGGTGGAGACGGCGTCTGGTTTGCGGTCTGCTGGGGGTGGGTAGACTGGGTCTTTTGGTCCTGGATGGTGTTAATCGAGGGCTTGAGAGAAGGGGGAATGTATGCGTGTATGCTTACCCTTTGGTCCACCCCATCCTCCCTGTCCGATGAAGAAGCCACTGCCCACTGCTCTTGTGTAAACCTCATTGGTCTCGGCATCAACGAGGATTTGTTCCGTCTCGACAACAGTTCCTGGCTTCCCTTTGTCGTATACACCCAACACCTTTGATCTGACCTCGAATTTACGGCCGTGGCTGGTCACTGGCAGTGGCTTGAGGAATTCCATCTTCCTTTGGCCATCGACGACACGCTTTGAATCGAACTTCGGAACACCGGGGATGGGTGCTGCGCCTGAGCGGGCATAGAAGTCTATAACTTCAATGTCTGTGTGTTTGAATGGCAGGATAATTGGGTAGGTTGGGAAGGTGGAGAATTGTGGATGGAGTTCCTGTGAGATCGATCATGTCAGCTGTGATGTTTACCCACGTCTGACTTGATTGAAGAGGAAGGACGGGACGTACATAGAGGAAATGAAGCTCATCGGCAGCTGTGCAACCGATGCTGTTGGCGAAGAGGAGAACATCTCTCTACAGCTATGGTTAGTAATGATCTGGCTTCGATCTGTGTATAATTCTGCGGACCTTCAACCATGAGACTTGCACCTGCAAATCGTGATTAGCTTGTGCAGTTTTTACTTCCTTGCCTGAGGCTTACGGGAGGATATTCATGTCCAACACCTGGGCCTGCCATTGTGAGCTATGAGAGAAAAAGTACAGATGAAAGAAGCTTTACAAAAGCCAACTTAAGCTACAAAGAATTTGATGTAAGGAAGACTGCTCGTTGATTACTAGTATTTGTTGGAAATTGAAGCTCCCAAAAGATCCTAAAATGCCGAACACAGACCTCGGCATATCCCCGCGTTTGCGATATGGACGGCCTCGAAACTCCACCGTTTCCCCACAGCTGACAATGGTCTTGCGTGATTGAATGCAATCTGGTCATCTTTGCCTTCATGGAGACTCTGCCCGAGCATGTTGCGATTGCTGTTGCTGTTGACCTAAAGAGCAAGCGACCCTTTATTGTGTCTTCAGTGATCTCGGGAGCTATTAGTCGTACGGCAACAGTTAATCGCATCTCGCTGAAAGGAAGTCTCCTCTTATACGAGGTCAGAGATCCAGAGACATGCTGCCAAACTGCGAGTAATGGACCTGAACCTCTTTGCAGAAGATGAAAAGGCGTTCTGACCAAATCAGATGAAGCGTATTTCGCGCGTTGATAATTCGAAGTTTGAATTATTTTCATTGGCGTTGACTTGGGAGGTCGAACTGAGCCGATTGTGGAGTTAGAAGACAAAGGGTCAGCAAGCAAAGAAGGCTTTTGTCCAGCCCCAATGTCTTTCTTGCTTTGCTGATGGGTGAAAGCAGTATCTCTGTGGGCAGCGCATTGTTGTGAATGCTAGGCTGATTTCGTAGTGGCTTACTGTGGCTGGACAATTTGACATGGATGTCGCCGAACTCAACGGGGTTCCTTTCACCTACGATCATCTCTCCCAAAATGCTTTCGTCTTAGTTACACCTCGCGACCACGAGAGCAACTAATTACCGGCCACACGACCAATCAAAAAGCGCATACAGATCGGTGCAGAGATCGACAGGCCCGTATCCAGGTACACCAACAAAGTCTATGGCTGGCTTGGAACCCTGGTGCCACCTATGACATATAATAACAAGTGACATTTTCGACTGGCCTCCATCATTCCGCTATAAGCAAAGAGGAGGCGTCCGGTAGCAGTGTCTTTCTTACTCCATGTTCAGTTGCAATCAACTTATCTTCTACTCATCAACTGCTTCATAAAGGCTTTCGACACCGAACAAATTCTACCCCACAGCCATCATACCATTTACACCTACGCAGACATCATGAAGACTACATTCCTCTCAGCAGTCTTCCTCTCAGGCCTCACATTTCTCACCTCGGCATTGCCAACACCCCCGACCTGCACGCCCATAACATCACCTTTCCTCCTCATAACGACGAGCACACCAGACTGCGGACCTAGTACTTCGATGCCGAACGTCAGCGCCATCTCAGTTTACGATCCGGCTCACTCCACAACACTGAACCTACGAACGATCATGCCAGGATACAATTCGTTACCAAACTTCACCTTAGCCGACGGCGCGTTACAAACGACCTCTTATGGTCCTTTTGGGCTGAAGCCACAATTATACAACTCGACAGCCGGCGCTCCGAATCAACCTTTGGGGTTTCAGGCAGCGCCGAGTCCAGCTGGTGGGTTGAGTCTGAGCATGGGCTATCTCCTGGCAAACAATGACGATACTGAGGGTTGGACTCTATGCAAGGATTCGTACGGAGAAACAGTGGTACGTTCTATCTCTATTTCTTCCTACTGCGAGCAAGAGCTGACATACCCATAGATTACCTGGCAAGGTATAGATCCGAGCTGTAGTAAGACATATGTGCAAGCTACGAATACTCCTCCCTACTAGCTTTCTCTTATCATCACGGCCGTCCACGAAACAAAAACAGCGTATAATGAAGGATGAAGGTTATGTAAATAGCATAGATCACGGAAGATAATGTATTAATACGCTCTCCAAATCTCTCTCTCCACGTGAACACCTGGTGTGATCACAATGAAGACCATGAAGACCATGAAGACCATGAAGACCATGAAGACCATGAAGACCATGAAGACCATGAAGACCATGAAGACCATGAAGACCATGAAGACCATGACGACAAGAATCGTGGCGTATCTACCCGCTGTGACGTTTTGGTGATGAGGCGAAAAGTAGACATCAGAAATCAACATGCATATCTTAAGTAGATATAGAAAACCAACAAAAGAAAACCTCAAACACATCTTTTTTAAGTCTCAGTATCTGAATCAAGTATGTAGAAAATATGGCGATTTAAAAACTCGTCATCATTCAAGAAGTATCGATATTCATGCAGTTTGCCTGAGATATAGGTATAGAGAATATACCTCTTGACTCGTTCTAAGATCATTCTTCTCATATCCTGAATGAGTGAGGTTATTGCGGAGGGCAGGTTGGTAACTCTACTGGTTAGCTCTCCTGCTCAATATCGATGTTCTCGAGAAGGGGTTATGTCAGGTTTCTCATTCAGAAAGACACACCGAGCTAAGCAGCTCTAATATCCCGTATACATGAACTGGGAAACAAGGAGATGTCGTTGACTTGAGTCATTTTATGCCATGCTCGCCATGGTAAATTGTCTAGAGTTGCCATTATGCCATGGTATATGTTACAGACTCCATTAAGCCCACGGCCACCTTCTAAGCGCACACAGCTCGTCCCAATCATACCAAAAGCACAGTCTCTTATGCATAGAACGACACTGGAGCAGTCGTTAGCTTTCATCCTCGCTCTGAGCGTTGCGAAATGTGTCCACTTACCAACGTCCTTCTTCTTCGCCTGGACTTCCGAGATAGCGTCGACGTAGTGCTCATGACTGATCTTAGAATGGCCTGTCCTCAGCGCAATCATACCTGCCTCGACACACACAGCTTTCAATTGTGCACCACCGAACTCGTCCGTACTTCTCGCCAATTCCATCCAGTTGACACCCTCATCGACTGTCATCTTTCGGCTGTGAATCTTGAGAATCTGTGCTCTGGCCTCCTCGTTGGGTAGAGGGAATTCGATTTTTCTATCCAGGCGACCGGAACGTAGAAGGGCGGGATCCAAGACATCAACACGATTGGTAGCAGCTAGAACCTTGACTCGATCATCCGACGCGAAACCATCCAATTGATTCAGCAACTCCAGCATAGTTCTCTGCACTTCACGATCACCGGACTTGTCAGAGTCGAACCGCTTTGTTCCCACGGCGTCCAATTCATCGATGAAGATGATAGATGGAGCCTTCTCTTTTGCCAGAGCAAAGCAATCGCGAACGAGCTTTGCTCCATCACCAATGAACATTTGTACGAGTTGAGGTCCGGCGAGTTTGAGGAATGTGGCATCCGTTTGCGCAGCGCAGGCTCGGGCCAGGAGAGTTTTGCCTGTACCAGGAGGTCCGTACATCAGAGCACCTGTGCTGTCATTAATGAAATGCAATTCGATCTGAACGAAGGACAACCGTACCTTTGGGTGCCTTGATGCCAATCTTCTTGAATCGCTCGGCCTCCTTCATCGGCCACACCACTGCCTCAACCAGTTCTTCAATTTGCTTGTCTAGGCCACCAACATCGGAGTACTTCTCTGTTGGCTTCTCGTCTACTTCCATAGCCTTGACTCTGCTGTCATATTCCGCGGGTAACGTATCCAGAACAAGATATGAGTCCTTGTTGACACCGATCAAATCACCGGGCTTGAGTTTCTCGTGGTCAACAAGACCAATGAGCGGAAGAAAGATGGTCTGTCTGGTGGAGGTCTTGATGACTGCGGATTTGCCTACTCGAGTGGCGTCTAGGTCGATGTTGGCGCCTTCTTCGACAGCTTCTGCTTCGACATCTAGATCGAGGATCTCGACGACATTGCCTACGAGGTACGGTAACTGTCTGCGAGATGAGGTAGTTAGAAAATGATTCTGTGAGGTATATCGCCAACCAGCCTTCAGATGCGATCATGGAATTATGCCGGCCATACCTGTTGTTTTCGATCTTCTCTAAATTCTCCTTGATCTTATCACCCATAGAAGCCTTCTCGTGCGTCAGCCGCTGGAACTCGCTCTTCATAATGCGTGCATCATTCTCTAACAACCGCCGCCGAGCGACAATGTCTGATGTGCTTAGGCCCAGGATTTCCTCATCGAGAACGTCCTCCTCCTCTTCCTTCTTCTCCTCCGCAGCATCCTTCATCTCAGCATCGCCAGATGGAGCCTTGTTGTCCTTGTCTCCCTCATCTTTCTTGTCGTCCTTGTTCTCACGCTCTAGGTCATCGAGATCTTCGAGGGTCGACATGGTGGCGGTGGAGTTACAGAGTGGAAAGTGACGAGGTTGTGTGGAGAATAGAGATTCTAGTTTGAGTAGGTCGCGGATAGGCTGAGTTCAATGTTGAGTCTGGATGTTTGTGGATGTTGATGCTCGAAAGCTGCGGGTAGGTAACATAGCTTACGCTCCGAATCAGCTGACCTATTCCGGTGATCAATATTTGGTCTTCCATCACCGCCGTGCAACAACCCATTCTGAATCCACCTGAAACCTCCTTTGTCCCTAACGACAGAGCGAAGAGCTTGATGCTCCTCTCAATTCTGTCGGTCACTCTTCAAATCGCCTTCAATCGACAGCTTTGAGCTAAAGCATCGACTCACCAAGACGCGTCCGTCATCACTCATGATCAAGACGCGTCTCTCGATCCGAGCACGTCTTCATTGAGACATCAAATGCCGGTGAGCTTCAGCACAATGATCTCGGTATTCGATGCCTATATACTGATCTCGCTACGACCAAAGACAAGTAGGACAAATTCAATCTAAAGCTCAGCATACTTTCAATACCTTTCCCCTGCCGACATCAACGGATGGGTTCTCCTTATTCTTATCCTACTATCATGGCTTGCCTCTTCATACTTCAATCAGTTCTTCCTTCATCGCTGGTGGCTTTGCAGTTCGCTGATCAGAATCCATACCAACCCAGTCAACTGGAATTGTTCGTCACAATCTCTGAGTGAGGCTGGCGTATCACTTTCTCCATATCAATGATGATTCTGATACGTGCAGCTTCAGTAGCAAGTCATGTCTATGGACAGAGACTCTTCTTTAGTAGTCATTCGATGAAAAGGAGGCTGGTCCTAGATATAGCCTTTTATCATCAAGATGGTCTTGTAGGTACCTGTACTTATGGGAGCGCTGTGCAGCATTTGGATTTTGGACCGTTCATTTTCGAAACCTGGTATAATGTTTCACAGCCAAATTTTAACAGCCTCATCGCTGAACATACTCGCTCTAATCCTCTCCTCTTCCTCAGCCGCCATTCCTTCCGAATCCCCGTTCTGCCGAACTACCAAATTCAGGCTTGTGGCTGATCCCTGCGACACGATTCCAAACTTAGCATTTAAAGCTGGGAAGTAATCAAATATCACGTCTCGCCATGCTATGACTTTGTCGTCCCAGAAAACCCGAAAGCGTCCCTCAACTCTGGAGGTCGCCTGTCTACGCGAACGGGACCGTCCCACATCATTCTTCACCAACACTCTCACTGAAGTAGGCACACCTGCTACACCTTGTGGCTTAAGCATTGACAGTCGCAATGAGACGGACGCTCGCGGACGCGGCCCTGTACGCATCAATTGTGGATCCGGTAATGCACGAATGGCAGGTGGTAGAGACCCTCACCTTACTCATACCAACCATATTCTTGGGCTGTTTCACGCTTGCATCTCTACTCTCCCAATCGGCTCTGCGACACAACTGTCCTTTGCAAGTCATTCCTTTGACGAAAAAACGTCCACTGGATGTCTTGGGGTGAGCGGACCTGTTGCTCCAGTGCGTGGAAAATGGAGCTGCCGGGCCATTTATTCAAGAGGCAGTGGATTGTCACAAGAATGTGTACTGAAGCAATTGCTACTACTGTAAGCTCGTGGCTTGGTTTTAGGTCATCTCACTCTGACCCTCGAGAAGCGTGAGCTCAGCAACGATGACTTGTTATCACCGAGAACAAAACGCTTCGTAACGCGGAAATGGGCAGTGAAAAGCCGTTGAGGTGTTCTAAACAAACAACCTGTCAAGGTCAGAGTGGCTCTTTTGGTGAACGCAAGCTATTCGCAGGTAAAGTGCTTGAAATTGCCGTTTTTGCCCTCATTACGATTTCGCGCCCGCACTTACCCAAAGGACCGTCAGGGTTTGCGATCTAATTCTGTAAGCGATGGCATTGCAGGTGACAGCGAATTATCCAAAATGGAGATGGGGTTGGGCACAGATTCTTATCCTCTTTGTTCTGATGCGAACTCAGTTTCACATACCAAAAATTCCCAGGATCTCGACCACCAGCTATTCGATGCGCTGGAATAACGGCATGGTTTTCTCCTGCTTTTCTACGCCCGTCACTCATTTTGCACACCCTGAAATTTCTCGAGCATGATGACGAGTTGCGTTTGGTCGTTCCTTCGTTCACAAGATCCGGGGTGCTGGAATTATTAACAGGAAGCGTATACGCCAGAAGAGTTCAGCCTTCCAACCTATTTGATTTTCGGAGCCCATCGTATGCCACTTCTTCCCAAACTGACGAGATTATACCATAACAGAGTTTCTTAAGTCCAGAAGGCATACATTGCTTTCCCCAAATTCTTTCTCATTCTTCAGCCTTATTTCAAATCATGCATGCCATTGTATCAGCCGCTGTCAGTGACGACTCCGCGATTTCTCCTTCCTTTCCGATCAGCCTAAGAACAAATACCGTCCAAGATGAAGAACAGGAAAGAGCATCTACTCAAAGCAGATTCGCTATGGCTCAACAACTTTTCAAGCGACAGCAAACTGTACCACTTAAAACACCATCACCACCGTTTATTCCTCAGCAAATTACAGCATCTACCTCACCAACGCGTGTTCGTTCATTCACGGCATCATCATCTCTATACAGCAAAATAGGACATCCTATTCAAGCCGAGACTACCGGTCCTGCGGAAAGAGCAAGAGCAATTTCCAGCCCAGGAGTCATGGCTTTTGGACAATCTTTTGCACAATCGAAAACACAGCCTTCCATCCAACAACCTGCAGCAGACATACCAGTACCTAAAGGAAAAACTGCAAAGGATTCGCAATGTATTCTCTCCGACTTCAAATACATGGCTCAACCATTCGATATCACAGCCATCAACGGCAGGACTGAGACAGGAAAACCGACATGGTGGTGTAGTCACGACAAACTCGTGATATTCGACGGAGTGACTCCCGATGACGATACAGACATAGGTCAGCACTGGACAAGATTACTAGTAAGGACGACGAAGGGGCTGGAAATCTCGAGGAAGAATTGTGAGAAGGAGGTTATTCACGTTGATATTCCTTGTGAACATTGTAAGGATTTGCTTGGGAAAGAGAAGTGGTGTTACGAGGCTAGGGCCAAGAGGACGAGGGTCTGTAAGGAGTGTCAGGAGAGGTGTTGGAGGGAGATGGAGAGAGAGATGGAGGTTGAGACGGAGGCGGAGGAGAAGGAAGAAATGGAAAAGGAAGACGATCGGCGGGATCCTTATCTTGATGGTGGCGGAGAGGGGGGTGAGCAGAGTACAGTCAGAGAGGGATCTGAAGGGGCCGAGCTGTGTGGACGCCAAGAGGAAGATAAAGGAGAGGGATTTGGTTGAGGAGATGGTGGATTTGAGGAAGGCGAGGCCGGATAGTTGTGGAGAGGACATTCATCGTTGTCATTCATTTGTACCCAAAATGTTAGGTACTGAGCAATCTTCCTATCCGTCCTGTCAATATACATCATCCCCCTCCCATCCATCCACCCATCAAGATCCTAGACCTTCCTCTTCACCAACCCCTTGAAGAAATCAAAACTGTTACTGTCGCTCTGCAAGGTCCAAACTTTGCCCGTCCTCCTGTCCTCCCACCCCAGCTCCTCGGCGAGCAGCAGTCCCCAGTCCCTTGTAATCCCCTTTATGCGCGCCCTCGCACCCCCCTCTGTTTCCAGAGTCACAATCTGCTCCGTATGAAGCCAATTTTTGTAGTATTCTGCTTCTAGAGCGTGGCTCCAGCCTTCGCGACAGAACGTATTGTAAATGGATTCAAAACTTGTGAGAATACGCGCGAGAAGTTTTTCGGGGGTAAAAGGGTCTATCTTGGTAGTATGCGAGGAAGCAAGAGCATTTAGACTTGTTGTCGGCGCTGCATTTGCCAAATTGAGGCCAACCCCAACGACGAGTGTATAATCTGCCCCGGCATAACTCGAATTCACCAGGATCCCACCAATCTTCACATACGCTTCTCTCCCCGTCTTCCCCGCAGCGGCCGCTTTCGGATCGAGGGCGTAGATATCGTTTGGCCATTTTAGTTTTACGGGGAGTGTGGTGTAGCCTCCCGGAGCGTAGTTTTGGATTCCACGGACGATGGCGAGGGCGGTGAGGTATTGGATGAATACGACGGGGGCTTGCTGGGTTAGAGACATGGGGTGTTTTATTACTGTGCTGAACATTAGGGAGCCTGGTGGTGAGACCCAGACGTTTGAGCCGCGGCCGCGGCCGGCGATTTGGGTTGTTGCTGTTGCTGTGAAGCCGGTTTCTAGGTGGCGGAGGAGGGAGGGGTTTCTGTGGTGTGGCATTAGATCTTGACTTCGTCTAGGAGAGATGGTTGGATGGTATGTGGACTTTGGGTCACATACTTTTCGAGCATTGTGCTGGTACTTGTTACGACTTCGCCGTACAAAAGGTGTTTTCCGAACCAACCTTCTGTGCCGTTCGTTTTTGGAATATAATGGGCGAGATTGGCGAAATAAGCGTGGTGATTGAAGTAGGGGGTTTCTTTGCTTGTGGGCCATTCTTCTTCATGGGGGACGACTCGCTTCGTAACTGCATTGTAATCGAGGATAGTATCATCAGCTTCCTCCTCTGCTGAATCTGAGATCGCCTCCTTCAAGGCGTCCATCGACCATCGTTCAGGTTTCTCGATGAGGAAAGTGTCGTTTTCGCCTTTGATATACTCTTCGTCCCCTTCTTTGGTGATGACTTTCTCCAACGAGGCAACAAGCTCTGCGGTTTCGGTTGGGAGGATTGATGACAGATGGAGACGTGATAGGGATGGGACCGATTGCTCTGCTTGGTTGACTTGGAGACCGAGTTTCACCAAACATGCTTTGAAGAAGTCAACCCGGAGCTTGTCGTCTTCTTCCAGGGCTTCGAAAACTTTCTCAAACTCAGGACCACTGGCTTGCTTGTTGAGGTTGGCGGTTGCGAATCTGGAAGTCGTGAGCCTATGTGAGCAAACAGTTAAGAGGAAGAAACATACTCAGGATGGGTACTAGTCAGAATGACGCTTCCATCTCCTACCTTGCGATAGACAATAGCGGCTGGATCTCCCTCGCCTGGATCTACATTGACTTTCTCTGTATAGCTTGCAAGAACCTCGACTCCACGATCTTTGTGCTTGTCGGCATTCACAAAAATACCACCACCATTGAAGTAAGCGCGGAAAGTGTCGGGTATCGTACCGCCAGATGTGGCAAAAGCAGCCTTGTTGATCTTGATCTCTGCCGCTCGAGCGCCAGCTTCGCTATGATATATGAATCCAGGGAATGCGAGTCCACGGCATACATCGGGGAAGAAACCTAGCTCGCGGTCTCCCACAACTTCCATCTTCTGGTCGCCAACCATGAACTCGCATCTGGAAGATGCGTAGTACCCACCGGCACAGAGACCTAGATAAGCTCCTCCACGATTGACGAATTGGCTGATTTTTCGATTTCCTTCGCCGTTGAGAGTTCGGCAATAACCAAGATCTGCTCCTCCAGGGAACACGAGCAACGCGCAAGAGGCGCTCCATGGTTCTTTGATAATGGCATCTCCATTGACTGGGATGACGGCGTAGTTTGGCGACAAGAGTCGGCGCAAAGAATATAGACAGTGTCGAACAGATTCCACGGTGCTTCCTGGTCCTGTTCACTCGTCAGATCGCTGGTTTGAAAAAAAAGCCAATTCTCATACCTGAATATACCAAGACGTTGACGCGTTTACTAGCCATCAGGTTTACGTAGGTGGTGGTGGTGGTTGTCTCCAAACAATCCAAGCCTCCTGGAACTTTGACACAACACCAACCTCGAGGAATCAACTGTACTAAAAGCGATGGGAGCTGCGGTAACGAAGATGGCAGACGTTAAAACAGATGGACTGCAGAAGAAGCCAATTGTTGAGGATGATGAACCTGATGAGTGGTTCGTCGCTTTGTCCCCGCTCCTTAGTCGGGCTCCATTTCGCTGAGGTGCTGACCACGTCCATTATATAGGGACAAGAGAATATTCAGCACGGGATGCTCAGGTACTCAAGAGCTTTGAAGTTCTTTCGAGATGGACGCTGATGATGTTCCAGAGGAGAATGCTAAAATGACCGACTGCTATTTCGAGACGAGGGATTGGAGGGCGTGCAAAAACGAGGTGCGTCATCTATCACGACTCCATCATATCCATCTTCAGATTCAGATGCTGATTGAGACATTAGATGGAAATTTTCCGCGAGTGCTGGAAACGCCATGGGAACGAAAAGCGAACCGATTCGAAAGATTCGTGATATCAACCCTCGCCTCCATTTCGAGCTTCAGACGACCAGGCTCATCGAATGGGGTTCAGGGGCTGACGCTCACCTATATTCTATCTCTCGTTTTTGGTTTGAAGAGGACTTGAGCCGACAACGCCGATTCAGACGAACTTGAGGAGCTTGACGGACTGGAATGTTTGTGTCCAAATGTGTTCACTCATACGATACTAAAAATCACTTCTTTAAGACACCAATTAATCGAGGGATTGGTTCACTAAATCGGACACGTTGTTGCGGATTAGTCCACTCACATCAGCGGGCTAAAGGCTGAAGGCTGTAGTCCGCAAGTCTCGACTAAGTCTACATCCTCTGGCTCTCTCACAGGAAAATTATGTTTTGGCAGAGGATGCTCCTGTTTGGGTCTTGGAGTTGGCTATTTAGTGATATCTCTAGATTAATGGTGTCGTGTCTCTTTGCTCTCCGGACTCTTGTCAATCCATTCAATATTCCCAAAGACCTTCTCCACCGTCGAGTATGGCTCGTACTCCGCGGCACTCAGCACTTTCGTTACACCTGAGCTCTTCCTACCAGCCGCATTGAACCCCGGTCCTGAATTACCATACTCGGCCATGAATGTCTTACCACCGAAATGAGTATCGCCCGTTTCCGCCCATTTCTTATACCCGGCCGCAGCAATCGAATCATCCAACTTACACTTTGCAAAAATCGATCGATGCAGGTTATTCTAGACAAAATATTAGCATCTTCCAACGATCCAACGAAAGGAGAACGAAGCGTCAAACATACCCAAGGCCGTCCCAGAAAGCATTTCCCCTTCGCAGCCGAACTCCCATTCGACTTGCCAACGTCAGAATCAACAACGTAAACACCAAACTTATTCGTCCCATTCGTTCCCTTCCAAGCCGTAATCCCACCACCACAACCCCTCAAAGCAACTTTGGAACTCTGAATCCACGCAGTCCCAAACCCATACAAGAAATCCGTCATCCCAGCAACCTCCCCCTTGTAAAAATACGCATTCCCTTTCTTCCCAATATACACAGTATCCTGCCAACTCCTAACCCCACAGAAATAGAAGCCCGTATTCGCCAAACCGGTACTGACCGCCAAACTCGGCCCCGCAGAGGCCTGTTTAAACTCATTACTGAAATCGATGTTGTAAGCGCGGAAATCGGTGTTGCCGAATGGTGTGTCGGCGGGTATTTGGTGGCCCGTAGGTCCACTTCCCGTCAAGGCTGCATCCAAATTCGGCGCCACGGTCAGAGTAGCTGTGAACGCATTATCCCTCGTCCCCGTCTCCTTTGTCCCCGTCGCCGCCTTCCACAACACCTTTGCCAGATTCCCCGTATGCGAGTTTGGACTGGATGTAACGCCAAGGAGGGTCAAAGGTCCAGGCCGTGTGACATTGACTTGTTCGGTGTAAGTCCCTGGCTGGATGAGAATGGTTTGGGGTGTTTTGTCCTTTGGAAGTGAGAGGACGGCTGATTGAATCGTTTTGAATTTTCCGGAGGGGCCAACGACGATTGTCCCTGGGGGACAGGTCGTTTCGATGTCTTTATTGTCGGGACGTTGGCATGCTGCGCGATTGTAGGCCTGGGTGGCTGGAAGCAAGAGTAGGAAGGCAAGGGATTTATACATCATGGCAGTTTAGAAACCGAGAAAATCATAAGCAATAGACGTGGCTGTGGCTGTAAAGAACAAAAAATTGTCCTTCGGATTGCTTTGCATGTTTTGGGGTATAGAAATAGTTTATCAGGACATAGAATGAGATTACTGACGGCGAATGCGCCGATGTGGTAAACTGCATGATGGGGTCGAGGATTCTTATACGTAAATTCCCAGTCATCATGGATATGTAGTTTGAACAGGGATATGAAGGACAAATACATGAACGACCCGAAAAGACCGAGCGCAACCTGGGGACGGATCAGGGCATCCCGCCGCTCGAGAAAATGCACCAATAACAACGGAGTGTATTTTCACTTTTTAGACACATCTATGGATACTGCAGTAACCGTATTGTTCGCTCCATTCAAGTTTCCTCCTCCAACAATGAGAATGTATTTAGGGTCTGCCATCACCAGCAGGCTCCGCGTGTATTGGCTCGGTGACGGTGTTGAGACTTTGATCCACGGCGTTCCTGGAGCAGCGAGCTCCCGGTTGATGAAGACTTCTGACCTTTGCCCACAGCTGACCACAATGGTCCCATTGGCTCCGCCTGCGGGGGTCCAGACGACATGGGGGGACCCATTCGGTATCGTGCCATCCTTCGAGACGAGGGCGTAATCTGGAGCCGAGTTGAATTTGAGGGGATTTGAAGCAAGACGGAAATGAACAGGTTGGCCTTTCCCGTTTGGGGGGTTCACCCATTCATAAGTCAGGATGTATTTACCATTGGGCAGTTTGGCGATGGTTGTCATTCCAGGTCGGCCATTTTTGTGGGAGTCGACCACGTCGTCAACCGGTGCATCCCATTTCAGAAGATCACTAGATACCTGATGGTCCAGCAATTGGCCATGGGAGTTGTTTCGGCGTTGGTCTGAGTAGTAGTACACCAGTTTCCCTTCGTACATCATCAAGAAAGGTTCCCAGACTGGTGTTTGGTCGTTATTCGGTAGCGCCTTGCCACCTCTTGCGACGTGAGAAACGAACTTCCACGTCCGTCTACACTGTTTGTCAGTCCACATTGATCATCAGCATTTCCCGTCCTGTCACATACCCCTTGTCTGTGCTTGCATAAAGCTCCAATTGAGTCACGGACAAATCCGCAGGAATGGCACTACCAGCAGCAAGAATGGTACCAGCTGGGTAACCACCATATTGGACAGGAAGCTCGTAGAGAAATGGTTGGTAACGTAAACCCCAGCCCCATTTTTGGTCCTTCACACGACCAATTTCCACCCATGTATGGCCAGCATCTCGACTCTGGTAAATTGGGAAGTATGGTGGCTCTGGTCCATAGTCCTCCCAAGTGGCGAGCAAAGTCTTGTCGGAAGTAAGAAGCGTCCTTGCATACAGGACTCTAGGGATTTTATAGGATGAGGGTGGAGAATATATCGTCGTCAAGGGTAGTGTTTCGGATTCAATTGCTGCCCAGGACACCGACTGCAGGCTTGCCAAGGTCAAGAGGAAGAATCGAGAGCTGAAAAACATGACGAAGTATAAAATAGGACAGTGGGGCAGACGTGTCAAGATGCTGGTTTTCAATCCCAGGGTTTCCTCGTGTTTTATACTAGAAACGCAAGGAAATTAGCCGTAGATATATTAAAATCAGCAGGCATTCCGACGAGCGAGCGAGGTCAGATGGATGACCACCAAGATGCGGACATGCCTGGAATATCCTCAGCTTTAGGCCTCTTTGGGCAGACTGGAAGAATTCGACGGTTGGCAGACATGGCTCGGAGCAGGTGGCACCGAGCAGGATGGGGGAAATCATGATGTTCTTTGTCTAGTTTTCCTTCCCATGCGGCTCAAGGGAAGAAGAAGGCGGGGAAGGTCTGTGGGGGCGCCCAGTGGTTCTATTATAACAGCAGAGAGGCACAGGAATCAGGAAGTCCAGCAACGAGGATCAGCAGGCGGCATGATTGACGGGCTGCCAGTGAGCCTGGAGTCGATGGTGCTGGGTTTCCGGAGACAAGGCCGACAAGTCAGCATCGTCGCGAGGGTGCAATGCGCAAGGTGACAGGATGTTCGGTCGATGGCATCTTGGGATGAAAGAGAAGAGGAAGGAGAAATGGAGGAATCCAGTGAGGTCGCGACGGGAGTGAGTGGCGAAAGGGGCGTGAGATTCAAGGCCTATTCAAGCTTAGTCCACCCGTACCTCAAGTCCATGCTTGTGCCTGGATATTTTCGACGACATCTCTCTCAGCCTTCCTTTGCCATCAATTTCTCTTGGGTTTCGACCGCAATGGATCCAGAAACCTTCGTTGATCCGCATCTCCCACTGGCCGATCTCATCGTCCTCGACAACCTCCTGGGTGACATTGAAGCTCGCACCGGTTCAAGAGACGTGTCCCAGCAAAAGAGGCGTCAAGGAAGCAATGGAACCACAGCAGCAGTCACATCGATAGAAGCTGCCAATGGTAATGCTTGTGAAGCTCAGAATGAGAATGGCAATGTCAATGGGATCTCATGTAAGTGCTGTTGCCACTACATTTGCCACCCTGAATCACTTCTAACAGCCCAAAGCAAAACATAAAACCACATCGAGAGCTCAAGATGATAAGGCAGCTCTTGAGGAGCTGGAGGCCATGAACGATTCAAAAAGTGCTACTTTCGAACCAACCGTCTTTGTTTCCATGGATCTCAAGGACATCCGTTCAAAAACTGCCAATCTGGTCTTGCACCCCTATATCAAGCTCGCTCAGAAAATGGTCAGGTATCCTACCGATGTGGTAATGGCCACTCATTTGCTGCTCTACTTCACCACTTCGCTTCCAAGTGCTATATGGCTGTACCGCAACTTCACCTGGGTCCACGGTATTCTACACACAATCGTATCCTTTTGGTATGTGGGAAGTTACACGTTGATGCGCCACCAGCACATCCATCAGAATGGAGTCCTTGCCAGAAAGGTCCCTATATCATGGTTCGATGCTCTCTTTCCATACGTTACCGATCCGTTCATGGGCCATACCTGGAATTCCTACTACTACCATCACGTCAAACATCATCACGTGGAAGGGAACGGACCAGACGACCTCAGTTCCACTATCCGCTATCAACGAGATTCTCTTCCCGACTTCCTTCACTATATCGGACGTTTCTACTTCCTGATCTGGTTCGATCTGCCCATCTACTTTCTCCAAAAGAAGAAATACAACCTCGCATTCAAAGGTTCCTTCTGGGAAACAGCAAACTACACCTTCTTCATCCTCATGGCCCGCGCCAATCTCCGCCCAACACTGTTCGTCTACATCTTTCCCTTTCTCCTCCTTCGCCTCGGCCTCATGATTGGAAACTGGGGCCAACACGCTTTCGTCGACGACGAGGATCCAGATTCCGATTATAGATCCAGCATCACGCTCATCGACGTCCCATCGAATCGATACTGCTTTAACGACGGCTACCACACTTCTCACCACTTGAACCCGCTCCGACATTGGCGCCAACATCCCGTTCACTTCTTGAAGGAGAAGAAGAGGTATGCAGATGAGCAGGCGCTCGTGTTTCGAAACATCGACTACCTCATGATTTCGGTACGGTTGATGATGAAGGATTATGCTTATCTGGCGAGGTGTCTTGTGCCTATGGGCAAGCAGATTGATATGACGATGGAGGAACGTGAGGAGCTTTTGAAGAAGAAAACGAGGCGGTTCACCGAAGAGGAGATCCAGGCCAAATTTGGGAAGAAATGAGGGAAGGAGGGTATACAAGAAAGACAAATTTGTAAACAATGAAGCATGTGAAGATAGGGTCTATGCATTTGCGTTTCTGAGCGAGCACATGTGGAAGATTTAGACTTGTACGATGGAGCCATCGGTTGTTTATCTAGAAGGTTATTGGTGGTGTGTTGAGTGTGGTAATACTGTATAACTTTAGATTAGTATCAACCTCCGTCGTCCAGCTGGTGGATCAAAGAACAGTTCGGAATCATTCAACCGACTAGATCTAGACGTAATCGAGGTTCGAGAACTAGATAGTATTAGTTCTAATAGGAATTCAAGTTCGAGGATCAATAGTTCTCGAGTTCGAGGACTGACAGTTTAAAGTAATGTAAAGGACTAGATCTAGACGTACTCGAGGTTTAAGAATTAGATAGCACTAGTTCTAATAGGGATTCAAGTTTAAGGACTAGATAGCAATAGAAGACAATAGATTAAGGATCCTGACGGAGTAGGTAGAAAGGTCAAGACCAAAAAGATAGAATCAAGAACATGTATTGGTTGTTGTTATTATTGTTGTTTTGTAGCTGTTCGCTGGGGGGGGCGGTTATATCGTACTGCAAAGTTCAACCAATGTCCCCTCGACCCTACTCTACTAGAAGAGTCAATGTGTCGCAGTAATTATTCCTGACAATTCTTATGTGTTTCTTTGGCTGTACATAGATTACAATGGTCTGAAATTATCTTCACCGCTTCCTTCAACACAACTCATGCTTCCCATCAGATTGTGCACGAGCATGCGCATCGTAGAACAGGAATGCCGGGCAGAATATATAAATGGGCGCTGCATTTAACGCAGAGCTTGCCGGGTCAGTTGCGGGGAACTTTGGGCCGTGTTTTTTCAAAAAAGAATCAAACGCGAGGTGCGAGCTTGTCGGATAATAATGTATATGCCGGATTGAAGTTGGATATGAATGTTCAGTGAGGGGGACATAGTTGATAGCACATACTATGTTCGGCAACGTCAAACTCTTAGCTTCGTGGTAATTTCTAGGCTGGGTCGTGTTTATCTTTGTCATGAGCTTGGAACTAATTTCCAAAGCAACCATGGCATTGGTCGGGCCGACGTTGCAATCTCGAGGAATGTTCACTCAGTTTTACGACTTACATATTTCAGAGCCCATCCGGGCTTTTAGTGGCGAACTCTACTGCTGGGGTACGTAATTTTGCTGGTTGGCGGTACTTCGTGATTTGTGGCAGCAAACACGAGCCAATAGTAGCCAGGAAAATTCTCGCCAAAACGGAAACGAGTACATACCAACAAAGTCTGCAACTTTATGCATCGACATAAGAGGTGGCTATTTTGGAACAGTTTAGTTTGATTTTCTGAAGATGTAGTGGATAGGAAAGTCATACTCATAATCCAATGCTCTGAGATACAACGACGCGCAATGATTACAGCATATCCCTGTCCTGTTCAGCATGATTTCTTCGTCGTGCCCAAATCGTTGTATCGTTCATCCAGACGATAATCCTGCCGATTCATGAATCCATACTCGTTTGAGTGCCATGAGGCGTGCCCATTTCTTCACCTTCTCTTCCTCGAAAAACTCTCCCATACCTTCTTCGCCTTCTAATACCTGTATCTGGTTGAGTAGTCCTTCGGGCTGACCACCAAACCACGACCCTTCTTCGCGCCCTTGTAGATAGTCTCAATGATGTCGATCAGCTCCTGCTTATCCTCCAACACCCAGTTCAGTTTGTTGTTGTTACCCGTTCCGAAATCGCACATCATGTGTTTGTTGCGGAAGAAGAACATGATGGTCATTGGGTCGTAGAGTTCGTACATTTGTTTGAAATCGGGCACTTCGTCCAGGTCGCAGAGGTAGATGACGGCGAAGTTCTTGACGCGCTCGGCGATGCGATAGAGGATCTCGTCTTGTCGCATACAGTCGGGGTTGCTGTCTCTTCCAAATCGAATGACTACGAGGCGCTCTTCTTCGGAGAGAATGGCCTGGTCGACGTGCCAGCCGGTGCGGAGATGGGGAAGGACGACGGAGCCCATGATGAGATTTGAGGTATGTGGTTATTCTGAACGGTTGGAGTCCTGCCTGGGGAGTTTGAATACTGGTGCTGGGAGGACCAGGTGAAGAGTTGGTGGTGATGGTCTGGGCTATTAGGTTGCCAGCCTGCGATAATAGCGTCACGTGCTATTACGGGACCTTACCTAGGTTATTTTAAACAGAGACTCCCCATTGCTCCAACACATACTTAGTACCTGATGGCTTCGACAAGAATCAACTCATCGCAAGACCACCGAGGCCCCATAGCCATCGGGAGCTATACCTCCTAGTCTTGTGCACCAGACAGATCAGTAGTATGGAATCGGCATAGACTTCATGCAGTCAGCTGCCAAGTGCAACCGAAGATCTCTTCGCTACGCGCCCTCCATCTGCCAACTTTGCTGACATGCGAATGCCATTGCAGGCTCCAACACGGCAAAGTTACTTCGCCCCCAAACACAGCATTGCCCAGTCAGGGTGACACTCGTGCATCTTAACCACGTTCGGGAGGCGCTGTACCTTGCTCGAGGCTGAGGTCTGATTCGAAATTAACGTGCAAGCGGCTCGACTGTGGAGAGTCTTAATCTCCTCCAAAAATAACCTGAGTTACAAAGCACCATATGTGATGGATGAAATCCTCCCTTTCTCCTTTTCCACGTCCTGTATTGTTTGTCGCTTCTCATACTTTCGATCTTCAAATTGTAAATGGTTGGGTCGATGTCCTTGAATCCGTCCTGACTCTCCTAAATATCCCCCTCAAGCTGCTATCAACAATATTTCCTTCGCAAAATGAGCTCCTCCAGCGTCGATATTGATGGCAATGTCTGGTATCAAGTCATCGAATCGCGCGTGGACTTTAATTCGTCGATGGCTATATCAAACGGCATTCAATTCATAGCAGCATCGTCAGGCAACAAGATGTACTGGCAGTTCTATAAATTAGACAACGGCAACTATGCGCTTCGAAACCAAGCCACATCCATAAGACAACAGCTCGGTACTTGCTATGTTGCCAAAGAGGTCAGCAGCTCGAAAACTCAGCCTTGTATGGTTGATTCCGATGGGGGGGATGAATCACAAGAATGGGCCATAACAAATTGGGGCGACGATACGTACAAGCTTACCAATGCGAAGAACGGGACAGGCGTAAGTATACACTTTGGCCAATAGATGGAAATCAGCAGGCTAATTACAACCACAGTTCAATCTTGATTGGCACCCAGGTAACCCAGGTTTTATGAATCCTACAACGGCTGCCACTCCGTACCAGCCTGCACAGCATTGGAAATGGAGCTCGTTGGCAACTATCAACGATGGCGCATTTTCTACGCCAATGGCAGCAGTGAGTAAAAGAAACTCAGAAATTGTATAGACGTTGATCTAATATATCATAAGCTTGCATCTTCCACATCCTCTCCAACAACCACAACTAAATCATCGAAATCAACCGCGACAGGTACATCAGGCGCGGTCTCCACCTCATCAGGGGGCTCAGCAGTTCCAGGCTCCTCCACAGCTACACCAACCAGTGACTCATCGGCATCAAACTCCTCGCAGAAATCCTCCGAATCCTCCGGTCTCTCCGCGGGTGCAGGTGCAGGCATTGGTGTCGGAATAGCAGTTGTAGTCATTGCCGCCATTGCAGCACTAATATTTCTCCTCCTACGACGACGAAAACACAAAAAGATTCCCAATAACGCTACGGAAATGGATGCGGCAGCGGACGGTCACCAGAATTGGCCTATCTACGCGAAGGAAACGCCAAAAGAGGTATCAGGCCAAGAACTCAGTCATGAGATGTACACTCCGCCTGCGGAACTAGCGGGCAACGAAGGGCCACTTTATCAACTGCCGGGTTACCATCAAACTGGGAAACGATAGGATAAATGTTATTGACGCAAACATTTAGGAGTCGAGGGCCGGCCAGGATTAAGAGGAGAGGTTGCAGATGAAGAGCAAAATCGGGCACTGCTGCGATCGCATGTGGCATAGTCGAAGTAAGTGATGACTGCCAGCACCAAGGGGCAGAGTTTGTAGATGAGGAGATCTCGAGGAATGTAACGATATCGAGGTCGACTACATATTTTGATCGGACGGACGAGGAATTCTTTTGTTGAAAACTTAGCGGCACAGTGGAGGAGAAAGATACCAAGCTTCATTTTGAAGACGTTGTTTGCCATTTTTGCATTACTGTATTAGATTGATAGATACCAACTTTTATTTGACTTTGTGTGTCTACCACGCTGATGGGGTGACTACATATTTGATTTTCAAGCAAGTCCTCCTCGCAACTTTGGGGAGTTGGTATCTCGATGACCTTATTCGTATCTGTGTAAGGCTATTTTTAATTCCGTAGCTCTTCCTGCGAAGACCTGGAATTGAATTCGATGGCTACAGAGTTTTGGCTATCGAATCCTAAGAGACAACTACAGATACTTGGATACTGATTGCGATTCTAAGAGTACCCTCTATGTTTTGGTGTTTGGAAGAAGACGTAGGATATTTAGTTTTAGTGGAATACTTCTTTCGCCTTATCGAGTTAGTATTGACATGATAGCATGGTAGAAGATTCTGCGGAATAGACTGCGGAAAAGCGAAGGGTAGTTCCATGTTTTATTGTTATCCGATAGGTAAACTTCTACGTCGAAGAAATGTTATAATCATCGATTAGTGAAGATACCTTTGAAAGCCTCATTGCTCCCAAAATGGCCCCATGTTCAAACCATTGAAGATTGACCAGGACATCCAATATTGAGATCTGTACACCATTCATTTCTTTCCAAACTATTCTCAGTCCTCCAACTCTCCATCAGCCCACTCGGGACACAGAAACCTCCACAACACACAGTCATCCATGATCTCCTGGCCACATTGGCTGAAGGCCTCGTAATCAAATATGAGGAGTCCATCTGAGCATTGGTGTTTCTGACACCACTTCTCTACTAATCCTTCTATGGTCGGAAGGGTTGGACGTTCGAAATCACCTGGCATACCATGTACGTGTTGGTACAATTCCTGTACGACCCGTTCTTTCATCATCGCTGTAAGTTTGGCCCGGCCCCAGGAGTTGCGCTCTCCTTGCATCCCTCTTGAATTGGCCAGCATTACCTTGAATTCGTTTAGTTGCATGGGACCACCAGGTGGAACTTGGTTATCCCGGCAAATGGCGCAGATGTTCGGATCATGGACTATCGAAAGTGGAGCTCCTCCTTCAGGCTGTGCAGGCGGTTCGTCCACTATTTGGGGAAAAGGTTCAAGGACTGAATTTTCGCCGGTCCGAAGAGGTCGTCTTAGGTCCACTGTAAGCGGATCTACAGAAATGCCTTCATCCGCTGCTTCATCGCTTACGTCCGAATCTTCGTTCGGGTTATCCTCGTGAGGCCGGTCACCCCACAAGCGTGGATGCACGTCAGTCTGGTTTGATTGCTCCTGCTCCGAGTCCGATGTGTTTGCTTTATCTTCAACTTCGTGACTTGCGTCCATCTCTTCCGGACTATCATCGTTCGGCCAGGTCTCCCACGATCCTTGGCGCTGGACCATTTGCTCGTAATTCTGCTCCACTTCCTCAAAAAAATATTCCTCGTCGTCCTCTTCATCTGAATAACCGTCCGTATCGGGTTCTAAGTACTCGACGTACTCGCCAGTTTGGCTATCCATAACAAAGCTCCAATCCCACCTCTGATACCCGCCTTGTCCGTTGTAAATTTGGTTGCAGCAGTTTGGGCATTTGACAGTTTCTGTGTGTTGATCGTGGAAGAAGTAATCTCTAATGCATCCCAGATGGAAAACGTGTGGTATTATATCACATGGGTGCAGGGCAACGTAGGCAGAAGAGTCCGATCCTTCACCAGCAACGAGCTTAACTGCTGTGTTATCGGTTCTCTCTTCCGATGATGGTGAAACAGGCCTCTCAATAGCTTCTTGACAGATTGTGCAGATTGGCCTTTTCTCGAGCTCTTTATTGTGCTCGTTGTCCTCATGGATCTCCATCAGAGTATCGTATTCAATTTCGGTGAGGGATGGAGCATTTCTCCCTACGATTACCTCTTGGCGGACTTCTTTCGAGCATCGGCGCGGATCGGAGATAAATTTCTCCATATCTAGGCTATTGAGCTGTGGAACTTGGAGACCCTGTGTAAATCGATGGAGAACGACTTCCTGGATCATTTCATCATTGATGATGGGTAATAGTACGTTTTCAAGTTCAGCGGTATGTCCTCCGGTTGTAGCCTGGACAGCACATTGCGCTGATTCTGGACGTTCCATGATGATTTCGTGGTAATATTGCTTATGCGGAGCACACCGGTACAGGACAATAGTCGTTTTGAAGTTAAGACTTGGCGCTTTTTGATTTGGTAAGTCAAAGAGCTTGACTGGGTGCGATTTTTGATGTAGAGGTTTGAAGGTGAATCCGTGGCTTTAAATAGTCCACGGATGATGAAGTCGCTCAGATTTTCCCACTAACATGACAATCGAAGCTGAAAGATGGGACTCGTATCGCTTTGCATGTTCATACGTTCCATTCGCTTTGATATGTTCAGCGCCTTGGGAAAAAGGCTTCGCCTGGAAAAAGGCGAACCATGGGAGCAGGTCCGGGGAAACAGACCACCGCATCCTATCACCACCAGTTCGGAGTGAGTGTAAACAAGTTGAGGAGGAGAGATAAAGTTCCAGGAAGTGCTTATCTCGGTCAGCCAGGATAGCTCTCTAATGGTTTGAAGAACAGGTCCAGAGCCAACTCGAATCCCATGCTCTTGTCTTCCACAATGGTGCATTCAATACTGCTGTGATGCTTTCTGAGAGGTGGAAAATGTGTTTTTGTTTCTGAGAGTTGAGACGATTGAGAGGTTGTAAGATATGATACTGGGGAGAAGTGAGAGGGCCAGGGTGGAGCGAAGTGGGAGCTCGAGCTGCGTATTGCGTCTTTCTTGAAGCCTAATGTCACTGTAACAACATCAATCGAGCTTGTGGGATTTCTCTTAAATCTACAATTACCTTCAAATCCATATATTGAGAAGAGCTACTGGTTGTTCCGACCTTGCACTGCCGCATGCAGTCCCGCATCCTCAACCATGGCATGTAGATTGAGCTCCAGATCGTTGCTACGACCATCGCGACTATACCCCATTCCATACAGATCACAGCAGCCAAGACGACCGATTTCTGCCTACGGCTACGAGCAGGCGAAGGCCCTGACTTTCAGAGACTATGGCGAGCCAAAGGACATTCTATCTCTCCACACGCATTCCATTTCCCCAGCGCATTCCAACCTTCTTACACTCCGCTTTCTCGCATCACCCATCAATCCAGCCGATATAAATCAATTGCAAGGCGTGTACCCCTCGAAACCCACATTCACAACGAGCCTATCAACTTCTGAACCTATCGCAGTAGGAGGCAATGAGGGCGTGGCAGAAGTCATTGCAGCAGGCGAAAAGGTGAAAGGCTTCAAGAAAGGGGACTGGGTCATTCAAAGGTCACCCGGCTTTGGCACATGGAGGACCCACGCTCAATGCACAAAAGAGGGTCTGCTCAAGATCGAGAACAGAGAAGGAATCACAGCTGTCCAAGCGGGAACAGTATCAGTCAATCCTTGTACTGCCTACAGGATGCTCAAAGACTTCTCAGAGCTGAAAGAGGGAGACTGGTTCATACAAAATGGTGCAAACTCGGGAGTGGGTCGAGCAGCCATACAACTTGGCAAGCTGTGGGGTTACAAGAGCATCAACGTGGTGAGAGATAGACCTGAAGGCCTCGAAGAACTGAAGACGGATCTCAAATCACTCGGCGCTGATGTGGTAATCACGGATACCGAGCTACAATCCAAGGCTATCAAGGACCAAATCGCAGAATGGACGAACAAAGGCCGCGAAAAGATCAAGCTTGGTCTGAATTGTGTGGGAGGCAAACCCGTCACAGCCATGGCCAAGATCCTCAGCGCAGAAGCGCACTTGGTTACATACGGAGCCATGAGCAAACAGCCTGTAACCCTTCCAACTGGTCTGCTTATTTTCAAGAACATACATTTTGACGGCTTCTGGGTCAGCAAATGGAGCGACAATAATCCAGAGGAGAAGAAGAAAACAGTCGAGCACGTCCTGGATCTGTATCGCGAAGGCAAATTCAAGGACACTCCTTTCCAAGAATTGACCTGGGATTGGGATACCAAGGGTGACACTCTGATTGAAGCAGTGCAGGGAACACTTGAAGGTTTCAGAAGTGGAAAAGGCATATTCGTATTTGGGAAAACTTGATGTAAATCACTATGAGGTAATTGTTCTGCTGCGAGAGCCACCGTTCCACTTGTATTCAGCAGCTTTCATCACAGCGCGAGAAACAGCGGAATTCATATCAGTGCAGGCCTAGGTATCGAATTACCTCGAAAACATAACGATACTGCAAAATCAATCAGGGCACTCTCAGCCACGATCCACATTGCGTATGGTTCGAGATTTCAACGATAGGAGAGCTAGAGACCACGGCTTTCGCGTGGACGACTTCCAATTTGAGATTGCTGAAAATTAGTGAAAATTTTGTGGGTTTGAATGGGGACTGGCCCTCTCGGCAAAGGCCATATCATCAACTCAGCCACCAATCATAAAACTACTACATACGGCCACAGAACTGAGGCTAAGTATCGGCTTATGATATCACGATAGCCAAAATTCTAGGAGCCTACTCTTTGCTGTCAACCTAATCTTAGAGGCTCTCCTTAGCTCTATATAATTAGATACAATCGATCATCAGGCACATACGGTCACAGAATCAAGAGAGCTCGAATTCCCGTCCGCTCATTCCTAGATAAGCTTGATATCGGCGGACTAGTAGTTGGGTAGGTGACTACCAGCGAATCCCCGCTGCTGTATGTTTTTGCTTTTTGGTCAGATGGGGGCTTCAATTGATTCATCACTTTTTGCCTCGTTCCCTAAATCTTTAACGTCGACGTACTCGAATAAAGCTACTCGAATCACTCCAATTACTATCCCACGCCCACGGGGCCACTCAAATGCTAGGGGTGGACCGTACTCTGGCTCTATCTGAGCTCTAATTCATGCGGCGGCCTCATCGTGACCCATCGCCACCTCCAGGCACTGCTCAGTCCCAAACTAACGGTTAGCTTCTCAACATTCTCTATATTTCGTATGCTCCCCTTCATCTCCAAAGGTCTCTTGATCACCGACCCAATCCATCCAACACACCTCCACAAAGACTACATTCCCAACACAGAATGTCATCAACAAATGCACAAATCCCCCTCAATAATATAACGCTGGGAGGCTTGACGCAACGGCCCCCGACAAACGGCACATCCCATCACAGTTCCTCGAATCGACCGAGCGCGAATAGTCTCTCTGCTCATAGCAGGTTGCCTGCCACCAACAGCGCTTCTCCAGGCTCGACCGTGCAAGGCACGCCTACAGCTCCTACCACGACAAACAGGGTCCTTCGCTGGCTCAAGTGGGCTGCAATCGTCTTCGGTATCATTGGGGTGGTCTTCGCTGGCGTAACTTTCTGGCCATCTTACAGTAGTATGGTGGATGGACATACGTCAAAGGAAATGAGTCAATGGGCTGCGGACAAGGACTGGCTGGAATTTTGTCATGATCCGGTACGTATTCTGGACATTCAGTATCACCATGAGCCTCGCAGGTTGACAGTTGCGTAGGAACACTTGGCCCAAACTCCAGATTGTGTCAAGGCGCAGAACATGACACTCTCTGCTCCCCCAGGCTTCGAGTCTAGCCCGTACCATCGTACCATTATCAAGCGGTTTACGGCAGCCATTCTTGCCGCACGATCGGTACCGCAAGACTTTGTGGACTGGGGAAAGCGGCCAAATGATGAGCCAGTCACGCTATTCGACATACTTATCCTCTCTGTCCTGGCAGTCCTCGGCATCTCTGCAGGATCGTACGGCATCATCTTGTTTCATCGCGTCTGTCAAGCTGTCAACAGCTCAGCACTCTCCTCCAGATTCTTCGGTTCTTCGCTGAGTTGGCTCGTCCTCTGGGTAGCGGAAGTCTGTTTTGTCGTGCTTCGGCCCGCGGATTATTTTTCCTACGCCCATTGTTGCATTGCGACTGTATGTCTAGTTTATTCATGGGATGTTAATTGGCAGTCTAAGAGGGTAGAGAAAAAAAAGAGGAAGCACTGAGAGGCTGACCATGCTAGTCTGGCGCCTATCCATCGCTCTTCTCTACTCTGTTATTTCCGTCCATACCCTGTTTGCGATGTCACCAGCTCTTCAAGTTGTCTCGATGCGCTGGGTCTGGCCTTATAATAATTCGAAGTTATTTCGGCGAGGTGGTTGGTGCGTCAATCGTCGGGTCACGTTCCAAGAACGCAGGAGGCCATACCTGCTGCAATGGGGCTGGAGAATGAGGAACCGGTCCATTCTCAAGTGGACAATGGAGATGGGAGACCGACGTGAATCATTATAATCCCATCACACTCAACTTATGGGATCCAGCCGCTCCAGACGGGAAGCGGGTACTACCCGTCGGTCCATCGCAACTCCGCACATCCTTTTTGCGCATCTGCTGTCCAACTGTATAACCTACATATGACCCATGTGGGCTCCACCCGCCCGCACGCATTGAAGACACACACCATCCAACTCCTTCAATGTCTTCTCTGAGATGCCGCTCAGAACAGCCACAAGAGGTGTAATGCAGGCTCTGCACCCGCGATCGATGTCGACCATTTCGGCCGCCGAAGCCGAAGGGCGGGTCACAGGGTAGCTCATGACTGAACAAATATCCCGGAGGACTCGAGCTTGGCATATTTTGAGAGGCCATAACCCATGTTGATTGAGGAATCGAACATACCCTGACAATTGTATAGCATCGTGAGTGCCACAGTAGTACCAAGGTTTTGACCTGCCTGTCTCGTTCGGCTTTCGAGGAGGGCACCTCAAGCCTGTGTGCCCGTGAGGATTGCTGAACTGGTAGTCTTGTACTCCTTCGCAGAGACGTTGCATCTCTTCCTGTATAGTCTTTTGAAGAACTTCATAGGCGGCGTGGATTCTCGTCTCCATGATGCCTAAATGACAGTTGTTAGTTGGGATTGGAAAGACAACGAATTATGATCACTCACCCCATACACGTTCTGGCAAGTGACCATCTGGGTCTACGAGCTGACGGTCATCTTCGAGTTCCGAAACTGTGTGGCACATCATGTATTCTCGACAAGCATCGGAGAAAGCAGTATGGTCGTCTAGAAGATATGCAATGACAATCACTTGGCCACACTGAGGCTTGCCCGCATGAGGAACCAGTTCTTTGAGCCACACCGTGAAAGCGAGTGATAAAGCCTTCATGCAAGCATATTTGTCGCATAGCTTGGCCATACCCGTAACGAGCTTGATGGAGGTTTCGTCGATCTTTGGGACTTCATCAACGCGGTGATGAAGCAGATTGCAGAGAACCTTCATTGGCTCGTATGCATCGTCTGGCATGGGTATAACAAGCGGGCTTGTTCTAGAGATGAAATTAGATGGTCAATCTGTGAAGTGATGCACGGCAAACCTACCTGCTAGCTAGCTCGCTTCCTTCCTTGAACCTGCGCGAAAACATGGCATTGAAAGGCTTGGAAGCGCAAGAAAGGACTTGAGAAGAGACTTGTACTCCGTGCTTTCCCTCGCCAACGACAAGAATGACATCTCCTTCGTCCGCAATTTTGGTGATGGCGATGTCCTTCATATTGCTCCTCCTCGTATCTTCCGGTATAGACTCTGAGCTTTCGAGCATATTGGTGGCGATTGTCGCGGCTTCGAGTGTTAGGAGAGCGGGAGGGATCGGTTTCGTGAGACGTGAAGTTAGTGGAGGAGTTGGAGGAAGTCGAAGTGACCTAGGCGAAGAATTCTACAAACTTCCAAGCCCGATGTTACCCAGCTTACGCTGATCTTATATTTATATACATCAGGACATGATCACGACGACCAGTCATACGGAGGGTATTATTATATGAGGAAAAGAGGTTTCAATGAGACATAGCAGCTGCCATAGCCTCAGCATATTATACCAATCTCAATCGTTTGCTTCCGGTTAGCAATTCAAGGAGACAAGCGTGCCTATAATAAAAATTCTCAATGTTCCATCTCTTCGGGCAGCAATCATAAAGGAGCGCAAGGCAGACGGAAATCGTGGATACTCTACACGAAATACATACGTGGAGCTGGATTTCAGCCTGACTTCTATTCCTTCTGCGACGTGATTATGGCAGTCGAGATGTCTGTATCATTTCAGCTTTCCAATATTGCCGAGAAGAATGATTGTAATTGAACCGATGGTTCAAATCTCTTCGCCTTGACCATCTTGCAGCTTCGTCTTTGTAGTAGGATGTCACTGGCAGCGGTGGACGGAAACTCAAAAGACAGTGCAACGGGGGTAACAAAGCTCTGAGTATCAATCAAGCCAAAGATGAATGCGCAAGACGAAAAGAGGTTTTATGTTGTAGTATCTATTATCGTGTCGTCGAGGTGAAGTAAAGTGACCCCAACTTCAACAAGTCCGTGCCTGAATTCCCTGTCACCTCTGACCTTCAAACCAAACCCTCATCTTGGAGAACAACAAAAACTTCCCAACATGTCTCTCGCCGACTACCTCGCCAAAAACTACCTAACCGCCGACCCATCCACAGAAAAGAAATCCAAGAAGAGAAAGCGAAAGCACGCCGCGCCAGAAGAAAGCGGAGGTCTCATAATCGCCGACGACGACCTCACAGGCTGGGACAATACAAACACTGGCCATGATCCTGAGGATGGACCCCAGATAATATCATCACGAACTTCCGAGTTTCGAAAGAGCAAAAAGACTGGTTGGGTCAGCGTCGGTGCGCCTGCGCCGAAGGATAGCGAACAGGCAGCTGCAGATGCGATCTTGACGGATGCGGCGAATGAAAGGCAGCAAAGGGAAGCTGAAGAGGATGATGCACCTGTCATTGAGGGAGGCGAGGACGTGGAAACGGGCGGCGTGACGAACGACCAAGGGACGAAGGCCGGTCTGCAAACCAGCGCACAAGTAAATGCTGCTATGAACCGGAAGAAAAAGGAGGAGAAGAAAAGGATGAAGGAAGCAATCGAAGAAGCTGGTGGTCAGGCAGATGCTACAATCTACCGTGATGCTAGTGGACGGATCATAAATGTCGCCATGAAGCGAGCAGAGGCACGGAAGAAGGAAGAGGAGGCAAAGAAGAAGGCACAAGAAGAGGAGGAAGCTGCAAAGGGAGATGCACAACGCCTTGCCAAAGAAGCCAGAAGGAAAGACCTCGCCGAAGCAAAGTATCTAAAGGTCGCTCGAACAGCCGACGACGAAGAACTCAACGATGAACTCAAGGAACAGGATCGGTGGAACGATCCCATGGCACAGCTAGTCACGAAGAAGAAGAAAGGCAAGAGCGCCACTGGGAAACCACTATACAAAGGCGCCTTTGAGCCCAATCGGTATGGCATCAGACCAGGATTCCGATGGGATGGTGTCGATCGAGGCAACGGCTTCGAGAAGCAGTGGTTCGCAGCCAGGAATAAGAAGAAGGACCGGGAAGAGTTGGAATATGCCTGGCAACTTGATGTCTGAAGGCCTGTCACGCATTCGGAAAACTGTTCTGCACAAAATACATTGTTATTATACCCCCAGTCTTCAGAAATTTTCGAATTATATTGGATATTACCAGCGCACCCAATTCACCTCTCACACCCCCAACCATGGACAGCGCCGTCACGCCAGTCACGGTGTTTGTACAACCTGACGATATTAGCGATTCCACTCCTCACGAGGAAGTCATCTTCTCGGTATGCGACGCTCGTGCTGCTCCGAGTGTCGAGCCAAGACGTAGTCTGATACCAATAGACTCTGGCGCGATATCTGCATTCACCAGCATACACGAACCGAATTCCAAAGGGGTTTATATAGTCCCAATTAGAATGGTATAACCAAAATATACAATAAGAAAGACAAACAATGCAAATCATGGGCACTGCGTAATATTCAATTATCAATGATGGAATTGACATATGTATTTGATCATGTCCGCAAAAGCCTCAAAAAGGACTAGAATCAGACCGATCATAGAATCATGTACGACCGAACGTTGCTCCACCCAGGTTATCAATGATGATCCCATTCCAGAACCCATGCCGTGATGCTCATCGCCGCCCAGGACCCCAAATCCAAACGCGAATGCAAGGACGCCATGAAATATAAGCACCTCGATCATTGTACTAGGCTGGCGTGCGAAATTAAGGCCCTTGAGTACTCCATCACGATACTCATGAGACGGAACAAAGACAGCCACCAAATACCAGCCCCACGCTTAACCCTCCTCGTAATCGTTTCTCTTCGTAGCAGAGCATGCCTTGGATCATCATGCCCACCTCTCATGGGTATCTGTGTCCATTCAAATCTCTTCCCAAGCGCGAAAATACGGTACTCGTGCAAGCTGCGAGACCAAGCGCTTTTTGTACAGTGCCAGCGGGGCAGACACAAACTTTTGTTAGACGAACGAACAATGTAGGGAGAGACTGTGGTGAAATGATTCTTTCATACGTCGAATCCACCTATTATGCCGTCATCATTCTCGTTACTGCTCGATACCACGCCACTCATCCGGTCTCCCTTCTTGTCCGAGTACACCTTCTCCCAGTCGTCATCCTCGTGGTCATCCTCGTCCATCTGGTCAAGATCATTCTCCCTTCCTCGGAAATGGCTGTCCATATTACTCTCATCCACGTAAGTGAAGCCCTTGAAGTTAGCCTGTACTGTTGGTGAGAGGGGTGTCGAAGCAGGGTTGACTCCAGACGCGAGCGCTGCTGCTCTTGCGTTCAGAGATCCGGCGGGGTTGTTCAATGCGGTAGTGAATTCGGGATCGAAGTTCGAGACATCAAGCTCTCCCTTGAGTTTGGGCTTGAAAGGTGGAACCACGTTTTTCTTGGTCAGCTGTTCCCAATCCACATCGGCGAAAAACGGGTGGCTCTTGAGTTCTTTCGCATCACCCGCACACCCAAGCCGATGCCTAGGATTGCGATTGAGCAGGCCCTTGACAAAATTGCGACCTTCGGTGCTGAGCGCATCGCGCGGGAAGCGGACCTTGCCAAAGGCAATGTTCTTGTACATTTGCTGGGTATCCTCGGCGTAGAACGGGCTCCATCCACAGCACATTTCAAACACCAAGACGCCTAGTGACCAAAAGTCCACCATCTTGGTGTAACCGGCTTCGTCGAGCAAGACTTCCGGCGCGAGGTATTCCGTCGTTCCGCAGAAAGTGTTTGTAGTAGCTTCGCCCTTTAAATTTGCCTTGGATAGACCAAAATCGCAAAGCGCAATATGGCCATTGGCATCGAGTAGTATATTTTCCGGCTTGAGATCTCGGTAAACAATGTCGTAATTGTGTAAATGCTCGAGCGCTAGAATAAGTTCAGCAATATAGAATTTGGCCCGTCGCTCATCGAATCGGCCTTCCTTTTGAAGGTGCCAGAAAAGTTCGCCGCCTGACATATAGTCCGTAACGAGGTAGAGGTCGGTGGGTGTTTGGAACGAGAATTTCAGTCCTACGATAAATGGCGATTCCGTCGTCGCCGTTCGAACCAGGATGTTTCGCTCTCCGATTGTGTGGATAACCTCCTTCTTTTGCACGATGACCTTTTTCGATAGAACCTTCATCGCATAAATTCGCCCAGTGTCCTTCTTCCGTACTTGGAAAACTTGTCCGAATGTGCCCTTCCCAATCAACTTCAGAATTTGGAAGTCTTCTGGTCCGTAGTGCTTCTTGTCCGTTTTGGTGAAGTCTAGGCGTAGGTGAATCTCGCCTCTGATCTGATCGGCAGGCTCTCCGTCCCGTGGCTCAAGTCTGAACCAACCTTCCAGTGGGCGGTCCGAAGCTACCAACCTGGGACAAAAGCGAACATGGCCCAAAAACGCTTCTTGGTTCGATCGATCGTATACGGAGACGTCTAGTTCGGATTGCTCGCCTACGACATCGCTAGAAATCCAGTCAGAATAGAATTTTAGAGTAAAGGCCATCTTGCTTACAAAACTGCCTTATGCTCCCACTGAGGGTCGGTTGTCTCGTGGAAGCTGCCAGCCATGTCTCGTCCGGTGCGACTACTTTGCCTGCTCCTCATAGGGATAGCTTGGGCTGGTCCTCGTTCGCTTGAGTTCCGGGAAATTGCTATGCCGCCTGGTCCTCTGCCCGAACTGGCGTCCGTGTCGGTGTTTTTCGGTCCCTCGGAAATGTATTCGGCGCATTGGAACTGGCACACAATGTACGGATCCAAGCTTGTGCGTAGACCCCTTCCTTCTGAGATTTCCACGGCTAGCTTGCCCAGGACGGGGCCCATTGTTGCTCCATTTAGATCCCCTCTCTTGCTCGGCGTAGTTGTTCCTGTCCCAGACCCAGTACCCCTCCTTCTTCCTTCCTGCGATCGATTTCGTGGAGTTTGCGGGGGAGTTTGCGAAGGTGTACTCTGAAGTTGTGGCGGCGTCGAAGCGCCTTGAGTTAGTGCACTGCTTTCCTGGAGGGGTGGTGATGTAGATGGAGGTCTCGACGCAGACAATTGTGCAATGAGGGGCTGAGATATGTTTGAGGCAGAAGGTTCAGTCGCAGGATTTGAAATATGGGAGGCAGTGACTGTAGAAGCGACAGTGACATTGGAGAGAGGGCTTGCAGTGGTAAAGGTGTGCCTCCGCAACCTCTCCGGCGCAGAGTCTTGCTCTTTGGGGTTGTCTTGCACGATCTCTGTCCGCTTCTCACTGCTCCCGCCATTCTCGCCCTTGCTAGGTCTGTGTATAGAAGATTGTGAAGAAGGCGGTGGAGTCGGGTAAGGAATAGAGGATTCTAGCTGAGAAGCGCGAGAGTGAATAGGAAGCTCGTGAGCCTCTGGGCCTCTTTCAGTAGGCGATGCAGGCGCCGTTGGAAGCGAAGCGCCTGCGATAGTTTTGGGGTTTAGTGATGTGTGTTTCTTCTTGCTCTCGTCGCCTCCATTTGTGCTTGTGCTTGTGCATGTGGGTGGGACACTCGTGCTAAGACTATTGACAGACTTTGGACGGGTGCGGAAAGAATCACGAACCTGACCAAAGTAGCTGTTTAGTATGCCGGGCAAGCGCTTATCGACCAAGTCCGGCCGTGGAGTATGCGCTCCGGGCGGAGTGGAGCTGTTGGATCCGATCTGGTCGTGGTCGAGTTCGTCGCTTCCTCTCTGACTGCGAATTCCATGAGCATTAGCGATTGCAAGTAAAGACGAAGACATGTTGTGGTTGTGGTTGTGAGGTATGCGGAGGAGCTTGAAGAATGACGGTGGCGGTTGGAGGGATAGGAAGATCTGGGAAGGCAAGGACGGGAAACCTGGGGAGAGATGGGCGGTACGTGCTGCTGGTGAGGCTAATTCAGGAATTTTTGTGTTGCTGTGCAGGGAAGGTCATGCTTGTATGGCTCGCAGGTTGTTGGCAGTCATCGGACCTCGAGACTGCGGAATCTGGAACAGCACCAAAGCATGTGAATGGGGCACAAGTCGCGCGGAGCTGATGTCGCCCACCCATCAGCTCATATCAACGTCGGTGGCCGACCGCTGATGGTTTGAAGTATCCGTACACAGTCTCACGGTGCGCGAGGTCCGGTCCGGCGGAAACAAAACAAGGCGGCGGATGCAGTGATGCGGTGATGCCCGAAGTCAGAGAAAAGGAAGTGCGGATGGTGCTTACCTCTGGCTCTGATCGATTGCCCTCTTCAGCAGCTCCGAGGCAGTGGAGAGGTCGGCCATGCTGGTTTGGCGAGAGTGGACAGTGACGGGCGTGGTGGCACCAGATGCTGCAGGTAGCTTGGAGGTGGTGATTGTCGGCGTCGAGGACAGAGAATTGGATGGTAGGTACGCAGTCGTTTGTGAGGTCGGTGTTAAGCGGCGTGCGACCTTGCCGTTGTTCTCTGCAGAGCACAAAGGGTCAGATATCGGTACAAGACTGTTTAATAGCAATGGGGAACTTTGTAGCAATAGCAATGGGGGGGTACCTAGAAGCAGGTCACTGGTGAAGGTTCAGATGGTAGGCTGGAGCTGGAGCTGGGCTGGAATCACTGCACCCCGCCTGTGGCTCGCGCGGACGGGAATGTCACTGACCTTGAAGCAAGGCCAACGCCTCATACTCCTCACCATCAGGCTTTGTCGTCATGATGGAGTCGACTATGGTTCGGCAATCTGGAAGGACAAGGCTGCAACCAAGGCCTTTTCAGGGCTGCCAGTGGGAATATGCTTCGCTCGGTAACAAGGCCGGGAAGATGTGTAATCCTGTGTACTGTACATATATGTACTCGTAGGTAGGTACGGTACGGTACTACGGTATCGGTGTCGGTGTCGGAAGATGAGAAAGGGATGTCTGAGGTTGACCTGCACACTGGTCTGAGGTTGACCTGCACACTGGTCTGAGGTGTCTGTGTGTGGTAATGGAAGGTAAGGTAGTAGGTAAGTGGAGGTACTCGTCCATATGTCTGGCTGCATAAATTCACGTTAGAAGGAAGGAACTCTATCTACTAATATCGTCCTTGCCGCCGTGCAAATTCAAAGGTTGACACCTCAGGACCACTACTCACTACCGTTGTAGCTATCGATAGTCAAATCCTTCATTTTCCCACTGCAGAGGCGAGATTCGGACTTTCGGGCCGGGCACATCTCGCCCGAAATCGTCTGAATTTTGCTTTCCAGGCCCTCTGATTGGACCCATCCTATTCCACCACCACTTTTCTCTGTTCTTCAAGCAAGTCCGAGTCCCGCGGCCCCGGTTTGGCTCGACCTGGATGCCAGGCAGTGTCACTCAGGACTTACCTTTTCCGAAGTCACGGACTGCAATGCGCCAATGGATGGTGGATGGATGGATCCATGGCTTGTTGAGCTGGGCTGGTCTTTTGGGATAACAGTGCAACCTCGAGACTTGCATTCCTGGACCGTTACCTTATTGTTTGGCAGTTGCAAATTAGCATCTTTCAAGGCCGATTCTGCATTACTTTTCTCGTTGAGATGTTTGCAGCTGTACAGATTTTACATGCTTTGGAGCCGCTGTCACAAGAATCTAGGCGTATACTGTACTTGAACCTGCTGTCCTTCTCAGTCGAGAAGTAAGCATACTGAAATATCCTGGCCATTCAAGTTATCGGTTCATGCCGAACACATTGCGTACTGCCATATTCATTTCGCTCCCTGCTTCATGAGCTTTTATATCTCTCGTAGCAATTCTGCGTCCAGGTTTCTCTTCATTTTGAGAGACTTGAGCACACGAGAGACTTGAACACACGAGAGCCGAGTATCAACGTCGGCCGAATATTTGAAGTGTGCGATGTGATGTGAAGGAAGAGAAGTGGATTTATCTAGGAGGTCTGTGAATGACAATCTCATCACGTGTTGCAATAAAACTGGGCCCATGATCTCCCTTTGCTGGTGCGCGTTCCGCTGCGTATCTTGAGCGGATCTCAAGCACCATCAAGACGTCGCAAATCATACAGCGCATCACCCATAACAATCTCTCATAATGGCACGCGGAAGAGCAAGAGGCAGAATACGGACCTCTAGTGCGCAAATAAGTGCGTGGTTCAGTTCTGCGGCCTATCGCGATAATGTATCACTAACATTATCAGGAACTCCTACTCCTGCGCAAGTAACCGACGACGAAATGGATGTTGATGACCAAGGAACCCCTCAAGTGGAAGAAGAGCAGGATGGAGAGGATGAAGAGGGCGACCTCGAGGCAGCAGGTACTCCAGGCGCAGACTCCGATCTGCCTCAAATACCTTCAGAGCCCTCGACTCCTCCCAAGTTTCAGAACTTTCCCGAGCGCAAGCGACGGCCAGGTCGACCTACAAAGACCAAAACTGCAGGATTGGATACACCAGTTGCTGACGAAGAACGAGGATCCGAGACAGGTACGCCGCAGAAGCGAAAGCGCGGACGGCCAGCAGGAGGAGCATCTGCTGGAGGATGGAGAGGACGGCCGCGACAAAGCAACGTATTCGAGGGTAACCGTCAGGCCAAAATCGATAAAGAAGGAACAATGGTGGATGTAATCAACGACGAAGCTGATCTGCCTGAGGATGAGGAGGGAGAGAAGAAAGTGGACAAAAACGGAAAGCTATCAGGCGACAGAGACTATCGTGTGCGCGTCTTTACCGTCAAAAATCGCGGCGACCGACTATACATGTTGTCCACAGAGCCTGCCCGATGTTGTGGTTTCCGCGACAGCTACCTCTTCTTTACAAAGCACTTGAAACTCCACAAGGTCATTGTAGAAGACGACGAGAAGCGTGATCTAATCGATCGTGGCATCATCCCCCATTCCTATAAAGGCCGATCCATTGGTGTGTGTACTGCGCGATCTGTGTTCCGAGAATTTGGCGCCAAAATAATCATTGGGGGCAAGCGAATCATTGACGATTATTATGTCGACGAAGCGAAAGCAATGGGGTTCGTCGAGGGAGAGCTAGCAGACCCTCATGATCAGCTTCCACCTGAAGGCAAAGACTACAACAAGAATCAGTACGTGGCATGGCACGGCGCGAGTTCTGTGTATCACACAGGCGTTCCGACTGTTCCAACAGCAGGCAAGGCCGTAACAGGAAAGCGCAAGATCAACATCACTTCTACAAATTGGCAATTTGAGCATGCTCGCGCAGCGAGGTTGGTGATACACTTGTTCTCCGCGCGCTCCCCTTAGCTAACTCACACTGACAGTCTCTTCAACTCGCACATCACAAAGACTCGACGTGGCAATCTCAATGGCATTTATGACACTCACACCAACACCATGCATTACCCGAAAATCACTCAACCTACACACGTGAAGTGGGAAGAATTAGATGAGGACCTCCCACACAAGGCATCTCACGGCTTATTAAACGGGGTGTCATCACTCACGAATGGAATTCATGACGTCGACCTTAATGGTACCACCGCACAAGAAAGCGACGGAATCTTCTCCCCTCTTCCATCTATCATTACGCGCAACTTTCTCGTTGTGGACACGACATTCGAGTCGCCTCCTATATCAGGCCTCGGTATTCCTGGCCCCGATGGTGATGCTGTGGATGTGGGCCCAAATGGTCTTCCAGATGCCTCTGATGATATACTCGCTGAGCTTCCGCTGGAGTGTAGGCAGGCATTCGAGGCGGCCAAAGATCAAGAGAGACAGTGGAAAACAAAATGGAAAAGCGAGGTTGAAGATGGTGCTCGTGGGACTTTAAGAATTGGTTTTCTAGGTTTCCCCGTCTGAGAAGACACTGACAATTCAGACCAATACTACCGGCCCTGGCTAAGGTAATTAGAGGCGTAAGACATCCAGAGGGCACTTGCAAGCATGGGCGCAGGCGCAGGCAGACACGGCATTGATATCCTTTTATTATTCAAATCATGGCAAATTCACATCACTCAGGAGAGTGCCTTCTTTCTCATAGGCTCATCGGCAGGGACCTCCTGGCGGTTCAAATACGATAGGCGAGATCAAATTCAGCTAGGGCCTCTCATGCAAGCTTTCAATTTTGTCCCCATCCCGATCCTCGATTCCTTCCGGTCAAGCTGCTTTTACTTGTTGGATGCCGCGATAGTAGGGCTGTCGCGTTGACGAAAAATGAGCAACAATTTTTCGCAATTCGCATCGCAGTCTTGGTCTTTCTGAAGGATCAAATGGTCACATTCCAAGCACCCGGTTACCGGCCGGGTCTGCCGGCTCACTTAAAGTTGGCTATGGCTTGATGATCAAGTCGATTAAATCCACATTGGGACTGTTGTGGCTGCCAAATTCTCGTGCGTGGCTCCAAAAAGGCGTTCCTTGCGTCGGTGTTGGTCTCCCCTTGCATGCTTCAATCCCATACCTTGCACACTGCCGGACCTTCGAAACAGAGGAATGTCTGGTCGAATAGACGCGACATGCCTTGAAGATGCTGACCTTGGAACTTCTGGCACTGGAGGTGCGTTCGCTCTTCTGCATCTTCTCAAAATTATCAATGCCACCGTGCGTGGGTGCAAGCTCGTTCAGAACGAGACATGTCACCGACCATTGGCGGCATTTGCAAAGATCCATTTCTTGAAGAATTGCTGTTCGCGAAAACTGGAGGATGTGAGTAAATCCGGTGTCTTGAACCTGGTGGCACTGGCATTAACAGACAAATTAGACACATTGGGACGATTTTGTTCCCAAATCGGAAATGTTACATGCTGCCTCCCATGTCCCATGGATAGATACGTCTACCACGATGGTACCACTCAGCATCTTCTCTTCATCGTGTGTCCTTGCGCTGATCTAGCACCATGTCAGAATTCTTGGCCCACCTAGACAATCTCACATACGTCGCCATTCCATCGGTCATACTGTGTATTTTCCTCGTCTTTTCCTGGATAGTCCTACCCAAGTCAAGGACCAACAGACACTACCTTCACCTTGGTCTGGTATCGTCGGTTGGGTTTCTCTCTGTGCGTCATCGGCATCCATAGAGTGTTACTACCGGCTAATCAAAGCAATTAGCTCTCTTTCGTGATACCCATCACGTCGAAACCAAAGGAATGCTTCGATTATATTACGCCCGTAAGCAACAACAACAGCAAGTCTTGTGCCGTCACAGGCGCTTTTTTCGTCTTGGGCTGTTCTGGAATAGGCGCATGGTGTGAGCAATCTTCCCCACTGCCGCTTGATAGCATGTCTGACGGTAGTAACAGCGTTTCTCCGTGTACTATGGCTGCATTTAAAATTATACTGGTTTCGTACGCCAGGCAGAGCATTCATGATCTTCGCCCTCAGCTTCGGCATTCTCTTTCCCGCAATACTGCTGGTAGTCGCTTTCAATGTCTCCGGCTTCTCATACCGCACATCTGGTAAAATGTGCATCATCAACCATGAGAATAGTTTTACTGTCTTCTGGACCTGGATAATTACTCTGGCAGTCTCCTCTTTCTTACTGCAAGCGTTTACCAGCGGATACTGCTTATTTGTTTTCCTGAGAGGCCAACGTACAATGGGCACCTACGACACGTCAAGCATTACTAACACGAAAGCAAGGAGGAAGCGCATAGGACGAGCCTCAATGATGGCAGTGCTGGGATTGCAAGCCAGAGGTAGTGCGCACTTGCAGACAGATGCTTTGAACGTTTCAGCTTTCAGGCAACGTTGGAATCAAATCAAAGCAGTGGTTCAATCGCAGTGGCGGATTGCGTCGCTTAGTGTTGCATTTGCAAGTCAAAGTGCTCCTTTTGTGGTTCATTTTGTCAAATCTAGAACTCACTCAAAGACGCAGAAGCTGACTGCGTGTTTTCTAAAATACGGAATGGAAGATCAGCGATGTCTTGATCGGAAAGCTGTTCTTACTGCCGGTCAAACCACGATAATGGCCGGCATGACCATCGCCGCCGTAAGTTCATTCATTGTCCCTATCGACACCTCGCTGATGGTTCTAGATTGCCGGAATCGAATGCTTTATCCTCACGACTCGAACATCCACCCTCACCACTTGGTACTACATCTTCAAGAACCCAATCCAGACTATTCGCCACGGACAGTATCCAGACACAGAAGACACCAGGCAGCCGAGCGACGCCGAGAGCGCAGGCTTGAGCCAAGCAAACTCGCGCAGTCGAAGTATGGACGACGTCTTGACGATAGGCCAAGGACGCCGCCGCGCACCCAGGAACTCCAGCCCGGCCGTCAATTTCAGATACCGCGGAAGTTTGCAGTACCCGCCCGCAGGGTATGTGCCCACCTCAATCTCTCCTACCAACTCGCAAAGATCGAGCAGGCAGCCATCGAGAATGAACAGCCGCACTACACTTTCCAAACCTCCCAGTCGAAGACATTCTTACGACGATGCTAGTGGCGTTGTGCCGCCATCGCCGACACATATTCCCATGAAAGCGTTATCACGACTTCAGACGTTACTCCCACCGCCGCTCCCAACATTACCACAATCCCCCGATCTTTCTCGAGGGGATATCAACTCCTCTCTATTCCCGGTACCAACAATGAGTACACCACCACGTGCGCAAAGTACAGGGTCCCCTCGCACTGAAAGCAGTGCGGCGCTGAATGAGTCCTTGAAAGGACCGGAACCTGAATATCCACTTGATCGTCGGAGGTCGCTCGAAAAAAAAGTTGGCTCGCGCTCAAGGTACTTGCGCAAAAACAGAAAACCGGCTCGCGCTCAAGGTAGCGCGGCTGTCCATGAGGCCCTGGAGGGTTTAAAGTTTCCAAACCCACTTGATCGGAGGAGGACGCTCGAAAAGAAACTCGGCTCGCGCTCAAGGTACAGGCGTAAAAACGAAAAGCCGGCTCGCGCTCAAGGTGGCGCGGCTGTTCATGAGGCACTGGAGGGATTGACGTTTCCAGATCCACTTGATTGATTGATTGAGGTCGAAGGAGGGTTGGAAGAAGCACCGATGATTCGAAAATTTTTATACCCAAGAAGAGCGTTTGTTTTTGTAGAGGCACTTTGATGTCTGGGATGGTAATGTTTGCGTATAGATGTGGAGCAGGGCTTCAAGTTTTAGATAATTATAATTATTTTTTCTCCGTGGGCGTGGGGTTCAGAGGGTGGTATACTTATTTATGGAGAGGACTTTTGAACGTGGAGTGAGAGATGTCCATTGTGTCGAGATGGGGATATATATTTGACCGTTGGGTAGTTATCTAGATCGGATAAGTGATGGGATTTTAAGGTCTAAATATCTATCCTAGATTTCCATTTTCGTGGGCTTGCGATTCCAGTTACACCTACACCTCAGTCTTGGTGATCAACTCCGCGCATATAGGTAAGAAATAACTGCGCTGGGTATAACATCCAATGCAGACTGCTGGGCGAAAGTCACGGACGAAGCTTACCAATGTAGATCCTACCTACGCACCTGTAACACCTTAGCATTTCAGAGATTCATGCAGGATTGTCGACCATGGAGAAACAACCATGAGCCACGAAATTGATGACTTCTGCGCTTCAACCATGCCATGTGAGTCTTACAATATTAGCTTCATCACAGTTTCCTACCAGATCCAAGAATATAGAATGCGGATGGAATAACAGACTGCCCACGAGAATAAATGCAGCTAGATCGACACCTGGAGATTTGTGAAGCTGGCTTGAGGAATTATTTGAGTTGTGCCGTTTATATATAACCTTGTCATCGTGGGGAAGATTGTTGGTATACCTACCTTATGTACCTTAACCTTTTTCTCAGGGTAGGAAGGACCCGATGATGTAGACTTTGATTACGAGAAACGAGTAGATGCAAGGATCTATTCATCGTTTATCTGATGGGTATATCTAGTCGAGATTCTGATTCTTGGTCCCAATGCTTATTACAGGCATTTGAGCAGTTTTTGCTGAGCACAGTAACCCTCTGGAGTCTGGATGGAATCGCATCCTCGTAATGGAATGTTCAACCAAGGCCAAACATCTTCTTCAAGACACTGCAGTGCTTGATGCGGCATGCTGTACCGTCACTCTGCTTCGAACCAGCAACAAAACAATCCAGACAAAGACCCTTCTTCATCTTAGCCTGAAAGCATAGACGCGTCCAGTTTATGTGATCGTTCATAGCCTTGCAGCAGTGCTTGCAGCATCCCATGTATTCACCCGTGTGGTGGTTGGTTGACACCCTCATGCTGAACTTCATCATTCCGTTGAAAGCGCTGACGATATGCCAGTCCTGTGGGACGACCGGCCACAGGCCCAGGCTACTCAGCTCGCAGATATACGCATGTGACAGCGTTCCTTCATTGCAGTCTGGCGAATCAAGCCCATGGGTATTCTCTTGATCCATATCTTCTTCTTTTATCTCTCTTGAACCCCATTCCCAGTCTCCATTGGCGATATCTGTGAGCGGTTCGAGCAGAGATTGGGATAGGTCGGTTTCCAATTCCGTGCGTTTTTCGAGGATCCTGTCTGGGAAGAATATCAGCGAGCTCTTCAGCATTATTAGCCATAACGACACGATGTCCTTGGAACTTACCGTATATTATACTCGGCAAGCGACTATCGGCCTTCTGGAAGTCTTGTACGATGCGCCGCACACTCAAAGCATCCACCATGAGCTTCGATGCTCTTACAAATGTTTGGTGATCATCGAAGTTGTGTGCAAGTATGAGTAAATCGATCAGGTCTTCGGTCTTGCACTCGATGCGCTCGAGCCATACCCTACCGAAGAACATGGACGCATGTTTGCAATCATACTTATCAGCCACGGCGGCAAACTTCTTGAGCTTGGAGATATCGTTTACTGGTACGAGTTCCGAGGTGCGAAGGTGTAGGACGTGACAGAGTGTTATCATAGCGTGAGCATTATCGTCTAGGAGAGGAACCTCGCAGAGAGATGCTCCAAAGCTAAGCGGGTCAGCGGTTCGTAATTAGCGGGACGAAGCTGTGAGTTTACCTGGCTGCAAGCCCATTTCCTTCTTTGAGGTTCCGTGAAAACATTGCCTTGAAGACGGTCGAGGTGACGGAGAGGACTTTCGACGAGACTTGGAGGGACGCTTTTGCTGTCTTTTTGCCGACCAAGAGTAGCACATCGCCGTCCGGGTCGATGACTACTATCTTGGGCTCTGACATACTTACCCACTGTTTGATGTCAGTGGACTGGAATCTATTGGGTTATGGTGAAGACTTTACCTTTATTTCGGGATCGGCCATCGTTCTGGGCCGTTTTTCGAATAGAGTTGTTGTTTTGTAGAAGTGAGTTGAGAAAAGATTGAGGTATAAGTGAAGACTTTGCCAAGAGTGTTGATGTGATGTTGATTGTAACTTGAATTCAGCTGTCTCTCACCAAGCTACAATTGCTGATATACGATTTCAACTAGAAATCGATATTGACGATATGAATGCATTCCTGGCGAAATCGTTGATCGAAGTTTTCCAGAGACGGATTTATCGAACACGGCCTGTATCTTTACAGAAAAGTCATTCAATGTCATAGAAAAAGGCGACGTATAAACCCACGTTTTCTACTACACCTACCATATGCCCTCACTATACAGTTCCATTGAAAGCCAAGAAGCAAGGTAGCAATCATAATCCTCTTCTTTAACCCCCCTCTTAATCTCAATCCTCACAACCTCCCTCGCCAACCCCTTCCACCGCTCCAAAAACATCCTCATCTCCTCTTCCCCCAATATCTCCGCGCGTGGGTAATTCCACCTCCTTCGCCTCGCGAGAAATTCCATCCCATCCAGATCGCAGAGGAAACACTCCACCGTCTCAAAATCGATGACCAGGAAGGGTCCTTCGTTCTCGACCTTGTACATGCGAATAACCTTGTCTTGGATCTCTTTGATGTGTTTTAGTGTATCTTTGGAATCGGTGAATGTATCGGAGGCTTGAGTGATTTCTCGTTGGTAGTAACTATTCCTCCGTGCTGCCTCGTACTTCTCATTCGCTTCTGTCATCGCGCGGGTGAAAAGTTGAGTGATGGCGATGAGGATTTGTGTAGAGGAATAGACTTGCGGACGCTTCGTTGGTGACACCGTTTTTAGGTAATTCTCTAGATCTTCAACTGCTTCTTGTAGAGGAACATCGTTTCGACCTTTTCCGGCCGACTCACCCAGTTCTTGGATGAAATCTTCGATTTCCATGGGGATTCTTATTGTTTTGTCGACGAAGAGTGATTTAATTTTCCGTCGGGAGGCGAAGATACGGGCTCCGAAGTCTAGAATTTGGGATAAGGATAATCCGCCTTCTTGTCGTTCTGCGTAGTTCGCTGGTTTGAGACAGAATCTAGGGTTCTTTCCATGGAGAAGTCGATTGGTATGTGAGATGGGTTCATCATTTCCTTCATCGCTGGGGCTACACTGGAATGCTACGATTTTCAATGCGTCGAGGCATTCCCATGGATCTATCGGAGAAGGTGGGGGAGGGGGTGGCGTTGGGACTCGCTCGTTGAAGAGGGTATTTGGTCTTGAGTAGTCGTGTGGGCCAGGGTGAATTGGTATGTGATATTCTGCTCGGGCAATGAAGGGGCTGGTGGGCTGCTGTGTAGCTTGAGTGTCTTGATGAGTGGCTGTGTTTGTAATAACAAATTGTGAGAAAGGCGACGGTGGCTCAGGATAGCTAGTTGTGCTCGTCCCCAGAGGATCCATAAGTTGTTGGTTTCGGTATGACTCGCCAGAGTTTATAGCGAATCCATGTGGAGGAGTTGCAGGACGAATTGTAGGCGCAGAGGTAAAGGTAGACGGTGGTAGAGTCGGAGAGGTAGATTGGTCCAAATTAAGGGAAGAAGACTCTACCGGAGTGGAAGGAGGGGACCATACTCGGCGCAAGCGGCCGTTGACCTCAAACAAACCGCTAACAGTAGACACATGTGGTGTCGAAATTGGTTCCAAAGATGGAAGAGCCTGTGCTCGCTCGTATGTCGCCTGCTCATAAACGCTATCAGGAAAGAATCTGGGCACTTTCTCAATCCTTATGGAATCCCAAGGACTTCCTTGGGCATCGTTTCGTTCGTATTGCCATTTGTCGGCGTTGTTATCGTTGTTACTAGCCATTCTTGCGGTAGTTTTAGACGAGAACAAAGGCGAAGAGATGGGGATGCAGTATTCAAGGCAGGAGAACATCCTTTATAGGACATGAATGCGTTTGATATTGTTACCGGGCGTGTTACATGTATTTCGTTCGTGTTGCAGATACCTATGCTGTGTCTGTTAATGTTGAAATTCTCAAGCCTTCTTCACAAGTCTCACCCTGAGCAAAAACACGAGCCTTTCAATGTAGCCTACAGATTTACAGAGTATGTTCAAAAAAGAAACGCAGGGTCGATCCGTGGATCGAACACGGGACCTCCTGCACATTGGGTGTTCAATTTCCCTAAGCAGGCTGAGTTTGTCAGCCAGGAGTTCCTCGATACTGATGAATCGGATATAGCTTACAATCATACCTCTAGATATCACTGTTAGTGGATGATCAAACAGGTACTAATGAGATTTATTGACGAACCTAGACCAATCGACCTTTTTGATGAGGGAGGTTTGAAAGCTTGATAAGATCTAGAATGGGGTTTTGAATCTGAGTGAGCAGAATTTGGTTCCTCAGAAAGGTGGAATGGAAGGTCCTTGATATGTAATGTAGGATGAAAACGGCAATTCTATTTCTTTGTTGTCGAGTATCAAACACGTGAACGTGGCGGATCAATTCAATCTTCATCGGTCGTTCCGTGTGCTGGACAGGGAAAGGCAAACGACCGTTTTGAACTGGTCTAAGAGTAAGAAATAGAAATGACTAACCAATGGGAGGAGGGTCGCCAGTCTTCCCGACCCTATCAGTGGTTTGATCCAAGCCTTTGGAAAACCGTCCAACCAGCGAATGTCCTTGTTGTCAAACGCCCAGCCCATTTCTAGAATTTCGACGACCCCTACTCTACAACTCTTGCTCAAATCCATGTTCGCGCCAACCGCTCAGCAATATGAACTTATGAAGCCTCCACTACCTCATCAGGCTCATTTTCAGGAAGTCTCAAAAACACCTTTGCAACCTCTATGTGCTCCTGCATCGTACTAGGCATCATTCTCCCCAGACTCCCCCTCGTGTACCTATTCGGAAATCCAAACCGAGCACACCAGTCTCGCCACAGTCCTTTCAGAGGATGCTCTTGGTAATACTCCACAGTGACGATGACCCTCGCAAATACCGCAATGTCAAACATCTGGTCCTGCACTGTCTCATTCCAATCTTGCAGTAGACTGCCATTCAAGTAGCCCTTTCGAAAGACGCGGATTTCTTCTCTGAGGTTGAGTCTCTTGCGGCGGTAATCCTCCCACCATCTACCGACCACGTAAGCGACATCATCGGAAAGGCATGGGTGCACAGCTCGGAGGGCCTTCGTTCGTTTTCTGAGGTATTTCAAACGATCGTTATCGAGAAACTGTTCTGTGTAGTTGTCGCCAACAGCGTGACCGGCGCCGTTGTTGTCGTCTGTATCGCCAAGGGAGAGTAGTAAGATGAATTGACGTAGTTCTCGCGGGAGATCCATAATGGTGATCCGTCCATGAGTTCGAAGGGGCTTTCGAGTGAAGCGAAGTACTCGCTTGAGCATTGATAATTTTTGGGATGGCATCTTGGACCTGATTGTTGATATGTCTCTATTAGCAATATTCAGGGCGTTGAGAGCCTTCAAAACAAAACCCACAAGTGTTGATGCAAGTCCAGTCAAAACATGCGACTTGCTTGTTGTTTTGCAGGATAATAGCGGCGAAAAGCAGATGTTCAGTTGATTTTTCCTATGCCATGTGCGAGGAATAACACTCTGCCACAACACACCCTCGATACTAAAGCGTGTAATACTAAAGCGTGTAATACTAAAGCGTGTAATACTAAAGCGTGTAGTACTACGTACTCCCTTAGGAATGTTAGCATTGTCACAAGTTTTCACACACTCGCGCCAAATATACTTAACACTTCCATCATAAAATGGACCTCCTTAAAGCCAAGCCATTGTCACCAGAAAGCTCGTGCCTAACCACACAAGAGACCGCTCATTTCTTCAAGCTCCCTCGAGAGCTGCGCCAATCGATCCTCCTCCACACCTACGACGAAGACACTCCTCTCAACACGAATCATTTCATCGACCACTTCCTGGAACGAAAGGACTTCATCGAAAACTATACCAAGCTTTTAAGAAACCACCCAGACCTAATCGAAGACGTCGACTACGCAAAAGAAAAGTGGCAGACGAGCTACCGCAAGAAGTCAGCCGAGCTGAAGAAAGAATCTTGGCTTGCCTGGGACAAGCTTGTCCAGCCCGCAGCAACCACTAGACGTACACGACGCTGGTGGCCATACTATGCTGAGAATATCGAGGCGTTCGGGTTACGACTGCGAATTATAGAATGGGAGGCCGACCACCCTGTCATGAAGCAAGTTCATTGGCTGAAGACCACTTGTAGGACAAAATACCTGTATAGAATCCTCGCGCCATCACATCCTGCCAATTATGACAGCTGTACCTCTGACTAATGGGCAGCCTCAAGGCTTGGTTGCGTTTCATGGAGACCTGGATCGCTCATGAGAATCTGGGAGATCCTCACTAGAATCGTTGAATACCTCGCCGGTTGCGAATCTCTTGTAAAGATCCCAAAGTATGAAAATACGAACCAGTTGAGACAGGAACCTGCAGGTCCAGACTTCCGTATATCTCACGAGGCGGTGGGCGCGGTAGATGAACCAGGTGATGGAGGAGTACGACTTGAGGGCGATCGTTACGAAAGAACATCTGGTTTGGGAGAGGCATACTTCGACCTTGCAGGACGAACCCGGGAATGCAGTTCAGTATTACCCAGGCTTCGGATGTACACACTTGATTTGGCCGCCATCACAATGATTGAGTTTTGTCAGCAAAGTGAAAGCACTACATACACCTTCATTAGCAAAACAACATAAAGTGAGAACGGTAAACAAGCCCAGCTTACTCAAGCCCAAATACTCTCAATATCCACTGCTCTGTCATGCCCCTGATCGATTACCACAATAAAAGACCCGTCGAGTCGGCAAAGTCGAAGCACAGCATCCACCTTATTAGCAAAACCCTTGGGACCATGAATGGCAGTCAACTTACTCTATTCACTCTCACCCTTCATATTTATCGCCTAGCCCATGACCCTAACTCCAATTCCACAAAAGTAGTCGCACTGCCATTCCTTCCCGTCCCAACGTCTACCAACACACAGAGGCCGTATGAATTGCCGGCCTTATGACCCAGGCATCCCTACCCATCAACCCTACACATAAACCTCATTGCATAACACTTTCTTTTGCCTAAGTGTAGTAGATAGATTAGCTCAGGACGCGTAACAAGAAAGTCGTAAGCTTATAGTGCTGTCAAGCTTTACGTTGATTAACAGCCTCGACCCAATCCCAGAGCCGGGTCGAACTGAAAATCCCCATTGATTGGTCTATTCATAGTTATTTTTGCTTCATGAGATTCATGTAGGCCTCTAGGCTCTAGGGGCACATTGAAGCACTTGTTGCTTACGTGTCATGCCTGCATTACCTTTAAGTCATGAAGCATCAACCGCCATAACCTCATCCATTGGTGTTTCAACAACTCCCATCAAACACCCGACATTGCTCCAGGCATTCATCATCCATCACTACATATACAGACTAGCAGTGGCACACACGTCTCTCTTTATCATCTCCTGACAAGTCTGCATCTTCACGTACAACGCCGGGTCACCAATGATACGAGCAGCATTCTTGACCTCACGACAGGTCTCGTCCAACCTCGTAATGACCCTCACAATCGTTCCTTCCATGACATCCGTCAGATCCGTTATTCGATTGAAACTCATGCCGCGAGCCCACTCATACACGACTTCCACCATGCCAAACCTTGGACGACTTACAAAATCGTTGGAATCATCTGAGGATTGGATGACCTGGTGAATCGTCTGGACTTGGTTGACACGCTCCGATATTTCGACAATTTTGTTTTTACCCTTTTCGAGTTTGGCAGTCAAAGTCGGTTCCGTATCCGTCTTCTCCTGGAAGACGAAAGAGGACAAGAGCGCAACAATCTCTTCCGGTTCGTAGTCGGCGAGGACATTCTCAAGAACAAGTTCAGTGAGTACCAATTCATCAGCAGTGTGGATCTATTTTGGCACAACTCAAATTAGCTCAACTCCTCTTTTCGTATCATGATACAGCACTTTCCCTTGGGAGGGAGGCTGGTAAAAGGAGGAAACAGGGTTCCAAAACAATTCGTAAAACGCACCTCGCAAGCGACCTTCCCTTTTAGTTCGACTCTCGATCCTTCATCCACAAAGCCCAATTCTTTCAGGACAGAAATACGTTGCTCGTAGTCCGGGAGAAGCTGCAAATTCTGATCAGACATGAGTTGTCTCAATTGCGCAATGTTTTCCTTGACAAGCCACTCGTCATGTTGCATGGTGAAGTGCTGCAGAAACTTGGGACAAGTAAGACACGTCCGCTCCTGTGCCTCCGCTGCCTCTTTTGCGCGAGCGTCGAGGACGTTCTGCATGGACATATCCCTGATTTTGCGCCAATCCACCTCTTCCCAATTTCTATATGTCCATGACTTGCAAAGAGGTATAAAGATGTCTTCAGCGAGCTTTTGCCTCTCTTTCTTATTGCTCAGCGCCTTGAACAAGCCGCCGTCGCTCTTGATGATGGTTTCGGTCAAACACTCAACGTCACTTATTGATACGACTGTTACGCGCAAGCTGAGCTCTTTGACGATCTGTGGTAGGGGTGCAAACCTGTGCGCGAAAGCTTCGATATAAGGTAGGAGATCACTTGGGCCACGTTTTTTGTTGGTACTAATCTCCAAAACTGGCAGTGTGGGCTCCGTACCCTTCGTGAAGCCATCGCGAAGCAAAACGCCGGCAGTCCGGACTCCATTCTACGTGGTTAGTCAGTACTGTCGCCCTTGTATGCAAGGGACAAATTCTTGCACGCACCTGCTTATACACAATGAGCCTCTTTTCGACAAACATTCGTCGTCCGACAGGCATCGCCAGTGCTGCGATATGTAATTCCTGTGTCAGTTTTTGGTAGTTGATACAAGACTGATGACACAGCTCGAGGTCAATGTCGCAAATATTACAAGGTTCTCGCTTGATCTTATCCAAATCAGCTTCAGAAAGTTTTACCTGCTTCTCATGCTCAGGTAGCAAAGCTTGCGTAGCATTCTCACTGAAGCTTCGCTTGATCATTTCTTCAATCTTCAGCGCTTCTACGCGGAGTAGGTTGAGTATCATATTGTACGTCAACCTGAATTGAGACCTCAACTTGGTAGGCTCACCCAACATCATCTGCCTGAGACGAGGAATTGGAGGTGCTTCGTCTGCTCCGGGAGTGACGATGATCACAGTCCCAACTGGATCGAGACCACGACGGCCAGCTCGGCCAGCCATCTGAGTGTACTCCCCAGGCAACAGGTCTCTAAACGAACGACCGTCATGCTTACGATATCCGGAGAAGGCAACAGTCCTGGTCGGCAAGTTTAAACCCATGGCAAACGTCTCAGTGGCAAATAGAACTTTGACTAGTGTCTTCGCGAATAAGATCTCGACAACTTCCTTCAGTATGGGGAGCATACCACCGTGGTGAACGGCAATTCCTCGACTCAACAGCTCACGCTGGCGTCGTATCTGAGGCAGCTGACGATCCTCGGGTTTCAGACGTGCGATGGATTTCTCGATAGTCATGTGAATCGCACTCTTCTCCGCAGCAGTGCAGTAGTCCAGGTTGGACAGAGCGTCTGCATTCTCTTCGCATCTTTTCTTGGAAAAGACAAAGAGACATGCAGGGAGGAGCTCATGCTTGCGGAGATGTTGCACCAAGTGGACCCAAATATTCCGGTCCTGAGCTGCTGTCGTCCTGCCACCACCACGGCCAGTTCGTGCGATATTGCCGCGCCCAGATTGCGACGGTTGACCGCGACCACCTCTCTGTTGTGGACCGCCACGTTGACCTGTTCCTCGTTGGCCTCTTCCTCCCTGGGGAGCTCCTCGTTGGTTGCCTCCTCGGCTCCCTCCACGTTGATTAACTGTGCCCCGTGTGCTAACCTGTTCCTCTGCAGAAGCATGGACCTTGATCTTGTCTCTCCCAGTCAGAGCATCGTTAGCGTCTTTCCAGCCCTTCTCGAGGAACTGCTTGTCTGATGTGACGAGTTTGAACATGTCCTTATTGGCCCACAGGTAATGTTCAAGTGGCACGGGGCGTTTCGGTGTCGAAATCACATAGATGTCCTTCTTTTTGGTGCGACCAACCCAGGATGCGAATTCGTACGTGTTGGGAACAGTCGCGGATAGCAATATAAGTGTTACATGCTCGGGCAGCATGATGATCACTTCCTCCCAAACCACACCTCGCTCCAGATCGTTCACATAGTGGACCTCGTCGAAAATCACAAACTCAACGTCTCGAATCAGGTCAGCACCCCTGTACAGCATGCTACGCAGAATCTCCGTGGTCATGATCAGGCAGCTTGCCTCTGGCCGAATTTGGACATCGCCCGTCAGGATGCCGACGTCTTCAAACTCGAGGCGAAAGTCGCGGAACTTCTGGTTGCTCAACGCTTTGATGGGCGAAGTGTATATCGCCTTGGTCATGTGCTTGGCTGCGAGTGCAATTGCATATTCAGCAACGACTGTTTTGCCAGCCGATGTATGAGCAGCAACAAATACGGAGTCGCCATTTTCAAGATGATATACAGCTTCCTTTTGAAACGTATCCAACTCAAATGGCCAGTCCCGTGCCATATCAGGCACTAGCTCTTTGAAGTTCGGAATATCGCGATTGATGTCAACCATATGTGCCCATTCCTTCCCTCCACGCCTAGCCTTTGCCGTTGCAAGCTGCCCATGAGGAGCCAAAGAAGGAAACTCAATCGGAAGCAGGGAGTCGATATCTTCGTCAGAATCCGATCTGTCTTCCGAATCGGAATCGGACTCTTCTGTTTTGCCTGGTGATATTGAAAGTTCGGTCTGTACTCCGGCCTCGGCTGGCTTTGGCTCTTCTTCCAAGACTTTCTGTATCTCTGTAGCATTTTCGTCCTCCTCCGTACCCTGAGCAGTCGGTGCTTGCATGCCACGCGCGAAACCTGGGGGCACCTGCAAAAGACCACCCTCAGCACCAAAAGTGATGATCCTGTCCAGGCTGCCTGACGGCTTGACCCGTTGGTTTTCTTCAGCCTGTAATGCCTGATCCTCGATTGACTGTATGACCTCCACTGCATCCAGGCCACCCGGGGCAAAGGGAAAGAAGCCTGCAGCACCACGGACAAATTCGGCGCGATTGGCTGGCTTTCTCATAATGGAGGTGGAGTTTTTGGCCGTCGCGCTGCTGGCTGGTACTGTGATTTCTCTGTAGCCTGTAACCCGACCCTCCAGACCTTCTCTGTTGAAGCGGATAATTGTGCGCGTTTGGGTGGGAGCGATCTGGAAGAGATCTGTGTACGTTGTGGGTGTATCCCAGCGGTGCTGAAGCTTGTTGAGCCATTGCGTATTGAATGCGGTGGAGGGAGTGAGGAATTCCTGTTCGAGGGTGTGCATGAGGGATTCCTTGCTTCGCTTCGTTCTCTTGCGTGGGCGCTGCTCGTTCAGGATGCCATCAATCCAGTCGTCTCCATGGCTGTCGTGTCCATCAAGCTGGAGCTTTGCGATGGCCTCTGCCAGGCAGGCCATGGTGTTTGTTTTCTTTCGCAGAAGGAAGCTGCAGCGGGAGGGCTTTATTTGTTGTCCTGTCCTAAAATTGGCGTCATTGATGGAGTGATGGAGAGGCGGTCTGGTCTGTTCAGCGTTTGCTCGATATGAGTCTTGGAGGCTTCGTGCAGCGAGGACAATCAAAATTATCGACTTTTAATTCCAGTCGGAGAGATAAAACGGGGATCCAATATGCGCTGAATTTGTCTGCTGCTGTACCTTATCTCGGCAATTGCTGTGTCTTTTGTTGTCTTGTCCACGTCCATTTATTTCATCATGAGGAACTGTCCCGCGTTGGAGCGATCACGCATGGCTAGTGCGATTCTGGACGCGATGAGGCTGACCCAGATTTTGGGGTTTCTATATACATTTACTTCGAGATGACTGCTCTGCGATAGTCTAAACGATCTCACACTATAAAGCAAGTACTGACAAGCAATCTGATCTGAAAATAGAATTTATTCAAACTCATCTCGCTTGCCCTCTTTCCGTACGAGAAGGAAGCTTGGAACCTCATCGTCGTCGGTATTATTGAGGCAATATCGATTTGATCTGTAATATCCTTGGCAATCACAAACAACCGTAGAAATAAGTGCAACAGGTAGAATACACGACTCATTCGTGGTCTCATTCCCGCCACCTAAAGGGCAGCTATCATACACGGTATCACGAATTCGGTCCCCACCGCCCCAGCTGCCTTGACCATCCCTCTTCCGAAGCCCGCTAAATACGAAAGCAATGCGAAAACGTTGTCCATCATTATTGACCACAGTTTCACCACATGTCCATTTCGCGAAGCGCTTCTTCGTCATCTTCGAACGATTGCACAGGTTTCAATTCCAGTCTGTGAGAACCTTGTGAAGGGGCTCTCTCGTCCAAGTTGCCATTTAGGGGAAGGCTCGGGTCAGGGTCTTCTGCAAGAAGAGCGTCCAGCTCATCACCATTCGGGGCGCCACTATCAATGACAGGAGCGTCAGCGGAAGGGTCTGCACCGTTCTTTCGCTGTTGCAGAGTCGCATCAAAGTCGTAGATTTCGGCAGACGGCCGCAGAGAGGCTTCCGCTGACTTGTGCTCCCGTTGCTTAGCATCTGAGGCATTCCGCTGTGAACCGGGGTTAGAAGTCGCAGGTAAAGGATCGTGCACTTCTTCAATCGATGCTTTAGGTTTGCTCTCATCTATCCAAGTCTTTCTAGTCACCTGCATCCGCTTCGAGTGACCCAGTTTCTCAATTATGGCCAACCCGTCTGCGAATTTTGCCCTCGGGTAGAGATCATCGAGCCATAGTTGATACGTGCGCAGAAGCTGAGCCACGTCGGAGAACTGAAAGACATTAATTGTAAGGTTAGCGCCCGCGCTGTCCAGGATGCAAACCGAATCCTACCTCATGGCCTTTGCCGCGAAATTTGAGTCGTGTTTTTGAAATACGTTGTAGCTTTGGGATGCCAGGGTCGGCGAGAAGTCTTCAACACCGTATCAGCTCTGAATGTCGGTGAACTACGCGTCCGTTGTGGCACAGAACATGAGACTCACCGCGTGTCATCGAGCTTTGCGACAGGTTGTCGCTTCTTTGTAATTTTGATCTCCTCGTCGGCCTGAGCCTCAGAGCGTCGATGGCCTGTAGTTCTGTCCCGATCAGGCTCGCGCGTGTTGTTGCCAGCTGAGTTGGAGTTGAACGTCTCGTCCATGCTGTCGACATCAAACAGGGCATCGAGGTCGTCCCGAGGAGCCTCTTTAGTGGTTGCTGGACGAGCCATCCTAGAAACTGTGAAAGATAATGGGGCGAGGTCTTGGGCAGCCAGGGAGTGGTAGACAGCGCTGAGTTTGAGTTTGTAGACTTTGGCACGCGTAGACGGGAGAGAGTTGGGAAATGCTGGAAGACGCGCTGGTGCGCCACACTATGTGCGCTAGTCCAAATCAAGTTAGCTGCCGCCCTGTGGCTGGGCTCTTAATTCCAACTCCTAAGAACTCTTTGTGAATGGATCGCAAACAGCAAAGGCACACAGGATCCATCAAAGAAGACGCCGTACACATCAGAACGATACAGCTCACTTGTCTCCATCGAAGGTCTCGAGAGCCCTGGCTACCGCGTGCCTAGAGAACCGACGAGAGATCTGAAAGGATTTGCGCCTCTGAAGCAGACTAAAAGCCAACGCGTATTGAGCCGCATCAACGACATTTCACTCACCATATTATCTTCAACCATCATCATGACCATCACGGAGACCACAGCAACGCAAGAGGCCGCGACGCGCCTGCGAAGTCTGCTTGTGCGAGCCAAAGAATTGAAGACGGTTCACACCATTGACCCGCCGCTCCCTTACAAGACCTTTTCTGGTTCTTCTGGACTGCCATCAGACGCATCTCCCCTGCCGCCAAAGCCTACACAGCTGCAAGTCTTGGCACATCAACTCAATTACCAATCCGTGGAGAACGCAGCGAGAGGGATATTCTTTGAACGACTCGTGAGTTCCGTCTGTTACTTCGAGAACATGATCTAACAGGATGGCAGAGTACTAGCTTGATTCGTGGAGCTGACTTCGTCGAAGTGTGGAATCTGCTGGACATCGTTAATATTTGCGGTGACCAAGGTGAAGGTGATGCGGCCGTGCACTCGCTTAAAGCTAACCACATGGCAGGCCAGTGCGATCCCTCACTTGTTTGGTGGCTCATTGAAGAGCTACTTGATTCGCAAGAAATTGACGGCTGCCGTGTTGTCTTTGATTACTTAGAATCAAGACGAGCAAGACTGATAGAAGTAAGACTGCTGATTGGACAACGTATATGTTATATCTAATTGCTGCAGACGCATTTCAAACACCGTCATCTGGTGGTGCTACGAGCTTGCAATGAATTGCTCCGTCGTCTTTCTCGAGCTGAGGAGGCTGTATTCTGCGGCCGAATTTTCATGTTTTTGTTCCAAGGCTTCCCACTAGGAGAACGAAGCTCAGTAAATCCGAAAGGGGAGTTTCACAAAGAGAATATTACTGCATACGAATCAGTACCTTCCCCTGAACCCCAAGACGCAGCTCAAGCTGCAAGCCAGAGGGATGTAGAGATGGCAGGTGTGAGCAACAATTCGCCACCTGATGCCAAGGAGAAGACACCAGGACATACCACACTCTTAGGGGAGGACGAGCTGTACCCAATTTTTTGGAAGATGCAGGAGGCATTCTCCAATCCACCAGACTACTTTTTCAAAGACAAGAGAACCGAAGAGTTCAAGCGAGGGCTCGAGGCAACTTTGGACAAATTCATAGCTGTGCCAAAAGTCAACCAGGCTGCTGCTTCTGAAAGCAGGTCTAGTAATAAGCGCTCGGCAGAAGAAATGGAACACGAGGAGGGAGCTGGCAATACGTTCAATCCGAAATATCTCACCAGCAGAGAGCTGTTTTCGCTTGAGGTTTGCATGAGTTTCAGAACAGTCGACATCACTAGCTAACGAGTTGCAGTTGAGCGATCTTGCTTTCCAACGACACATTGTGGTCCAAGCGTTGATATTGCTAGATTTTCTGCTTTCGTTGACGGAACGTGCCAAAAAGAAGCTTAGCGACATCAACCCGCAAAAGGCGCTGCAGTATGAATACACGCTAAGTGAACAGGATGTAAGGATCACGATAACGTAGTTGCTATTTCCAGATCACTGACATGTGCCAGACTGAATGGGCTGAGAAGATGAAGAAGTCGATTGCCACATATCTCTCACCCCTGCGAGATACAGAGGGTCTCTACTATCATAGAATGGTCAACACCGTGCTCTCCCGCGACAAGAACTGGGTCCGGTGGAAGTTAGAGAACTGCCCGCAGATTACACGGGAACCAGTCCGCTCGGAAGCATTCTCTCTGGCCCGAGATACGGCCAAGAGTGCTTGTGCAATTAAGCGACTCCGACCATCGGCAATTGGATCTCTGAATTTGGATTTCTTGGTTGACGGCGACAACAATGCAAGCGGTACGCAACTGCTGAATGCTTCTGCGAGGTGAGTATAAAGACACGAGAGGGCGTTGAAAAATACGTTTGCTTAGCTGCTGAACGAACGCTGACGACCGTTAGAATCATGCTTCCCGATGCCGAAGCGCTTGTGAAAGAAGTGCAGATGGCTGATTTGGACATGGATTTTGCCGTCACCGATGGGGAGAAGCAACAGCTGCAAGAATCCAAAACGAGCAAAACGTGGCGAGCGTTACGATTGGCCTCAAAGACCAGGCTCAGCATGTTCGACCAGGTTGACGATGGTCGAAATTTGCAGTGCCTGGTGGTCCAGCCACAAGGGTCCGACAGCAATATCGAAGGAGGCGAGCATGGCGGGGGCGGAGATCACAAACCTGTCGAGCAGACGACGGTAGAGGTAGCGTGATCTGGCCAGTGAGAGGAACAGCATTAGACCTCGTGAGAGATACTACTGAAGCAGCCGTGCCTGGTTGGGGGGGTGTACAGCAATCTACTGCGTACACGGGATAATCGAAAGCCTCCCAGGGCCCATTGCAATGCACAACGTGAGGCTTGGCAAATGCAGCCTCAAGCACGTCGTTCCTGCATTGAGGATGGCGGACGATACTCTCACTTCCTGGATGGCAAATGCGGGGAAAGAGGAATAATTACTTGCATAATACAAAGGCGGAAGTAGAACTTGTCTCCAGCACGTCCGCAGGCCAATCATGTGTTCTCACTGTACCGGTATGTGAGTTCAGAGGCAGACAGCTCAGATGGCAAGAGTTTTGGCGTTTTCAAGGCCTCCCATGTCACGTTGGTTGGCTCGTGGCATTTCTGCAGTGCGGTGAGTTCCTGCGAATGCTTTAGCGCGGCTACAGTCTGCATGCAGCGTACCGGGTGCAGGAACTCAGTGAGCTTCGACAACGGGAGTATGTGCCAGCGAGTAGTACTTACTGTCGGCAGCAGCGTGTACTGTACTACGGCTAGTCACAGGTTTTTGTTGTGCTTACTTAGGATATTCACCAGACGCGGAAATACCACGGGAAGGCCTTCTGCACACGCTTCTCTGCAGCGTTTCCGATTCTGGAGAGCTCAAACGCTGAAATCTCCGGCCCAGAAGTAGTAACGCAGTGGTTCAGCCCTGTTGAAAGTCCCGTCGTTTGAACGATTTGGCCGAGAAATTGCAGGCTCCTGTCATAATATCAATCCCAGCGACAGCCTCGCGTTGCAGTGAGCGGTACCTGAGCATCAATATGGGTGCAATCAACTTCTCCACACTCTGCCTCTGTCAGTCCTGGAATGGAGCTGCCTCGCAAATTGAGCTGCACGAGAAATGCCTGGTAACGAAAGATTTGGCGCGACCCGAAACCCTTGAAGCGTCTCAGACTGGATCGTTGTGTGGCTTTGCGCGTCTGGGGAGCGCCTCGACTGGAGGCGTAGGCTCGAACTGCTCTAGCGGCAGCTTGGCGTCGGCGAATTGCAGCGCTCTGCCGAGGACTCCAGCACTCCATCGCAACTGTGACTGGACAACCTGAACAACGCCCATCCCAGCCGTGCTCGACGACAGCACAGCAGCACCACTCAACATCCACGTCTGCTCCCTCTCACCATCCCATCCCATCCCATCCCACCCATCAGCCTGACCAGCAGCACCAGCACCAGCACCAGCACCAGCACCAGCCCCATCCGACACGTTACCTCTGATCTGAAAATGGAATGCTGAGCTGTTCCGCCCTCGGCGACAAACACCCCCTGCTCACAAATGTTTGGGGGCGTCTCGCAGCAGATCTCTCCCCCAGCCTGCCCACCCACCGAGTGACACTCACGCTCCATGTTTTGGCATCGGCAAAAGACCTGTTGCGCAATTGCTGTATGATCCTCAGCTCCTTGGTGACTCGCACCACCAACTCACTGCAGAGCCGCACGCAGTCCAGTGTCCAGTATGCTTCAGACCGTTTGGAGCTTCCAGAAGGTCTCGCACGCCTTCGTAGCTCGAGATTCTGTTTTTTTCCCGCTCTGTCCCGAGATCGATTGAGGAATCAGGCTGTATCGTGTTTCTGGCTGCGACTCACCCCCCGCCTCGATTGGCCTACGTGCGCTGCTCCTGTGCCTAAGAAAACCCCGGTCCTCCAGACGCTGTTGCGGATGGACCTGCGCGTGCTGGAGCCTATCATGGTCTTTGCCGCCAATTCTAGAAGGCTTCGTTCTGCGAGCGAAATAAATTGATATCTCTGATGCACGCAGGAGGCGACCCAATCCATCGCCATCACGCAGCGACCTTCCCTGGACGGCGAGGGCTTCTTGCGCTCGCGAGATCGAAACGACTACATCAAATAGATAACATTTCCTAAGCTGGCGACGGAGATATTGCGCTGTCAGGAACCAGCGCTCCATAGGCTGGGATGTCAACTTGGCCAATGCGACATGGATGGAGCTGTCGAGGAGCTGTCATGATGTTTACCACAGTACAGCTCCCCGCGATTTGTTTCCCATCCGAACGTGCCTCATCCTTGTATCGAGGGATTTCCCTGTCGAAGCATTTTATTCCTCACCCCTCATGCGTCTGTGCGCCTAACGTCCCAGCATCAGGCGTCATATTTTCCGTGTGGACCCTCCCCCTTCAACACCTCCCTGTTTGTTCCTCATCCTGGACCATGTGCACCGAGCTTTCGCGTCCTTTCCTCTCTCGAACAGCCGATTCTGTGCGTTTGGCAAATTCAGGTAGCCATTCGTGGATGCCCGCACCTTTGTTCACACCTCGGACTTTCTGCCCCATGGCTAGGGCAGTAGGCCAACCCCAGCGCTCATCGACCGTCCTGCATTGAATTTCTGGGAGTTGTTGCGCTCAGCGGATTGACACATCCTGAAAAATATCACCGTTTCCTTAAGGTTGCTCGAGCTTAGTCCAGGTGCCCTAGAGACCCGCTTGACATCTCACTCATCTCATGGCCGATCTACATATACTGCTATCCCGCCGCACTCAAAAGTTATTGCACCGTCCGCTTCCACTCCCTGTTTACTATCGCTAGAGTTCTTACTCCTCCAAAAAAAAATCGCAGCAATTGGAATCATTAACTGCCACTGAATTCTGGTGCTCCAAACCTCAGATAGACTTTGGGTCCTGCTACTGCAGAATACACACTCCTTCTAGTTCTTCTAGCGCTCTTCAGCCTTGAGCCATTGTCCTAGTCTCCGCATCTCGCTAGTCTCCGTTACAGGATTCTTCGGTACGTATTGGCCTCTCTCACAAAATCCTGAAACTCGAAGGCTGACTCCGCCAGCACCTCGCTTTTTCTTCGTTGTTCCAAAACAACTTCTAGCGGGCTTTGATCTGTCTTCAATCTGGGACTCACATGTTAAGCCACAAGTGACTGTAAGACACCTCGCCCTTCACCACCGATCAACACAACTGTTATCCCAAACTCGACGAAGCCCATTCCGGGCATAGTTCATACGCACCTGTCTTACTCCTGCATCAACAAGAACTCTGAAGCTAATATATATACTTCAAAGCATTTCTTGACAACACTCATTCACCACTACTCCACTGCACCATCATTTACCAGCAATCTAAATAAACGCGCAAATGGTCGACGGCAACCCTTTCAATATACCTCTCTCTCCGCCTACTTCGCCGCGGATGAATCAATACAACTCCGAATCCTCTGAACCCAAGTGGCAGGACCAGCAACAGGCACAACAACAACAGCCACTTGACACTCCAGAATCCAACAACGGTGACATGGCCCTCGTGCACAACAACATGCCAGGCCTCGACCTTGAAGGGAAGCCAATGCTTCGATCACACAAGAGCTTCCCGTACACTCTACTAACGTCGGGCGCCAACATCCACGGAGCTCCAGACACCCCTCCGCTAAATGGTTCGGAAGAATCATCTGGCCTGGAAGGTCTTGGTATTCAAGGCCTCTCTGAGCCACCATCTAATGAGATGGCTACAGTGTCTTATGGAGGCTCGGTACCCGCCAGCCCAATCTCTAACCTTACTCCAAATTCTCCGAATAAAGAAAACAACCAGGACCCACAAGACCTCAACGGCTTGAACATTGACATGGACGGTATGGACGGTATGGACGATATGGATGACGAGATTGACACCTCGAAACCAATGACTGCTGCTGAGATTCGTGCTCAGAAGCGCAAAATGAAGCGTTTCCGACTCACTCATAACCAAACTCGATTCCTCATGAGCGAGTTTGCTCGCCAGGCCCACCCTGACGCAGCGCATCGCGAGCGTTTGGCCCGAGAAATTCCCGGACTAAGCCCTCGCCAGGTTCAAGTTTGGTTCCAAAACAGGTACGGAAAACCCCAGTCGTTCTACAATCCTTTCTTCGCTAACATGTTGGCATAGGAGAGCAAAGCTAAAGCGTCTCACGAGTGACGATCGCGAGCGTATGATGAGATCTAGGGCTCTTCCCGACGACTTCGACATGACCCAGGCACTCCACTCGCCCTTCGGTGCATCTCACGGTGTGGGTAGCTCCATGAATTCCCCAAGCAGCTATTCTCCATCTTTCCCTGAGGGTAATATGATCCGACCGCTCAACCTCGACAATTTGAGGAGAGGACCTGATGGCCATCATATGTCGCCAACAGGTATCACTCCTTCATTTGGCAACTTTAACTTCACTCCTCCTCAGTCTGTCACCGATACCCTGTCTCCAGTTTCTCCAGCTGGGGATAGTCCCTTCGGCAACTACTCGCCAACTCTTGACCAAAGTCCTCGTCGCAGCAATCCGTTCGCTCCTTCCCCAACCACGACTTTCACATCCCACCCTCAAATACCTCGTTTGCAATTACACGACCGAACCATCAACCGATCTCGATCTGAATCTATTGCATCCCCTTTGCGGACGAGCATGTCATATGGAGGCCCTGAAACCAACCATGGCTTGAGCACTCCCCCACTTGGAAATGATGCTCCTGGTCAGAATGGCATGATGCCTTATGGACTTGCATACAACAACTCCTACCCCAACATGCCCGGCTTTCAGGCCACGTCGAACTCCCGCATGCGGAATTTCCCTGGCAACAATCTTCCTAGAAGGATGGAGCTTGGTAACAACCAATACCGTGGTGCACCACCACCGCAATCGTCCACATTCCCCAACTACACGAGTTCGCCCATGGCCGCTCCAAGCAACTTCTCCATGATGAGCGCTCCTCACCACATCACCTCTTTCCCCAACTCATACATGCGACAGGAGAACTCCTCCGAACCATTCCCAAGCGTCGACTCTCTGATCGGCGAGGATGATCATAGCAGCCACCACGAAAATGAAAACAACGAAAATGGAATGCAGTCGCTGACTTCATTTTAAAATGATACGGCGAAAGAAAATAGTCGGTACCTGAAGGTCAGGACTGGGGGTGTTCATTTGGATGGAAATCTTTTCTGTTTGCCCCTCCACCTCAAGCCATGATTGTAATATGACCTACTTCACCTTCCTTTTTGAGTGGCTGCTGCTATTTTGTTTCCTATGTCTCACGACGGTTCTCTTCGTCTTTTTATTATCATATACCTCCAACTGCGCGCGAAAGGGAAACGCATGGCTCTTATGTTATTGGATAGTTTCTTCTATTTCTTATGTCAAATCATGATGGATGTTGGATGGCTGGCTGGTGGGACGGAAGGGAACTGAGATTATACCCTCTTGTAAACATTAGTGCCCAGACTGATAAGTCGGAAAAATCTGAACTGTCAACTTTTAAGTCTTGATTGCATACCCATCCTCTCCCGCCATCATCGTCATGCCCATTCTACTATAGTCTAACATCTGAAATAACTCCAGCCACCATGGCAACGCGACAACATCGATCGGAGCTCAATAACCAGTTTTCCACATGGCTTCAATCCGACACTTCATCCACTCCAAGACCACCAACCTTGTCCATTGCGACGACGAATCCCCATCCATGGCGTAACAACAACACGCCATCACTTGGGAACATTCTTCCATCGCATCTTCCAACCCTACGAGCGAGCATCCCCTCCCCCCCCCCGCCACAAATCTTCTGACACGTTGTTGGCAGCTGGTCTCAGGACCACTCCTCACATGTCTTGACCTATGGGGCTGTCACATATACCCGGTCTGTGTGTTTAGGAGACCCCTCCCTCCCTACCTAGGACGAATGAGGATGCGACGGTGATGGTACGTGCGAGAAAATTCATAGCCTACCGTACGTGCGAGGCCCGAATAATCCGGATCCGGAAGCGTGTTTTCCCTTGCCATTGGCATTTTTTTGTGGCTTATTTTTCTGGGGGGGGTGGCGCATTTTTGAAGGGTGTTTGTTTTTTCGATTATGCTGGTTGGTGAGTGCAAGCCACTAAACGAGTTTCTCATTCTTTTCTCCTCTTATGGCCGCTGCTATCTGTTCTTTGGGTGGCTGAGATGCGTTTCAAGATCTATTTTTTTTAACCCGGGGCGCGGATGTGGATGGTGAGGGAGGACGCGTCGGGTTTCTTAGTACAGATTCACATAATTCCCAAACGGGGAACCTTTGGGTGCAGGTGGTGAAACGGGTTAGGACGGTTTGGGGATGGTGGTGTCATAGGTTGTGAGGGGGGATGGATCCTACCCGCCTCAGGTATATCACTTCTTTTCGCTAAGAAATATTCCGCTCGTGATATAGGAGCAGTTTTGTGATGGTGATGGAGGTGATGATGATTTGCGCATCGCTACGTGCATGCAGGACTACCGTTCTGCAGGTCCGAGTCCTTCCTCAGCTCAGCTGGCAGGTGGCAGTGGAGAAGACGTTGGGAGTGTGAGACTAGCCGGCCGTTGTCCTCTACGGCGTACGGTATGGTACGGAGACTTGGCTGATGTGGTCCGAAAACGCATCCATAACGTGTTTGCTATAGGAAGCTGGTTGTCGGGATTTGTTTACGTTGGCTTGTTCGGCCTCACATGCAGGAACATCGGGAACATCTGGAACATAAGCCACAATTCGGCTTCTGGGAGATCCATGGACGATGCGGATTGTTCTTTGGTGGCATGTAGTACGCTTCGGTGCATTGAGTGGCTTGCTTATGCTGCTGTTTGGTGCGAAACATTGGATGGAGTTGGAGTCTTGAGTCTCCAAGTTTCAATTTCCAGAAGAGGACAGGTAACGTGACCTAACTAGTATCAACTCGAGTCTTCCGACGCGCGACACCAACCTCCTCCTTTCCCATCCATCTTTGATCCTTGAACTCTCACCATCGCCATCGCCATCGCCATCACCGTGCCGGCTGCAACGGGCGATTCCTACCTTGTGCGCTTTGCTGCCCAATGCAAGATGCGGATACAACCCCGTTGCTGTGGGCTCTTCGAAATTCATCACGAAAAGCCAATTCCCTTTTGCCTATGATGCTCACCTCCGCAGGTTCACCGTCTCTTTGCTGCACAATTCGCAAGCGAACCCCCAAAGGCCAGTGGGATGGGACTGCACTCGAGATTATATCCTGGTCTATGATCATAATTGCTTTGTTCTCTTCCCTCATCTTTTCTTCTCCTCCACTCAGGTCACTTCACGATCCTCTGGTGCAACACACTTGACTCAGAGCCCGCATGAGACCCGTGGAAGAGGTTCTTCTACCATGCATTTCAGCTCTTCAATCACAAACCTCACGTCCATCGTCATCTCCCTCAGAGTGAGTCTGGTTTCGCGTGGCCCAACGTCCAGGTAACGGACGTCATGCTGTGCTTCCATCACAAAAGAAAAGCAAAACCTCTTCTCACCGCATTCCTCCTCGCTCTCAAGCTTTTTCTGGAAGCCTTCCCTATCCCGCCGAATAATCCTTGCTACAGACTGCTTGCATTATCGCTGCATTTTGCAGTATTGGCGTCGCGTTTCGACCACGCCTCCACAACCTGCTTTTTGCGGGCCGAACCCTGCAATCAATTGGCCCTGCTGGCGCCGATGGCCTTGTGCGGGTCACCCGTTGTCCCCTGAGGATTGCTGCATTCTTCTTGCAGGTGGCTTGCTAGCTTATCACGAGGCTGGCCGTCAGTTGCGGGGGTGGAGAAAGGCCTGCAGAATATCATGCTGATCATTTTGAAACTTTTGAGCACACATCGTTGGAGAGCGAAAATAATAATATCCACCGAAGTGGGTCTTTGTTGTCTGCGCTATTATTACAAAACTTTGCGGAGCCATCGTGGGGGCGAAGCTCTTGAAGCAAGAGCCTCTATTCCCCTTTCTCTTCAGACCTCACGTTCTGAGCACGGAGTGTCCAATTGGTCTGGTAAAATGCACATGCAGCAGTGGTAAGAGGGTGGTCAACAAGAGTCCGATAATGATTCCACAGAACCTCCAGCCGCCTAAGAGAGCCAAGTCAATCTCACGATCGCTCGACGAAATCTGTTGGATCATCCTCATGGATCTTCGAACGATGGACTGACGAGAAATCGTTTTCACCAGCTTCAGTCTTGCGGCTTGCCAGGAATCCGGGCCGAAAAGAAGAACCGCCACTTCGACCAGCTCGACCAAAGATATGTCACCCTAGGTGTCTGACGATGAGATAATCCCTACCTAGGGAGACGAAGGACTCCCACCGATACGACATGCTTGTCGCTGTACTTGCACATCGAACCTCGACAAATAGCGACACCTAAGTATATCACAACTGATCAAGAGAGTTCAAAGTCTGACAGCTGCAACTTCTTCAGAGAGACGTAGAGTGTGAACCCAGAGTTCGCGCGCCATAGCCTGTCCGATTGCTTGGGGCATCAGATAAAATAATTCGCGGTAATGACGTTACTGGTGTCTTAGTTCTTGCAGCTTGGTCGCTTACTCTTTCCTGTCACCAACGTCTCTGTCAGTGAGGGGTAGGCTCAAGACTTTCAGATGTTGCCCTTGGATACCTCTGGGTAGAAGAAGTACCCAAGACACTAAGTTCTGCAGCTTGCTGTTACACTTGACTGCAACCTTCAGGCGTCCTCCCTGGCGGACTCGTGTTTGACCCAGCAGCATACCTGCTCACCTGAATTTTCTAGGAAGCTGATCACCGCTGGGGTGAAGTGCTTACTAGGTATGGTTGACAACAACTACCGAAATTTCCTCCCTCCTTCCAGCGCCTTGCAAGGCACTGCTGGTGTCAATTCCCAGCAGCTTAAACACGAGGTACATGGAACGGTCTCCCAGACACGAGATACGGCGGTTGGGATCACCTGTTTATGGCTGGTTCATCCTGAGAACTGTGGAAAAAGCATTTGCTATACCAGTCTCTGGATAGAAATGACATCAACATCGATAAGGTTGCTTGAACGCAGACTGGGGATGAGCTTGTGATATATCACTTTCCATGTCAAGTCTGGATTGTTATAGCAACGCAAATATGCGAATTGCGGAATTGTCGGTGGAACCTTGCACGAACAACAAAGTACCAACATGTTGAGACAGCGACTGGGCTTGATGTCTGTACTTCAAGGACGGGCATGGATATTAGAGATGGGGCAGTCCATATATAGTCATCGATCGCAGAAGGAAAGCAGCGTCACGAGACTCGTATCTTCTGAGTACAGGTGCTATTTAAAGGTCCTGTACTCTTCAAGTTTTCCATGGCCGAAAAGTCGCCCGAGAAGTTATCAAAGATTGATAGTGAGCCTGGTTTGAAACTCCATGCAGATAGATACCCACCGGTTTTGTAATCATGTCCATTTCCTCATTTCAGACCCAACTTCTACAAGATACTAAAGATTCATAATCTGGCTCTTTCACAACCAGTTCTGGAACTCACTCATCGATTTCTTAGCGACTAGCTAACTTCCTTCTACGTATTTATCTCCTTCCACGATGGATACAGTCACGATTCTTTAATTGGGATTCTGGTCCTTTGAGATTCGCCTTGTTGCAAAGCTTTTTCCCTGCCTTTTCTAAAGTCGGAGGCCGATTTTGTTGGTCTCTGGGATTTCGGGATTACCTCTAGTACTACCTTTCGATTGGACTGGTAAGCAAGACCTCCTCTATCGTTTAGTCTCGGTCTTCCTGTCTTGTCTCTGGATAGAGTGTTTTCAGCACCGAAAGGGGGCAAAAAAAGATGATAATGGATTCGATAATTAAATCAACCAGATGTGGATTCATTACCCAGAATATCTTCCTTGACAAGTCGTAGTGTAGAGGGGGAAATCAAATTTCTCTTGGATTCGGGGGAAGCAGGTTTGGTAAATATAGTTAATCATTTCAAGAGTTAGCAGTCTGTCAACAATCTATCCATTTCAGTATTTCGCGTTTTTGGTTCGCGCTTTGATGATAATTTACTCCGCCTGCATGATAGATGTTGGTCTGTCTTGTCGTTCAAAAGTGTATGTAGTACATTGAATCTTCTTTTCTCCTCTCTGAAATCCGGCCAAGTATTGAGTCCTTTCTTCGAACAGCGCGAAAGTCATGGACGAGAGGGGATGCAATAGCGTGTCTGGGGCCTGGATCTTATCTGAAGTTCTGTCTTTTCTGTACTGGCACAGTGGCAATGTAAGTAGGTCAGTCGCAAGAATTATTGATGAATAGCCATGGACGTCTGAGACAAGTCGATATTGAGTGGGGATTGGAAAGGTATGTGTACACCAACAGCCTGGTCCTATACAAAACATCAAGATCGCACGAACAAGAGAAGCTTGTGTTGTACATCACCATCACCAAACGTTAAGAATATCGGAGAATATGATACTCAAAGTCCCAGTTCCAAGTGTTCTCCCACATCAAGGCTGAAGCAATATCAACGAGAGGAACATAGTCCTAATTCCGTGACCCGATAAAAAGAAGATGTAACCATCCATGAGCGTCCTCATCAAGTCCGAATTTGGATGTTGGCAATCTTGATCTAGAACTCCTAAGTTCTGATACCCATCTTTAAGTGGCCGACATGAAATGTGTAAGCCGAAACTCGCTATACAAGTCTGACACAAGGTAGGTAGATGAACCTGCTTCAAGTCTGGTAGGATGAACCCGTTCCCGAGTTTTTGATCCTGCTTCGTGAAGAATAGTGGTATTGAACACTGTTCAATTGAAACCCATCATCTCGCGGATAATACCAACCATAAAGATGCATACTGGTGTCTTACCTTATATCATGCTGGAGAGCTACTGATACAATATACCGCAATGATGTGCCCTTCCAAAGCTCAAATTCTTCCCAATGCTGACTTAGTATTGAAAGGAGCGCAATATCTGATGCGAAAAATCTAATAAGCAGTTTCGAAGAACACTACCTTGACCAAAACTTTCCATCGCGATCGATAAGGTCTTGACTACAACCTTCATTCACTTTCAATCTGCATGTCAGTCTACTACAGGTGGAAGTCCTTCTTCATCTCAACCAGAAACGATACATGAAGCACGTCGCAGTGGTCGAGGGACGTTGTATGCTTTATTGAATGAACCATGAAGAACGATAACGAAAGCTGCAAGCTCTTTTGAAGGAGCAAAGATGCACGTATGCGTCCAATGCCACGACATCAAGTGTTACGATCAGCAATGCCATTATCCTCGCCTCAACCCGGCGTCTTCCATTCACTCATCTTTTACTAGAACTTGACGTGAATATCAATGTCGTGACTGACAGAAACAGCGACAAACCCATTTCAGGTTCTGTAATCCTGCTTATGACGATCGTTCCAAGCCATTCATACTTATGACGATAATCCCAAGCCATTTAGACTTCCTCTCAGACCAAATCGGAAGAGTTCAAAGCGGCAAAACATGTCCAATATCATGCTGTGATCTCCCAGCCGTCTGCAGCTTTGACTTCTCTGCCCAGTCGACGTTCCTCCAGTATTCAAAAAGCCAGGACCTCAATTACTGACAAGCAATAACACAAGCAGATCGAAATGCAGACCAGGAGGTAGCATCCCAAGTGAATCCTGTAAAGAAGAGGCCGGTTCCAGTGATGACATGCAACTGATGCCTGGTTGAAGTTGTTGCCCAAGACTATGCGCCTTGAAGATAATAGTCAGTCAGGTACACCTCTCCGTCTGCTGATAGCCATCATCATCATCATCATCATCATCTTGTTCTTCTCCAACAAAAGCCCAACATTACATCCCGACGAAGCTTCCACGATACAGTAGAAAGTGCAGGTGTCCGTAGCCTCGATTAGGAAACCATCACATGGTCAGAATCGTCCCACATCTGTTTAGTGTACTTCTTCTGTGTGGTCCCCCAATCTCCCACTGTTCCAAGCTCATTATCGTATACTCTGCATACATGGGCTCGGCATCAAGCCACCACTGAGTATATACCTGAGGCCTTGAAGACGAGCTCCTCCACCACCAGCGATTGTCTACGCGGCAAAACGAGCCGGGACATTGGTTGATCATAAAACACATATTATTCATGGGTATCCTATCCATAACGCCCTTCGCTCATTACCTACACCATCCAAACAACGCAGCCCCTATTCAGAATCACTATCAACCACAAACCCACCTCTCCTCCTCACAGCAGGCCGAACAGGCAATGTCTCGTCCTCGCTATCATTTCCGACGTCCTTCATAGTTGTATCCACTGCAGGAGATGTAGCAACCTTGTCGACAGTCGGCGACGGCGCATGAGGTTGTGATGATACCGGTGTATCCGTGACATCGGCGCCTTCATTCGACGCAACATCGCTCTCGCCATCGCTAGATTCTTCTTCACTGCTGATAGCAATGACACGTGCTTCCTCCTCATCCTCAACAACGATAGGACCAGCGGCATCATCATCCTCACTCGAAAGCTCCGCACTCGCCTTCCTCTTCTTCTTGTCCCCCTTCTTGCCTCCCGCAGTACTCTTCCGCTTCTTCATCTCCTCCCTCGCTAAATCTTTCGTCCCACTCTCCAACGCCTTCAAGAAATTTCGACCCGCATTCTTCCGCCTAACCTCCTCCTGCGCAAAAAACTCCTTATCTCTCTCCTCATCAGTCTGATCATCACTAGAATGAACATACATTTCACTCTTAATCTTCCTCCTCTTCTCCAGCTCTGCTTCTCTCCTCTGATCCCTCCTCTTCTTCCTCATTTCCTCAGATAGCCCCCCATCTTCATCGTCACTCTCGTCCTTTCTCCTCCGAATCTTCCTTGTTTTCTTCAGTTTCTCCAATTCACTCTTTCGATTCGTCGGACCTCCAGCCTCAAACTCGAACTCCTCCTCATAATCAATGCCGTTGTCGGAGTCGTCGTCGAACGCGGCTTTTCTTACGCGTCTCTCTACGGCACGTTCGGTGGCAGCTTTACTTCTCAGAAAACTCTCTGCAGTCCTTCCATCCTCGAACGTCGGAAGTTCAAATTCATGGCCATTGATGATTTTCAAGGCTTCCTCAAGTTTGGCCGGCTCCACAGAAGTCGGAATGATCCAGCTCGCCTCGGGATCATCTGATTCCCCCAAACGAAGAAATCCACAGAGCGTCATGAGAAGACGGAGTTTATTATCTTTAAAAAGTTGTTTTCGGCGTTCATCATTGTCAGGTCGGACCAGAATTGATGGTGCTCTTGGTCCTGTGTCCTCTTCAGCTTCGACAGACGGTGCAAGTCCATCAGCCGATTCGGCAGCATTGGCGACGGCCTCTCGTGCTGCTGCTTTGCGAGCAGATTCCAAATCTTGCCATGCCTGACGCTCATCTTTGGCGTCTGTCATGACCTTCTTCAGCCATGCCAAAGCATCAGACTTGTTTTGGTTGATAAGAATGCTGACCACAACCCCAATCTCTTGATGCCACTCCATGCCAGGCTTGACTTCCAGTTCGGCAGGTGGTCGCGGTATTTTCTCCACTTTATTGTCATAACCGTGCTCGAGGTAAAAGACGGTCGCAGGGATTTTGCTGAAGAGTAACTCAACAAATAGACCAGGTCTATCCTCCAGGCGCTTGATGAGTCGTCGGAACAGCTGTTGCGAGAAATCGCTCCATTCCTTGAAAGCCGGGAGTTCTGGATTCAGACTGTTGGGTCCCTTGATCATAGTATGGAAAAGCTGAATGATGTCAATGCGGAAGAGCATGACACTCAACTCGTTCTTGAAAGCCACCCGGTAGAAAAATCGATGTGCGCGCTTCAGTTGCTCCTTCGACAAGTCCTTGTAGTATTTTGTAAGATGTACAAAGGTATCGACAGAGGCTTGTGTCATGAATCGAGCCACGAATCTTGCGAAGTCGAATTTCCGTTCCCTTGAGACGGCTTGGACTTGCTCGATGTCGGCAACATCGTTGTCGTCGTCACCGTTGTACTCTATACCTTCGGCAGCTTGTACTTCCTTCTTCTTCTTTCTTGCGCGACGGCGTGATCGTATATGCAAGTCCACGTTCTGTTTCGAGTATTGCTCTAGCATTCGTATGAAGACATGAGAGAGCTCAGTGCATGCGTCGAGGTAGCCGAGGCCTTGGTCTTTGTAGGTTCGCAGAAGGTGAAGGACGCGCTCATGGGTCGACTCCTCGTAGAAGATGCGGCTTTGGATGTTTTCGGCAATGTCTTGGTCGTCTTCGAGAGGGGATGCAGCCATTTCTTGTACAGTCAGGAGCTGGAGCAGATGTTAGCCTTGCCACGAGCGAGTACCATCATAAACTCACAATCTGCGTCAAACATTTCATTCCAGCGTTCAGCTGGTTCCACTCCTTGTCGTCCTGAGCTCGCTGCATGTATCTATTGAGAAGAACGAAGGTCTCCTGATTCAGCACACTTGCAACCAAGCCAAAGCCCTCCTCTTCTTCAGCAGGAGGCGCATCTGCTGCTTTGTATAGTTTCGCGTGTGCCGCTTTTCGTTCTTTTCGACTTCGACGTCTTGCACATTCAGCTTGCAGAAACCAGCTTATTAGGTAGAAGAATTGCATAGGGTGTCTGTCGGTCTCCAGACGGTCCGCTTCTCGCTCCACAGCTTTTCTCAGGTGCTGAAATAGTGGATTGAACGAAGAGTCTAGGAACTCTGTTACAAAGTGCCTGAGGTTCCTTCGAGCAGAAGGAGTGAGATCCACGAACTTGTTAAAACCAGATGAGGGTTTCTCGTCCAGATTTTGTTTTCCCCTATGTTGAGGTTTATTCCACTTTTTCGATTTGTCCATGTGGTCTGCTGCTCGTGCTGAGCCCTTCAAGACATCTTGTCCGGTCATCGTAGAAACCTTATCCTCGTCCCTTTTCAGCCAGACCATCGTGCCAAACCGATTATGTCTCGTGGGGGCATTTCGCTTGACTTCCGACAACATCGATCTTTCTTGCTGTACCAGGTTTTTGAATTCGTCTCCATTCGCCTTGGAGATCTTCTTGTCCTCCATGAACACTTTCTCTGGGTCGATGCCTTTGAGGAGGTGAAAGAAGACCTCCAGAACCTGCACATCTTGTGTGACGAAGTCTTCCCCCATGCTTGAAGCGACGGTCAAGAGTACTTGAAAGACATCCTGAGCCTTGAATGCATCGATCGTGGCGGATCGTGACACCTCAACCTCGTCTTCGTCTGCCGGAAGGTCCTTTGGTTGCTCAATCATGGCCACATTTCGCAACAAGTATAGTTGGAGTCGAATAATGGATTCGTCGCGCTCGCTCCGTTCCCCTTTCGGGATTGCCATTGAAGGTAGACCGATTTGTACCACGGTTCGGAGGATCTGGGCGATGTCATGATGTAGGATAGCACGCTTGTATTCGACTTGGGCGAGTCGCAGGTAGGGAAGATGTCTGTGGTGATTTACTTTCATAAGCTCATTGTCCTTCTCGATTGGCCATGTTAGAAGAACGAGTAGTTCTACTGTGTATTCGTCAGCCATTGTCCGCTAGCAGTAAGCATACCAAGCTTACAGCAACTAGTTGAAATCTTGTATCTCAATTTGTTCTCCAGCAATGCGCCATCTTTCCAACCAGCAAGAATCTCCAATAAGTCCCCTTTGACCAAGTTTGATTCTGCCAGAACGCGCTGGACATCGAGCCGGTCCAACTTCTGATCGTACAACTTCAGCCATCGCCGTAGATCTTTTAAACATTCGAGGGCGCTGTCTCCGAGAATATAGGCTCCGTGGTGTTCGATGCTGATTCCTCCAAGCTAGAGAGGGTCAGTATGCGGCAACCTTGTCGAGTCTGAAGTGACTTACGGCGGTGACAAGACTAGAAACATATGCGCGGACTTCTGGATCTACCGTAGTCGAGGTGGAAGTCACCCACTCGTCGAGAGTCCCGTCCATGGTGGTGATTGTGGATTTGGATGGAGAGAGAATCGTTAATTGACTTCGACGCGTACAGTTTCGCGTCACGCTAACGGATCAAGAGCCTCCGCCCTCGGCCATCACTGGATATGATTTCAACGTTTCCTCAACACCAATCATCGACAATTTTTTTGATTCATCTGGAAAAATGGAGAGTGCACAAGATTTGCTACTCGAGGAGATCCGAGATTTCCTCGTCATGGTGGCACACAAGGCAGGAGACATGATCTTAGCTGCACGGCCATCCACTGGCAAGATGGATTTGAAAAAGAATTGTGAGTGATAACGCCTTCATCTTATGCAAATTACTGGAAAGAGCTTGGAACTAGATTGGATTGAATTGCTAAACAAGAATCTGTGTCACAAAATACGCCGTAGATGGAGACCAAAGTGAAGACAAGGAAAGGAGGGAAGCAAATGCATGACATTGAACATAAAGCCCTCTCAATATTGTCTTCAATTTTCCCTGTCTCCAAGCATAGTAGTACTGTTACTAATCATCTCCCCACAGCCGTCGATCTCGTAACAGAAACCGACAAAGCAGTCGAAACAATGATCTCAACAACCCTCCGCCAAAAATTCCCCTCCTACGCTTTCATGGGCGAAGAAACCTACAAACCAGGCGACACTCTCACCTCGGCCCCAACATTCATAGTCGATCCAATAGACGGCACAACAAACTTCATCCACACCCACCCCTACGTCAGCATCTCCCTCGGTTTCGCCATCAATCGAATTCCCACTGTCGGTGTAGTCTACAACCCCTTCTCGAAAACCCTCTACTCCGCTATAAAAGGCCAAGGCGCATTCATGAACGAGACCGTTCCTCTACCATTGAGGAATCCACCGGAGCCATTGCAAGATCTGAGTAACTGCCTCGTAGCAGTAGAATGGGGTTCCGACCGCTCCGGCCCCGATTACACCGTCAAAACCTCCACCTTCAACAAACTCTGCGCCTCAAAAGAGCAAGGAGGAGCAATGGTGCATTCGCTCCGTTCTCTCGGGTCTGCAGCTCTCAACTTCTGTCAGGTGGCGGCCGGAACCCTAGATGTATATTGGGAAGCGGGATGTTGGGCCTGGGATGTGTGTGCCGGGTGGGTCATTCTGACGGAAGCGGGTGGGATGGTTGTTGATGCTAATCCTGGGAACTGGGAGGCGAGGGTTGATGGGCGACGATACCTTGCCGTCCGCGGAGCGAGCGATCAGAAAAAGATTATCGAGGAGTTATGGGGGGTTGTGGTTGGGAGGTATGAATTGGGCAAGGAAATTTATGGGCATTAAAAGTAGGCGGACACTAAATCTGCCCCCAACCCTCTTAAATCCGCCCCCAACTTTTTTTATTTCTGCCCCCGCCTAGAATTTAGGGGGGTAGCCCCTATTATTCAGGCGCTCAAGTCATTTCACGATTAATGATGTCATGGTGGTGAATCTACGTACAAATACAGCTATTTGGCTCAATCTATCTAGTACGCAAAGAAGGTATCAGTGGACCCCACTACAATCTAGGCGGTCAGACCGCCTAGATCGCGTGCGACCGTATCGCCAACTGTGGAGGAACCGAATTGAGCTGTATGTGTAACAGGATTAAGTAAAACAGCGTTACCCGCTAGCAAGTAGGGGGTCAGACCCCCTATTTAGCATGCGACCGTGAACGCAGTATGGTCGGCTTCAAGTGCTTCCTCATAACCACTATGACATCATTGATCGTGAAATGACTTAAGCGCCTGAACAATAGGGGCTACCCCCCTAGATTCTAGGCGGGGGCAGAAATAAAAAAAGTTGGGGGCAGAAATAAAGACATTGGGGGCAGATTTAGTGTCCGCCTAAAAGTATTAGCAGTGGTTGTGAGATTGGTCAGGGACTGTAGAGATGAATATAGAGGAAATTGAAGAAGTAGGTCGATGTCTCCCACTTCGATGTTTGATCCCTAAATCACGGGGACGCTCACAATTAGGGGCAAAATATATAGGTCAACTTTGCTTTGAGTATCTGCTCGCGTTACGTCAACTCCGACCATCTTCTTTTCCTCTTATAATATGCCAAATTAACACACGAAATCGGAAGGAGCGTCGAAAAAGATAAACAGGGGATCGACCCGAAGGTTAATAGACAAAGAAGCTTTCAATCTTCATGTTCTCCCTCTGCGCAGGGCAGGAATAAAATTGAAGATTCATGATCACAGACGGGCTTGAATATAGCTTAGACCGCATCCGTGAAAGACTCTCGTAAAACATGTACCTGCATATACCAAAATTCATTTCCAAATATCCATTCCCTTTCCCTTTTCCCTTCCATGGTATAGAGTTCCCTTTTCCCTTCCCATGGTATACGGTATACGCATTTCCCCCGATTTTTCCAAAAAGCGATTTAAACCACATCATCACCACCTCCCTTTTCATTCCCAACCATCCCCATTACCCGCCCCTCCCTCGCTTCACCGCCCTTTGTCCCCATATTTTGCAACCTCTTCGCAACATTATTATGCAAAAATTTATCCATATTCGGAACGAAGCATGCCGCCACAACGAGTAGTACACCAAAAGGAATCGTAGCATAGAAGACAGTATGGAACGCACTAAAATACGCTCTTTGAGTCTCTGCTCGTACGATTTTAATAATCTCCGGTGTGATACCCGGAACAGCCGAAAAATTACCGGCACCGAGACCAGCGTAGAGGGAAGTGAGAGAGGAAGAAGGCAGACCAGCGGCAAGAACGGCGGACGTGACGTATTGAGAGGTGTATTTCGCTACGTTCGTTGTGAGGATGGAGACGTACATGCTCTGTGCTACAGCGCCGCCCATTCCACGGATAGAGCCAAGGACGCCTGTCGCGAGGCCGATATCTTGTGCTTCGAGGACGAGTGTGACACCAGGGAAAGTGATGTTATCGACGTATCCGATGAAGAATGTGGCTAAGATGCCGAGAGCAATGGTGGCACTGTGGGTATCAGGACCGATACTGGCGAGTGAAGCGACGAAAGCGGCACCCAGGACAGAAGTGATTATGGCTTGCCATTTCACTTTTGGAACGAAGGAGAGCCCGAAACCACCGAAAGTTTGTCCAAGGAGGATACCTCCACCGACGACGGCGGACTGGATGCCGATTTTTGCTGAATCGGTTGTGTAGTTGCCGATGATCGAGGGCCAGAGGATGGTCATGGAATAGTAAACCATAGCACCAATAGTGGCACAGATGACAATAGCCGAGTATCCCACATTCTTGAAAATGCGAGGTGGCATGAGAGCTTGTCCTTTGAACACAAATGCTTCGTACAAGACGAAACCAATCAGCGTGACAAGGCCGATGATGATTAAGGAGAGGACGTGGGCGGATGTCCAGGCATATTTCGATCCACCCCAACTGAGGCCGACGAGAAAGAGGACGCAACCAACTAGGAACAGGAAAAGTCCAATGAAATCGAGTTCCTTGAATTGTAGCCATTTAGATTTGCCGTGGACGTGGAGTTGATCGTACGATGGCGGGTGGTAAAAGACTACGTAGCCAATCAGAGCTAGGGCATTGCAGATGATGCCAATGTAGTAGCTCCATCTCCATTTCTGGGCGGTATTGATGAAGAATGCGCGGGCAATCGATGGTCCAAATACTGTAGCAAGTCAGAGAAGGAATGCTCCCAGTGCAAGGTCTTAAACGTGCCGGCAAAGGGTAGAGAAGACAAGAAGATGATCGTGATAGCTGGCCCTCTCAGCTTATTAGGAACCAGCTCTCCAATAATGATACCGAATGAAAGCTGACCAGCAGCTGCGATGCCATTGAGCAAATTGCTTCCAATGAGCACATTGATTCCTTGTGCCGTTGCTCCAATAATGCATCCGATCAGTCCAAGCACCTGAAACGCTATAACGAGGTATTTCCGGCCGAAAATATCAGAGAGTCGTCCGAAGATGAGGAAACCAACGCTTAAAAGTATCAGTAGTGATCTTAGGCTGGGAGTTTTGGACACACCTGCTTCCCAGCGTCCAGCTCGTGCCAACCCAGTTGATATCCAAAGATGGTCCAATATCCTCATTGATCAAGGTGAGAGTATTCGCAGGAAGCACCCATCCAAGATAAGCACAGATACTGGCAAGACATACTGACTACGGTAAGTGTTAGATTTGAAGTTCTGAGGTTTGGAAGTTGTCTTACTTACGAGAAATGTGCAAATGAAGTTCGGAGTAAGGAAGTATCCAACGGGCATCTCATCGAGATCTCCACCGATGGCATGGGCATCAATCAGATCGACTGTGCCATCAGCATGTATTCTCTTGACGACGTGGACGCCAGTAACGTCTGGATGTAAGTTGTCCACTTGTTGGACTGCCACCTTTGTTCCCTGAATGTCGTGGTCCGTGGTGTCTGACATTGTGGAGTCGAGGACAGTGGTTCGTTTGGTCGTTAGAGAGATGGAATAGTCTTCTAAGAAGTTTAAGACAACAAGTCTGTTGAGCAACCGTCTTCCTCGGTATCGAATAGAAGAGGATTCCCCAGCCTCAAAGAATCCTGATCAACAAAACAAGGAATTAGTGGACACACATCCCCGAAATCCGGGTCGAAATATATCTTATCATCTCCATCTTTACTCCATGAAGAGGGATACGAAGCTAAGCCCAATAACTATTCAAAGATGCAGTGCGCCGATGGCCCGCATAGCAGGTTATCGAGACCCGAGAGAGGGTACCACAAACCACTCTGACTACAGCGGCCATGCACGACTAGTTGATTGTTTAGCGCGCATCTTATGTTTCGGATGGCGGAGAGGTGTAGTAAGCTCCCATTTGACAGTCAGACAGTCAGATGTGAAAGTTTGCTATTGGTCCTTGGTGAAAGGGAGAAGCGGAGAAGATCACTGCCAAGGGCTAGATCCGTCTGAGAAACCTGGGGTAAAGACGGAGTCGACTTGAGAAAGGCTGGTTTTGATGTGCAACGATAGACGCAGGATCCGAATTGTTGCTGCCGTTGCTTTTCGCGGTGTTGCTGTTTGTGATGGTGGCTTGAGGTTGAGGAACAGAGGAATTCCTTTTCTCGTATGAGGATGGTATGGTTAAGAGACAACGTAAACAACGAAAATCAAGCAGCTTTGCACTCTGCTTTGGAAACTTAACGTATGCGATAAGCTAGAAAATCCCATCGGATCGAAAGTGTTTGATTGTCGTTACCACGGGGCTCACTCTCGAATCATCATATTTCCTGGATCGTCCTTACACGACTCGTATCCGATCTTCCCCACAACATGCCACGCATAACGCTAGCTCAAACTGGTTCTTTAGGAACTGTTCTCCCATTGAACTACATGTGTATAAAAGAAGTTCGGAAATCTTGTCCGCTTTTTGTTCAACACGGATCTGCTCAGATAGCATTTCTAATTGCTTGATGGAGTTTTCCTGAAGAGTGTCACTTGTCGAAGAGAAGGTTCATCGTGAGAACGAGCCGTGTCGTGTTAATGACAGATTCGGAAGTATTCATAAAGATGCTTCACTGTATGTAATCGAGCCTGTGAAGTGTGTTGTCTTTGTGAGTGATGCAGAAGGATCCTACATTTGCTTGCTCCAAACCAGCCCGTAATGAAACGGCAACGTCTAGCAAAGAGAGCTGGCAGTGCGGTTGGTTTTTTCTCCCTAAAGCAGTCGGGTTGTTTCTTCCCTCAACCAAAACCAACCCCTCTCGCAATTCGAAACTATGAGTGTATGTTATCTTTCTCCGAGCCCGACGAATGAGGACGTCATTCTCCGGCCTCCCTGCCCAAAATCATCCCCTGGCTCACCTTTCCCAGCGTATCAATACGGATTCGCCCTACGGGCCTACGGGTCTGAAAGCTTGTGCGAGCAACAGTTCTAGACTTTCTGTGGCTTCCGCAGGTTGCCAACACGGAGGACCGGGCCTATCAATACTCCAGTCTCGAGCATGATCCACGGAAGGAGGGGCATCCGAAAAGATGCGCTGTCAGTCATAAACGTTCTCTCTATTAAAAAAGTATCGCTCGTCTGAGTGGATTTGATCCTTGACGTGAAGTCGCGGTCTGTTGTGCCTTGAAAGATTAAAGCCCAATCTGGAGGTTATCTCAATAGTCGTAAAATCCCTTGCCACTCTTCTTTCCATACCATCTGGCGTCAACCATCTTCTGCAGCAGAACCGACGGTCGATACTTGCTGTCGCCCGTCTCTGTATGCAAAACCTTCATAATCGCCAGACACGTATCGAGACCGATGAAATCAGCAAGAACTAATGGTCCCATGGGCACATTTGTGCCATTCTTCATGATGCTGTCAATATCCTCCTTCTTTCCAACACCAGTCTCCAGGCAGATGATGGCCTCATTGATGTATGGCATGAGGATTCTGTTTGCCAGGAAACCGGGCGAATCAGCGCTCTGAGATGGGATCTTGCCCATTCGTTTGCAAAGCTCTATTGCCGTGTCTACGGTCTCTTGTGATGTTTGGAGACCTGTGATAATTTCGACTCCTTTCTGTATAGGCACTGGGTTCATAAAGTGTGTGCTAATGACTCTCGAAGGGGCAGAGAGGTCGGTTGGGTCTGAGGAGGTAGAAGCTGCGATACGCGTGATTGATATGGAAGAAGTGTTCGTTGCGAGGATTGCGTGGGAGGGACAAATTTTGGCAAGCTCAGCGAAGATCTTGGTCTTGAGGCTTTCGATTTCCTATCGCAGTGTTAGACAACGTGGGACCAAAGGATGGGTATAACTCACAGGCACAGCTTCAATCACGAAATCTACTTTCTCAAGATCGTCAAGCTTTGTGCTCGTTGTCAATCTCTCCCGAATTGTTGTTGATTCATCCTGCGTTATGCGCTGCTTGGTTACGTCCTTTGCTAGTAGCTTGTCTATGTCGTATGAGCATGTCTTCCCTCAACGCGTGCCATGGAATCTCACCTGCGAAGCTCAAGCCTTTGTCAATGGAGGATTGTGAGCTGTCGATAATGGTAACTGGGACTCCAGCTCTTTGTGCTGCGACAAGAGCGATTCCCAGTCCCATTTGTCCGGCACCAACAACACCCACAGAATTGACTTGTGCAGCTGCTCGAGCTACAGTAGAGCTGAATTGCCGTGTGCCACTTCTCAAGCTAGGCTTTAGCAAGCACTGCGAAGCTCGAATGGTCGCCATGATAGCGTGTCTTTCAATTGAGAGGCCTCAATATATGTACTGGTCTTGATGAGCGTTTAATCTTTATGAAGAGATCAGTATTGCGAAGCGATTCGAACGTGAGACTTGGGAGGATCCATACCAACAGTATTGAAAACGATATCAATCGAACAGTGGAGAAGGTTGTTCAAGAAAATTGCCAGGACAACTCCATCATCATCATCACATGAAGTTCCTCCCCCTTCGCCCGACTCGGACGTGAGAACAGCCGACGCGCGGAGCATTGGCTTCCGGCTTCCACAATATCATAGCAAAGGATCTGGAACCTTAAGTCTCCCTGTCCTGTCCATCAAACATCACCGATAAATATCTCATCCAAGTAAACAATCTCATACAACAAGCTCAAGATGGAATCAACGGTCGCTGGCAACATTTTCGAGCGACTTTCCAGACCAGATTGCCAGCAGTTGCGAGGCCAATTGACAATTGAAACGGCAGCTCACTTCTTGGAAGAATTCTTGTAGTTGTCTTGCCGCCTTCAAGGTATCGTCAAGGAGCGCCCCAATAGTATATGGAGGTAATAGAAGGTACGCCTGAAGGAAGCTATCAAAATATCCTTTCTTCCCACTTCCCGAGCTCAAGTCATTCCTTCACCAGCTCAGTTCCGCTTGCACTTGACAAGACGTAGAAGCCAAGCTTATCTACTTGGAAGAGGAGGCACTCTCCGCCAGCGGCTCTGGCATCATTCCAGTGCTCCTCGAGGTCGATGACACCCCATCATTGGAGACCGATATCGATGAAATGATGGTCATATGGAGTCCAACGCCCGCCACCTGCATAGCTACAGTGGCATCGATCTCGAATGGGAAGGCATCAAGTTCAAGTCGCTTTGCAAATGCCTCGACGTGATAGAATTTGCCGGCAAGCGCGTTGGACAGCTGCTAGGGGAAGGAGAGGCGCTGTTTGTTGCCCTGAGGTGGCAGCTCATCTTCTGTCTTCTCCCCCGTTTCAAACCCCTTACCAAAATTCTCTCCCCAATTGTGCTTCACTTTTTGGTCTTTTCTTGGTCTCTTCTTCTACCCAAACACTCTTCACAACAAAATCTCCTTGCCACGCTTCGTCATGGGCATTGAGGACATGTCCAAGACCATGAAGACCAAGGAACAGCCGCCACTCGATGAACAAACACCACCTCAAACACCACCCGCCCAGGTGCAGCAACACGCTCAGGTGCTGCAACCCGCCCATGTGCAGCAGCAATACTCAAGTCCCATCGAGACGCAACTTACGGGCGTGGGCCACGTCAGTTGCAAGCCTGATTGTGGAGTCTTAGTCTTCGAGATCGCACATCGAGATTTCAAAGAAAAGGGTGCCGACCCGTCAGCTCTGGAAGCTGTTCGGAAAGACGTGCTTCGAGATGCCCTAGCCACGGTGCAGAAATTCTGTAAATGGCGCGAGAACTATACTGAGAATCAGATCACCCACTTTTCGATCAGCGAGCTCGGCGCAAGCTCCCGCATCCAGTCAGATCAGCGAATATTCGAGGCCAAAACGATGGTCAAAATCACATTTGCGGCAGTTGACAACTTTGAAGCACTCAGGAAGTTTGCCAAAGAGGCCATCGGCGAGAACGGTGTCACGATTACGAACATCGACTGGCGTTTGAAAGATGAAAATCGAGAGCTCGTTCACAGGCAAGCCAGGAAGAAGGCCATTCTCAATGCACGTCAAATCGCCCTCGAACACGCCACGGAGCTGTACGATCTCCAATACACTTTTGCTGAGATCAAGCCCAATCGGTCCGATGAACGCCCCTACTACACCTACACTGCCATCGATTGTAGTCGATCAGCCGCTTCGACATCGGGGGCCAAGGTGGTACACTTCGTTCCGGAGGATGTTCAGGTGACTGTGAATGTCAGCTGCAAATTCAAACTCGACATTGGCAAAGCTCGTGCTGCTACTTCGGCCGCCAATGACGAATCTCTCAATGTTGCTTTCATCGCCGAAACTGCTTTCATCGCCGAATCAAGTCCTGACGAAGCTCACACCCCCGTCGTCAAAAAGCAAAGGAACACGAGAGGCAGAGTCACAGCGACCGGCACTGGGCGCTGAGGTTCCTCTTGACAGCAGATTGGTGGGCTTGGTTGTGTCTGGCCGATGGTCAGGCCTTGGGAACATTTTTATCACTGACGAAAGCTGGATGGATCCATAGCCTCTACTTTTGTATACTTATGATGGAACATATGGCTACAAGTGTAGCATCGGCATGACTAGACAACCCACTTTTGGAGTAGGATTAGCATGTGTAGCTTAGTCTCAGTTGAAAGCATTGTCTCGTTGTCTCAAGCCTTAGGAACTCGTCGAATTAGCACTATCGATCTCGGGCTCGATGTTGTCCAATGGTTCCAGGTTATCTTTGGCTTTGGCTTAGTAGGACACAGAGGCCGATTGTGCGCTGACGGAGAGCTGTACAGTGATGCCCGTAAACTGCTGACGTCTTTCTTGCCCATCTCTCGCATTGTCACGGATCTACGTATGCTTCATCCAAGCTCTCGTACGTCTCTCGATAGGTCTTATAACTAACATGACGTCTCTTTTCACTTTCTACGTCAAACTAGATATCGATTATACAACAGGATTTGGATCTTTCTTTGCAAGGCTGAGCCTCGCCTCGACTTGACAGGGGTAGTGGATCTCATCCTCGGCTATCAACAATTTCGATCCCCCAGCTCAGCGTTTTCACCCCCTCAAAGATTGCCCAAGCAGCAGTCTTGGTCACTGATCATGCTGCCCTCGTAGCGAAGAAGACTTCGCGACGACGGTCCCCGCCTGCCTATCTGCCACCATGCGCACCGAACTCAGAGCCGGCATCGAGCACATCGCCTACTTCAAAACTATACCATGGTGCCGCGCAATCATCGAAAACCCTCTCTACCATACCTCTCCCACGAATTCCCGTCGCCCCAAAGGCACAACTGAAGACTCCTTCTTCGCCGAAACGCTACAGACGGATCGCACGATTCGGAAATGTCTTTCCATCAACGTAGCGCCCGATGACAATTTCAACTTCACTTTTCCCATCCGCGAAGCCCTCACTTTCTTCGAATTAGGCAATGGTGTTAATGGCTTCCCGAATATCTGTCATGGTGGTTTCGTGGCGACATTGTTGGATGAGGTAATGGGCATTTTGTTGAGCGTGAATCAAGAGTATTTACATTGGCAAAAAGGGGAGGCTGTGGAGATTTCGTATATGACTGCTTATTTGAACATGAGGTATTTGGCGCCTGTTACGACACCTGGGATTGTGCTTGGGAGGGCTAAGGTTGAGAAGGTTGAGGGGAGGAAGATTTATATACGGGCGGCTATTGAGGATGGAGAGGGGAAAGAGTTGACGGTTGCTGAGGCTTTGTTTATTAAGGCGAGGAAGGATCCGAGGGCTTTGCTGTGAGGTCTTACATCATACAAGGCCGGCTGAAGTCGAGTGATAGCTTCAAGATCATGGCAATTGGTCTGATTAGGCGGACAACTGAAAGCGGGTGACCAAGATGCAAGAAGAGCAGGCCACATCATGATGCATCGTTGATGAATGCTAGGCAAATGCAATATGCTTTGGAGCCGGAGGTGATTGCGCTTGGCTGACCTTCAGGCATGATGATGGTTGCTGCAAGAGCGCTATGCGACCGATCTTCGCTCTATGCTGGTTCTAATTGACTCAGCGTCAAGGTATGGAGAAAGAGAGATGAGCAGACGACATGGATCGGACTTGGGTCAGCAACGATGAGCACGAAAATAGAACCAAGGTGCACTGTCGGTTTTGGGTCTATTGTTCCACTGGCTGTCAGTTTCAGCACTGCACAGTGACCTCAATTCATGTCCGCTTTCCCACCTTTGGGCAACGGAAGATGCGCTTCGAGAAATCAGTCCTTCAAGCCGAGATGGAGTTTGCAAAATGCCTGGCGATATATGCAGGAATTGATGTGAGGCCACTGTTATGGATTGTTGGAACAAGCGACTTACAAAGCGCCTTAAGAAGAAAGGTTTGGGAAGCATCAGCGCTCAGATGTTTGATTGCTAACATGATTCAGTTCTTGCTTGGAAGTTATCGCAGAGTACGAGTCCTGGATTGCGAGCGCGTGTCTACACTTCACAGAAATCACAGACCTGACAGTCTTTCCGATGGAGCAAACACATGCATTTTGTGTGCATGGCATCTCTCTTTCCGTCGCATTCATTAACTTCTTACACAGTATTATTAGACCGCCTGCCACGTTGTGAATGATGAGTCTGACACAAGATTCCGACCTTCCAGAATCTGCGCAAGGGTCATGAGGATCTACTGTACAATCACCCTCGGATCAACCGCACGGAGATTCCGATATCCACCTTCGACAACCACATTGGTGGATGGTCAGATCCTCCTCTTGCCGACTAATTCTGAGCACATGAAAAGCTTGATTGATTTGATCCTCAACCACAGTTTTACACAATACCTTGTCACGGGTCTGAATCTCAAAATCCCACAATCTGATGTTACCGAGAGTTGCGCTTGAGATCTTGAGCCACTCTCCTATTCAAAGTAGTGGTTAGAGTCTTGGTTTACGATGTGCATTTTTTAATACTAGACTGTTTCTATGAGTGGACAGACTGACAGAACTTACAGTGTGGTAGCAATTATTACGGAAGCTTCTAACGGTGTTTCATCGCTGCTTTTTACTTCGGTTTCTCTTCACTTTCGAGTCCTGCTGAGAATTCCTCGATTGGCTGCTTCAACCATCTTCACATGAAGACGGGGAAGCCGATAATGCTCCGTCCTCAAACCATGTTCTCCCTGCCACACCTCGAGAACATGAGCGTCATCTCCCTCAGAAATCCACATTGTGTTTCGCATCCTACAACCCTCGATCGGGGCTGGATGAAAATCGTGCACATGGCCTTACTCAAAGCCAAGCGTTGGTCATAATGTGGGTCGCTGTCACTCAAGTAAATTAAAAGATTGGCGATTCTGACAGCTGTTGGCGTTGGAATTAGGCGGAAACACCAGGAACACTCTTGAGTTCTGGCCTTGAATGTGAAGAATAAATTCGTCATGGTGGAGATGAGTACCCTGTGTATGAGTTGTGGTGAAGACTGAAATATATAAAGAGATCGGATAATATTGTTTCGAACAACTATTTGGCAGCACATCTTCAGCAGGTCAGCCTTTGTCTACACTACAGTACAATTGTTTTCTATCTCCCATCTACTCTACCAGTCAATCTTCGCCACCATGAAGTATCAAACAGCAACCCTTTTGCTCGCTGGCCTCGCAAATGCTGCACCAATCACGTACGTTACATGATTCGGAATCTTCTTTTCTACTATGAAAGCTAACCTAGAAACAGGAAAGCACAATCAACCCCTCCCAGCAAAGATGCTGCCCGCGCTGGAGGCATCCTCTCTGGCGTTGCTACCGGCATCCAAGGCGCATCTTTCCCAGGCGCTGAAAGTGTCGCCTCCATTCTCAATGGTATAGGCGGCGGCCTCTCCAAACCAACCACCCGCGGTATCGACGTCGACGTAAATTCACTTGTTCAAACCATCCAAAAGCGTCAAACCCAGCCAGCCCATGCACCACCAACCACAGCAGACATGCAACGTGCCTCAGGTATCGTCTCCGGTATTGCCAATGGTTTCAAAGGAACTTCTATTCCTGGCGCAGACAGCATTTCCTCGATCCTTTCAGGTGTCGGCAGTGGTCTCGACAAAGGCGCAAAGACGGCACCAACAAAGCGTCAAAGTCACCCGGCTCACCCGGCGCATCCACCAGCAACTGCGGCAGATATGGAACGCGCCTCGTCCATCCTCAAAGGTGTCAGCGATGGTATCAACAAATCTTTCCCCGGCTCATCAAGCATTTCATCCATTCTCACTGGAGTGAGCGGAGGTCTCAAGGAGGGAGCTAAGAATCCTCCATCAGCATCACACCCACAGGCTGCAGCTCCAAAGGCTGCAGGAGCTCCAGTGGCTGACCCGGCCGCTACCAAGGAGAAGCGTCAAGGCACAGCGTTACCTCCACCAGGTACACCAGAAGCTCGCAAGAGCGCCGCTGGGATTTTGCAAGGAATAGCCGGTGGGTTCCAGGGTACCCACGTCCCGGGAAGCGGCGGTATTGCGGGTATTTTGAATGCGGTTGGTGGCGGGCTTGATGCTGCTTCCACGTTGCCTCCTTCGCCTCATGCTGCGAATGGTAGGCCCAATCACGGTTAGGTAGATGCGCGGGAGCGTCGATGCAGGGCTTGTGAATGTGGTTAAGGAATAGACTGGGTTTTTTTTGGTTTGTTTGTTTAGACGATTTCCTACCATCATGTATATACACGAATGATTCTTTCCCATTTCCCGATTTTGTCTTCGAGATGTGATTTGAGAATGATTATATCATGGAGCGAGTAGACTGTCTGTACATGAATAGGAATTTTTCCCTACTTGATAACAGTTCAAATTCCCTGGAACAAAATATGCACTACTGAGAGTAGAAGAAGACACTCAATCCCGCATAACCTATCCACCTCATGACAACCATTCAACAAAGTTACAAAAAAATCTGAAAAAACATAAAAATTCTCTATCCCGTGCCCGCGGAAACATGTTCGGTCCACACACAAAACGCACATGCCATTTCCAAGTCATTCATTGCGAGACTACTATATAAACCCGGTACCAGGTCGAAGTCTGAATTCGAAACCTAGGATATGTACACAGTACATACACAGTACATATAGCCCTATTATTTTGAAATAAAGTAGTTCCTCGGAACGCTTCCGCTTTCTCTTGATTGGTGATGGGTGGGTGGTATCTGGCTTGCGTAGCAGGACCCAATTTGGGCACGGGTATTGTAAGGGTCCTGGTGTGGTTCTATGTACACTGAATGTGGAATTGTTGTGTCGCAGGATGGGGTGGGTTGTTGTTGTGGGGTGGGTGAGGTGTGGTGTATGAGTTTGATGCTGAGGGTGGTCTAGATGCTCGGTTTGTGTTGGTTGGTTAGTATGGGGAGTTAACAGATAGAGATGGGTGTTGTATAAGCTCCCATACTCTCTGTAAATTCGTAGGTACAATCATGATTGATGTGCTATGATATTCCTAAATCGTTACTGGAAAGTTGGTTAAAGGCAGAGAGATCTCGGGTTCCAAATCCATGACGAAAGATCTGATTCAATCTGTTATTAGCGGGAATGTGAATACACCATACTGCCAGGTAATAAACAGTACTTCCAAAAGACCATGGCGACGCAACCAAGATGGAACAGGATGTCTTTGAAATTTTGATTATTGTCATTTATGAAAGGCTCTTGCCATGTCGACGACAACACACTTACAGTGCTATTTTCCACATCCCTGGCACTCGGTTCGCAAACCAAAGGCTCAACGCCAAGCCAACCGAAACTCCACTTTCCCAAGCAAATGAAAAAAAAAATCAGGTCAGAGCGTGCAACCAGGCACCTCAAAGAGTATCACATGCAACCTCCTTTGTCCTTTCAGGATGTGCCGCATCGTACGTAACCGTACACAGTTCAAGAGATTTGTGTTTTGTTTCTGCAAAGCACAAGGCAGATCAGCCTCAGTGATCTCGGTTCAAGAGTCCTCAGTTCCACCCACCCTGGTTACCAGACGCGTAAGGATTGCTTGGTTGAACATCTTGCCATCCCTGGTCTTTGGGAGCATTTTGTTGGTACTGAGGTACTGGTGCCCAGCCATCATTCGGATTCGCTGGTGGTGGTGGTGCTTGTTGCCTTGGAGGTTGTTGAGGTTCAGGACGTGGTTGTGATTGGGGTAATGGCTGATAAGGCTGATAAGGTTGATGACCTGGTTGCTGGCGTTGTCCTGATCCCCAATTTTGAGGGCCAATGGACGGTGGCGGCGGTGCTTCGTTCCAAGATTGACCACTAGGAGGTTGACCCCAGTTCTGGCCCTTGTTATTGTTGTTGTTGGGTTGACCCCAAGTTTGGCCATTGCTGTTTTGACCCCATGTTTGACCGCTGTTTCCTTGGTTCCAGTTTGAACCGTTGTCTTTGTAAGGAGCAGATGGTTGCTTTTGTTTCCCAGGTTGCGCTTGGCCCCATTGCTGAGGAGCGGACGGAGGTGGTGGTACTCGTCCGCCTTCTTTACTCGCCTTCTTTGCTGCGTCGTTGACGGCTATCAATGTGTTAGTCCATATTCATGAGCGCGAGTTCAGTAAGCGGGGGTATTGCTCGTACAGTTTGACCATTGCTTCAAACCATTTGCCGCGTCTTTGAATGCGTCTCCGGTGTCTTTAACTGTAATAACCGGTCAATAATCATCTCACGTTAACAAAATGGGACTAGTACACTGACGGGCATCTTCAGCGAGTTCTCCAGCTTGTTTTGCGTACTCTGAATATGCTTTTGATAGATCTCCGCCTCCTTTGCCCGCAGACTTGTTGAACTCTTTCACGGCATTGTCATATGCCTTTCCCATCTGCTTGTATGCCTTCTCGAAATCTTTGGAGGGGTTGTTGTCTCTTGGTTGTAAAAGCGGGGCCGCGTATGCGGATACAGCCAACAGGCCAAGGAGGGCGTGGTATCTCATTATGTGTAATGCCTCAGAGAAGGAATGATAAATAGTCCAAGAAAGATGAAAGATTGTAACGAATGAGTTGTGTAGGCAAAGAATGTATAGACGAAGAGATGAAGACAATTGATGTGATGGTCTGTTAGAAAGGGAGTGCTCTATCTACCTAATATACAATTCAAGACATCTACAGACGGGAGAATTATGACCATACCAGGCCGGATGAGGAATACTCGATCTCGCTTTCGCTATCCCCCCTTCGCCAAAGCCGATCACAGAGCCAAGTCAATACCAGGATAAGTATTATTAGTCGTAGGGAATGGTTGGTCTAAACGATTATCCCGGATCTCTCGGGCACTTGATACCTATGAACTGGTAGAAGAACAAGGAAGGAGCCAGCCAAATGATCTTCGTATAGGAAGCGATAGCTCGTAACCAATGCGTGAGCTGAACCGAATTGTGTGCCCAATATGGCCCAAGTTGTCTCTCGGACCTCACTTGGCAGGGCCGGTAAGACCAGCCGAGCAATATTTTCCGCGGGTGGGATCTGGCAAATGCATACCGTGTACTGTGGTATTGACCACATGGAGTTCTAGGTCAGAAAGCGAGCTGGTTGGTGGAAGTTTGTATAGTACTGCTTTTCTCGGTCTTGTCATGGTTTAATGACGCAGGTTTTGGACTCGGACCACCATCTTACTTCCGGGGTAAGGGTAGCAGCCGAGGCGTGGTTGGCTTTGGTGGTGCTTGCTAGGAGGTAGCTGCTATAAATAATGATTAGGGCATTGACTTCGGCGACTCGGTGAGGAAAAAAGCGTTACTACGGATATGTAAGCTCCATTTCTGCCCCGTGAACCAATCCTAATAATGTGGAAGAACATGTCCTTTCCTCCAGCTCCAGTAGTAAACATACCTCGCCATTTTGCACACGTTCCAAGAAGCCGTGAGCCTTTCGCAAACTCACAATATTTAATTCCTGCGTAACAATGCACAGCAGTAGCGATCATGGTCGTTCATGTCGTCCGTGCTGCAGCCCGAGGACGTGACAGATATTGAAAAATGTGTCCACGGTGCCACGCGTACCCAATCAATGAGCAATCGGGTCATTGTTCATAGGTTTGGCAGTGATCGTCTCGCATCACTATTTGTGCATGCCAGGGAGCTAGTGAGTAGCTTACTTGTTTCGGATTGAGGCTCTACGGTGTACTGTGTACTGTACTTGGCCAAGAATAAAATAAAGATCGCAAGCCGAGCTTGTCTAACATCGATCTCTGGGGGAGCAGAGACGAGCGTGTAGCGCAGGCGCACGGAAAGGAGCGGGTGCAGGTTCTAAACATAGCTGATTGTATCTCTATGGATTGCCATGAAAGCTCCACCTCCATCATACGCCGGCAGAAACGTGTTCACGACAAGGACAAAATTTAGACCTGCCGATGCGGAGAATTACCATGGCGATAGTGCGATAAGAAATAATGAGAAAGTACTCACCGTAAATGTACAAGCCTTACCAGAAGTTAAGGCTTCTTCTTCATGCACTCTTGGACAACGTTGGCGTCTTGGTGCTCTCCACAACAAGCAAGATACCATCTCCTAAACCATGGGGAATCACTCATGATCTGTATTGGCAACGAAGATGACCAATGCCTCCGTTTCCGAGGCCTACTGTGTATGTTCCCAACCAGCCCGTTGCCGAGTCTCGTCAAAAATGTGTGATTCGGGAGGCAATTCAGTTCAATTGATGGAATCTGATTTGGTTATGATGCTAGCAGGATTCTGAAAGAAGGGAGTTCCTGACAGACATCGATGAATACCAATCTCCCATACGATGGTCTTACCGCAAATTCTTAAGCCTGTAACTGACATAGATTTCTTTTCTTTTCGTAAGGGCAGCAGTCTGAGGTACATACAGAACTAGTAGTCTTGAGGCATCGGATTTGCCAGCTCCGAGCCCGAGAGTGGTTGTTAAACTCGAGAAGCCATGATCTGCGACAGCGAGGTTTGATCAGGAAGCTTATTTAGTTATGCTGAGACATTATTCTCTAGTTGCTATCAAAGACGGTGAACCATGAGGACGATGGCGATGTGATTAATTGTTCCAGGTCGATCTCCAAGACATCCTCCCGGATCCAGCAATCATGATGGTGATGAAGCTACTTTAATAATGTGGTAGACCTGGCGGCGTGATGGGATCAACTCCCTCTGGCCCAGATTATCATCAAGTTTTGAGGATTGGGCTTGGCCTTGCGTCGTGAATGAAAAATGGACAAGCCTGCTGCCCGTCGATGGCGTTCAACACATCCTCCCCCAACGCCGAGGAAACGAGGTGTCTCTTAGAGGCTTGAGATGTACATACACAGTACAAGTACTTCTATGGCTGTCGGTGTTCGAGGGATCCGAGCTGGCTTTCTCTGAAGGGTTGCTCGAAAGGGCTGGATGGATGTGATCAAGATCAAGATATTGTGTGTGTGAGGAATGTGGTGTGTATGTAAGGAAACTTGAAGTGGTGACTCGGAGGTGTAGTAGGCCCGGGGATTTCAGCGAGATGGTCACGTGATCCTCCCAGGCTCGTCGGAGTCTGAAAAGTCCAGCTCCAATTGCCGACGGCTGATATCAATTGAGCATCGCGACGCTACCAACGAACTCAACTCCTATCTCAAACCCATTATTAACCTTCATACAGCCGCCTCTGAATCCTTCCATTCACCTCGCCCGATTGGGTTCACACAAGCCCACAATGTCCCAAGTCATCGGCAAAGTACAACCATCATACACCCTACACCTCAATGCACCCGACTAACCACACCCACCATAGACGCGCCTCGCCTACGCCCGCCCCTGGCACCACGTCGACCTCGCCTCCGACTGTCTCCCCCTCGGCCGCCTCGCCTCCCGCATCGCGATAACTCTAATGGGAAAACACAAACCCATCTATGACCCTTCGACTGACTGCGGCGATTACATTGTAGCCACGAATTGCTCCTCGCTGGCCGTTACTGGGAAGAAGAGGACACAGAAACTGTATTATTCGCATACTACGCGGCCGGGGAGTTTGAAGAGTATGAGTCTTGAGAGGATGATGGAGAAATGGGGCGGTGGGGAGATTTTGAGGAGGGCCGTTAGGGGCATGTTGCCTAAGAATCGGTTGAGAGATATTAGGTTGGGGAGGTTGAAGAGTAGGTTTTGTCCTGCTTTGTGAGAATGGAGGAGGGATATCATAGGCTAATACTTGGATAGCGTTTGAGGGGCATGCGCATCCGCATAAGAAGAATCTTCTGCAATACCCAAACCAGAATGTGCAGAGCATAGAGGCATTGGAAAATTTGAGTATCACAGAGATCCCGGAGGTCAAGAGTCGGATAAGTCAGGTTGGGAAAGGAGAAGCGCTTGTCTGAGGTAATTGCAGGTTCGCATTGTATACTATTTGTTGGAACTAACTGCATCCGAGACGTTATATGCGATGATCCCCCTTCGCGCGGGAGTCAGTACTCGGTCATGGACGTTAAAACTCGTTGTGGAATGGATCGAGATGAGCAAGATTGTATAGCCATAATTCTTGACGCGAAATCCTTCGATCAAGAATAAAGGTGTAATCCATAGAACATAGCATATTAACAATTACAGAGAGAAACCACCCGCAAATCATGTCTGAGGTGCGTGAAGAAGTGTTCCTCGGATGTGGCCTTTGGTTGGGATTTCAATATATATATGGGGGGGGGACCTTGAAATCGACGATCCTCACGTCGAAGTTGAACCTTGTTCGTAGAATCAGCATGATTGATGGCGCGGGTCGTGTATTTGCGATGGTATGACGATAAATTTTTCAATGACTGAAGGGACGTTTGAAAAGGGGGACAGATCAGGGAGCATTTATTGGAGAAATTGAGGTTGAGGATGGATAGGCTTGGGAATATGGATTGAGGATTTACATTTGAGGATATAGATAAGAAAGCTTGAGAATATAAGCTTGAGAATATAAGCTTGAGAATATAGGCTTGAGAATATAAGCTTGAGAATATATGGAAAAAGACTTAACATCCAAAAATGTTCAACAGCTTTTATTGGAAGGGGTATTTCGTGCAAACATTGTCTCATTCATATAGTACAGTAGGAGGGAATATATAATAAGAACCAAGACCCAGAGCGCCATTGGCCATCTCTGTGTACGTATAATGCTGAACGCTGAAATTTTCCAAAACCACTCACTTTCAAATCCACCTGCACAAACTAATATTGATGACAAGGAAATCTTTCTGGAGGCAAAACGAATGTTATCAATGGCTCGCTATGCTCGCATCTACAACTTCGCCTTTCCGCCTTTGCGAATAACGGTGCATTGGATGAGACCGTTGGGGTTGGATTGAGGAGCATAAACCTCCGCGTCTTTGCCGGTGTTCTTGAGACCCTTGTGCCAGCTCAAATCTAATTCATCACGTTAGCAGATATTCAAAAGACCGAATGGAAGGAAAGGAAAACGTACCAATCTCAAAGTAATGCTTGTTGGGCAACAAGTACTCGACACTCTGTACCAAAGGCGTCGCAGCAAGAATCTGCTCGCACATTTGATACATGGTAGCCTGCACAGAGGCTGAATTATCAGTAGCAAATGTCTTCATCGTGATATCACGAGAGCTCTTCCACGCCTCATCGAATTTGGCTTGTTGTGCCTTGACTGTCGCAAGCGAATCGAATGTAGACCAATTCCAATCAGCCTTCACCTCGGTCGAAAGAATCCTATCCCAGGTTTCAGGAAGTTGGGTATATTCATCGCGATCGAAGCCGTGGAAAGCGGATCCAGTTGATTTCAAGACGAGAAGTTTGTTGATGCCTGATTTTATGGAGATGCCGGTTCCCTCGCGTGCGACGACCTCGACATCGCGTGTCTCTTCACCGTCGCGGAAGAAGGAGTGTGGGTGTGGTTTTCCGTCGATGGTCATGCGGGTCCATTTGTGCTGGATGATCTTGACGTGGCATGCGTGGATGTGCTTGTAGGTGTTTACGAAGTGGTCGCCGATGATGGAGGCGAAGAGTTCTGGGGGGTTGATTGGGTTTTGCTTTGCGAGGATGTAGCAGGTCTGTTTTTGGGTGTCTGTTGCTACGATAACGGAGTTGTCTGCTTTTGTGTAGCTAGTTGGATGGTTAGGTTTGGTTGTTGGTGGCAGGGAAACAGGACTGTACGTACGAGGTCTCAATGTCTCCTTCTAGCAGGATGCAGACGGTCTGTTCTGTGACTTCTTGGGTGCCGTCTTCGTTCTTCTTGACCTTGTAGAGACGGATGTTGTCTTTGCCATAGCGGGCGTATCCAAGTTCAGCCATTGTGATGTATGTAGATGATTCAGATTGATAGTTCTTAGAAGGGTGAGTAGTTCAAATCGCGGTACTGGTAGCTGAAGTCGTGCTGAATTTGGCAGCTCACTAGTGCAGCTCTACCAAGCAGACTCTGGTGTCTTTATACCTTCGTGCACCCTTATCAAAGATCAACAAACCAAACGGAGCTCCCCGTGGTTAGCATGGGCCTTTACCGCACAGATGGTAGAGGCGTTAGAGCCATCTCGAAGCATTCTCGCACCACTTCGGCCATCTCCGATGGCTCACATCCTCCCATTCCTACGCCCAATTAACGGATAAGATGCCGTCAAACAAGAGCCTCTATCAATCTCTGCAATCTGCTCCATTTTCTACAGCGGATATGCGGCATTGTCTGTTGTCTGGCGGGAGCTTGTGTTGCGAGCTCCGTCGCGTACAGAAGCTTTGAGGCAGCATGACATAACCCATCTCAGCCTTGAGGCGCCACTAGTCGACTCGGAATTCATGTGATTGGGCGGCGGCCTCGTTATCAAAGATATTGTCCCGACTTCATCATGGCATTCTTGGGATTGGTGCTTGAGATGCACTTCATTTCGTACACGGTACGATTAAGCGAATAGGAACATGTTCTGGGCATTGATTCGACATGCGGTTTGAGATCGATTGCATATCGGCGGGGGAATCTCGATGGTGATATGCTTTGGCCCGCGTGTATCTCCACCCCGAAGCATCACAATCTCCTGCGGCAGAGACTATAGAATACCAGATGAGGAAAATCGATTCACATGTCTTGAACGATCGGGTCACATCTTATGAAAATCCGTGATAATTTACAACTGTTAACCAAAAGAATGAGCAGTAAACTGACAGCAAACGTCAGAAAGTCCCATCTAGGCCGGATTTGTGCTATGAAATTCAGCAGCACATGAATCAAGACCAAGGAGCACGAGAGAGTTGGAATCGAAATCCAATCGACCAGAAATTAGCACAAGGCTACGGCTAGGCTGTTGTTGAAGGCTGATATTCGTTAGCCAGTCGGTGTGCAGCGCCCTGAAGGCGTCCTCTCCAATAGGTACTATGTAGATTAGAAGAAAGTTCTTGCACATATCTCCAAAGACAGTCCGGGTAATGGGAGATTTAGTGACAGTATAATCATCTATAGCCCGCCCAGTGAGATAGATTGGTTCGAATTTCATTGCATCTGGGGAACCCGCTAGGCTGTCTCATCAGAACTTAGTAATAATCCCTTCGCTGAAACCCCTGTATCATACCACGTCAGGGTGTCTCTGAAGACCAGCAGGAAGAGCCTCTGTGACCAGGACAAATTCCAACATACAGACACTCGTTTCCATCCCTCCATCCACATCAACAACATTGCTGAGCTACATCTTCCACTTGCATGCTAGCAACCCCGCGCCCAGGACAGCCCTATTCGTACCATCGAAACATCCGCTACTCGGACTTTACCCGCACGCAAGCATCGCCGCATGTCATTACGCCAACCACCAGGACGCGGTTCCCCAATCGTGTATTGAGAGCAATGAAGACCAGCAGTCTGCGCTCTATGGGATCTTTCAATGACGCCGACTGCGCGAGCCACGGTTACGCCGTCGACTCCATCATACTCCATGGCCAGCACTGCCGAAACCTCAAACACCTCGCACATCTCCAATGGTGACAGTAGTCTTTTACAACCCTCGCGGATCGGAAAAGATGGCAGGTCACTGTCCGCAGCCAGCCTATATCCTCCCCGTGGCCAGTCACTGGGCATGTCTGGCGCTCCTCCTGGAAGCTTCAGCTCGGATCTGAGGTCGACCATTTCGCGGGCCGAAACACCAAGACCAGACTTTACTTCACATTCTAGCTTTGTTGAGGAGGACCTGCATTTGAGTTCGGAAAGGAGACAGGCTGAGATCCAGAAAGAGATCGACAAGGAGACGAAGATCAAGAAGGGTTCTGAGAACCTGCTTGAGGCACTGAATTCCAAGGCTGGGAAGCAATTCAAAGAGCAGAAATTGAAGGTAGAGGCGGAGCTGTATAGTTCAAATCGGAAACTGAAGCAACTGCAATTGGGATTGGAGGCTGAGATACAGCTCGCGAAGGAGTCCCAAGCGACGAGCGAGAGCAGGTTGTCTTTTCTCTTTGGCAATGCATCGGGACGGCCGCAGTCGCGGCAGACCTTCAATGGTGGAGATGAGCTGGAGAGGGAGGAGGAAGAGGAATCGCCGTCATATGTGCTCTCGGAGATCTTACAAGCTTTGGAGGTGGAGGGCATGCAACCGGAATATTACGTGGACTACGCCAACAAACTCGTCGAACTGTTTAAAAGGAACCCGACTCTGAAATACGATCTTGTCTGGTCCACCTTTGGACTACGCATACAGACTTTGTTGCTAAGTGATGGACGCGAGGTTGTGGCAGCAGGGTACCGCGTGCTGCGATATGCCATCACCGACCGCAGGTCGTTACGGATAATTCGAGATCACCAAACAGACCATCTCGTCATTTTATCATTGGTCAAGGAAAGCAAAGCTAGTGTTGAGAGGGAGCAGGCCTTGAAATTCGTGCGAGCATTTCTCGACGTTAAAGACGGCGTTCAAGAACTTTCTCGGGCGGTCATCAGAATCGTAGTAGCCGTCGCCGAGCATAGCGATGACAGGCTACGGAACATTGCAATCCTCACTCTCGCCGAGATACTCGTCCTCGACCCTCCTCGTTTGGTCGCTGCAGGCGGTATGGGCACGTTGACTGATGTGCTGGGCGATGCCAACTACCGTGCAGCACAAAGTTTGACAGGCGCGTTCCTATACCTCCTAGACACTCCAAAAAGACGGCAGTATCTGCGATCAGGCCACGAGTTGCAGATGCCGTTGGCCGCCTTCACAGAATCGCCTGTAGGCCATGCTCATGAGGATAAACTCAAAGCCAGTGCGAAAGTCATCGCAGCTTTACTTCGAAGTTGGCCCGGGCTGATCACTCTCTCGATGAACGATTTCATGGATTTGCGATCGCTCATAGCTTCCCTCTACATTCCATTGGTACACGTTCGGAATGTTCTCCTGGAACTCTTCATTGACGTTCTTCGGATCAAACCACCATCGTGGGGCTCATCTTTCGTGGCTGGAAGGCGACTCACGACGTATGCACGTGTCACAAATTTGAAAGCGGAAATCCCAAGCACTGACAACATTGAGACCGAAGAAGATTCAAACCAAAGAAATTTGGTGGAGCATTACACTGCTGTTGTTCTTGCTGTGCTCCTTCACTCTGGACTGCTCGCAGCACTCCTACACGCCGAATCAGATCCACTCTCCATGGCACTTAAACGAAAGACGACTTTGGTGCTTGGTGAGGTGTTGAAGCTAGCAAACGAACTTCTCCCAAATCAATGGAGTGCGAAGCTTCAAGTTCTCCCAGAGTTGCTTCGTTCAGCAGCTAAGTTCGACATCGATGACCGATTTGTTGCTACTGGGACCATCTACCAAGTCGACAGTGTCAATAGAACCTTGTATCGCTCAGATCCTACCACTATCACCACAGTCAAGACTAGCAGCACGACCGAAGCGGAAAATGCCCGACAGTCATCTGAGCAAAACAAAGCTCAGCAAGCTATGCAAATTGATGAGGCACAATTCAGGACTATGATGGTCGACAGTGGAATCTTGAACACCGTCACCTACACGAAGTGGAGATGGGATATCATTCAAAACATCATTGATGGTCCCCTCAAGAACCCGAAACGGCTGGACGAGGCTATGCGTTCGACCAAATTCATCCATCGCCTGACAGGATTTTACCGGCCGTTCAAGTTCAGATTTGCTGACGTGAAGAACACGAAACCAAATCAACGATACGTACGCATTGGCTGCTCACTAGTGCATAGCCTTTTGCAGAACCCAGAGGGTGTTAGAGAATTGCTTGATAACAAACTCATTCGTCAACTGGCCGAGTGCCTATCACATTTTGACAGAATGAGTGGTCTCACGTCTGAACAGCCATTGTTCACCGTGGAGAGGATGAATGAAACTCTGACTGCAGGGTATTTCGCTCTTCTCGGTGCACTGACCAAAGAAGCGAGAGGGTTGCAGATTCTGGAGAGATGGAAGATCTTTAACATGTTTTATCACATTGTTGAATTGCAAGGCAGGGATGATCTCATCAAGACACTTCTTGGCGGTATGGACTATACTTTGGACAGTCATTTGCGGATTATCCTTTCCAAGGCGTTAACGACGAGTTCGAAAGTGGTTCGCATGTACGCGACACGTCTTCTTCGCAAGTACGCCACGAAGCCCATATCCGATGCAGGCGATTCTTCGACAGGAACCGTTGAGTGGGCGATCAGGCTCCTCGTCACGCAGCTTTACGACCCAGAGATAGGCGTGTGCGAAGTCGCCATCAAGATACTTGAAGAAGCTTGTCACCAGAAGCACTCACTGGAATACATTGTCAAATGTCGGCCCGCCCTCGATCACCTTGGCGAGATTGGCGCCCCTCTCTTACTACGATTTTTATCAACATCGGTTGGCTACAATTATCTTGATGAGCTGGATTATATCACAAGAGAAATGGACGATTGGTTCTTGGGAAGGAACGATAGCTACGTTGCGCTCATCGAAGCTTCGTTGGCACGAGCGCTGGCAGATATTCCGGACAAACTGGTGCAGCCGCTAAACACGTTTGCGGATGACTCGATGCCTGAGGTGCAGGAGTATGGAATGGTGCCTCCACATTTTTATCGCGAATTAACAAGGACATCGGAAGGATGCAGGTTGCTTGAACAAAAGGGACATTTTGATGAGTTTGTCGCTACGATAAAAGACGTCGGTATGGAAGAGGAGGACGCGGAAATCATTTTGAAGGTCAAGGGCTGTTTATGGGCAGTTGGAAATGTTGGTTCCATGGAGCTGGGAGCACCATTTCTCGAAAACACAGGGGTTGTCCAATGGATCGTCGACATTGCGGAACGATCTGAAGTAATGACGATGCGCGGCACGGCCTTCTTCGCTTTAGGTCTTATTTCTAGGAGTTTACATGGGCAGGAAATTCTGGCAGAATATGGATGGGATGGCACGGTGAATCTGAGAGGAGAGTCACTGGGCTTCTGCATACCGCTGGATTTCAAAAGTCTATTCTCTATCAAACCTTGGACGGCATCGCGTGCGCCTCAGCGACAGGCGACAGCAATTCGACGAGTGGATCACAAGGCGGCTGACGAAGCGATGGATTCGATCGAAGCCAGGATTGTGAAAAGCGTGACAGATCTCGGGAACACTGTCCTAGCCAAAAAAGCCGCCAGCGATCTCAATGCGTATGTTCTACACCCCCTCACACACTTTCTTCCATCTGTCTTATATACAATTCTAGCATCAAAGCCAAAAATGCAGGACGTTTCCAGCGGACAGGTCTCTTCCTCAAGGTCATGACCATTCTCGAAAGCCATCATTTCCGGCTTCCCGTGTGCAGATTCGTCATCGATCTCTTCGACAAGAAGGTTATGAGGCAGATTGTGCTCGAGGAGGAAGACAGTCAGCCAGACTCATCGAGTGATGATGAAGACGATGTTGATGATGAAGGTAGCGATGAGTCTGTTGGCGAGGCGATGCAACATGAGGGGTTAACAGCCAGTCCTTGAACACTTTGTGCTGACGTGTGTGTAGACACGTTGAGAGCAGATACTGTGAGGCAGTATATGGAGAGAGTTACGAATGCTCTCGAGTTGCTTGATGAGGTAGCTGGGAAGGATGCGATGAGCGATACTGGTGATGGAGTGGATCCGCATGCATCCGTGAGGACTGTGATACACATCCGGTCTGTGGCTGGAACTTGAGGAGGCGGCTATGAGTCCGACTATGGCTTGGAGAAGAAGCCTCGAGATGGATACTCCGAGGGCGTCTCCCACCTTCACGCGAGATGATAGCATTTGTAGAAAGTGCGAAGGAGAGCATGCAAGAAACAGATGTGTAGTGTAGCAAGCATGGCGAAGAAGTCTTGCTCGGAACCAAAGGGGAAGAAAGTATCATCACACGGTTCTCTTTATGAATATACAGACCATGTACGTATTGTTCTGATGATGTGGTTGGTGTTGGTGTCCACCAAGTCTTGCTACATGTATCTCGTTCAGCGTCGGATGAGACTCCCATTCATCACGTCTTGTCGCACATGACAGCCTCGTCTTGCGCTCTCTCAGCGCTGAAGTCGCATGATGGTTTGCGCGGCAACTTGCATGGAGTGATGAGCGTCTGCGTTGAACAGGGTTGTCGCAGGCCAATCCACAGACGTACAGTAGCCTGTGTGCAGGATGTAGGGTAGAGGTCGACCTTGAGTACTATGGTTGCCAGCAGAACAGTTGTTAGCGTGAGACTATGAAAACCCCTGTGCAGATTGAAGTTCCGATAAATACGCGTGCTAGAATAAGTACTACCCGGTAAAAATTGTCGGGTAGAATTGAGAACGGATATATTAAGGGTAGAAGCATTAATCAAGCGCCAACAACTATCAACCACAGTAGTTTTGCACACTGATGATGATGTTTCAAGCAGGAATAAAGACTGTAGACGTCAGTGTCTGTCCAGTCGAAGGCTTCCCGTCAGTGTCCGTCCAGTCGAAGGCTTCCAGGCCTTGTACAAGGCACCGACGGACGGACCCGGACGCTCCCAGAAAGATATTAAACTGCAATTGTTTCGAGGATATCTATCGGTACTGACTATGAAGGTGCAGGTAGCGTGCAGCCTAACAGAGCCGATGCTGATGCTCAGACACTGACCAGACTTCAGAATGTCGATGTCGAACTGAAGGGTCCAGCCCCAGTGGTGAATATTCAGCGGTAGCGAGATCTGAGAGACGGTGCCTGTCCGCTGTTTACGAGTACCAAGATCCCTTTCAAATGTGAGATGTCGGATGATTCAGGTGCATAAGGTATCCAACAGGGATACGTCTATGACGAGTCCACTGACTCTGTCACCAACACAAACTGCCAGTGGTGCACGCATAATCCAATTCCCCATCCAAGATCATGATGCATTCTATCCGATACAGCAAGTACTGCTAGACCACTGTACTCGGACAAGTCGAAATCATGAATCATGTCTGTACTTTCTATGATCAGTGTAGGAAAATCCGATCCTACGACCATGTGGAGGTCGCGCGTATCGAGACGCCACAGCGTCCCAGGCTGGTCTAGCATGAACAATCAGCATACTCACCATCGTCGATTATTATATACACAGGCTGAATGACACGGAATCATGTAGGACCTGTCTAGTCTAGAGCCACAAGGACTCCCTCACCTCCATCTTCATCTTCTCTACTCCTTCTGTGGATGCCGGCCTACCCACTGCTAACTCCAGCCTACTGGTCTTCTCCCTCCTGTTCGCCGCAGTAAGGCCCGTCTCGTCAGCGCATCTATCCCTTGTAAGCGTCATCGGCTTCATTCCCTCAAACTCGAGCCCTGGGAGCACGTCCACGGTCCAGGAGTCCATACACCACTCCAATCCACCACCGGACTCTGGCTCCCGTTGCTCGTCTCCCCGAACCCTCACTTCCTCAATCCGCCTACCATCGTGCTATGCCTACAGTTGTCTTCCATTGGCTCGTCATCACTGTAGACCCTCAAAACGTTCCGCTGCTAGTGCCATACTATCCCTCAGGCTAGCCAAAGTCTTGCATACATTGGACGAGCAGACCCTCAACTCAACGTCTCTCGCTGTCATATATCGCCACAACCACAAGTTTCACTCTCACACGACATACACCTGATCTCCTCCCCCGCCCTCAAAAAAACCAATCCACCAACCCACTTCAACAAATCACCTGTAACCCCGCGGAATCAACACATACCAATCGAAACACCTGCATCGTGAGACTCGCCGGGTTTTCGATGGATTGGGAGAAAAAGAGGGAATAATTCATACCAAAGTCTACATGAAAGCGGCACGAATCTCAGGACGCTCCGGCTCTGCAAGTCGAGCGGAGGGAGAGGCTCTCAAGAAATCCCATTTGGCTTCAGGAGCATTCATGAGCGAAGATGGGTCTCGTCAGACACCTTCGAGGAGCTTGACAGGCCTGGATTCACATGGTGATGCCCGAGCTCTCGTCAGGCTGATCCAATGTTCACAATGCTCGCTCCCTTTCAAAGTGCCCGTCACTTTACCATGCGGCCACTCGGTATGTCGCGCGTGCCTTCCGAGTTCTCACCGACGAGAGAACATCTCTTACCCCAACACACCAGACCGGATGCTAGGAACGTACTGCCCGGTCGAAGGTTGCGGTGAGGAGCATCCTGTGGGAGATTGCTGCGTGGATGTTTGTCTGTCAAAGGTCATGGAATCGATAAATGCGGTCGTGGATAGCTACCAACCAGCACCGCAAAACACACCGACTCGCTTAGTCGAGATCGAACACAAGGCTTTCTTGTCGGATACGGATGTAAACGAGAAGAGTCGGGAACAAGTTTTACTTGGCGGGAGACTGTTGTCTACATTCACAATGGCCCAAATGGGTCAACTGGACTATCGTGCCGATCTTTCCTACGAATCTCTGTCACAATCTGGTGACGAATACCACGGATTGGACAAAGCTGTCCTGCACGACCTACGAGAAACAACACACAAAGAGTTGGACTGCCTCGTGTGCTACAACTTGATGTATGACCCAGTCACAACTCCTTGTGGCCATACGTGCTGTCGGAAATGCTTGACGAGGGTTCTCGATCACGCGTCATATTGCCCGGTTTGCCGCCGTGGTCTCCATATACCACCTTCTTTGGATCATCAAGCTAGCAATGCCCAACTCGTTGCATTGCTCGGCAATCTCTGTCCAGAACTGGTCGCGTCACGAGCAGAAGCTGTCGCTGCTGAGGAGCTCGGGATGTTGGGCGAAATGGATACCTCACTATTCGTCTGCACTCTTGCCTTTCCTGAGATGCCCACATTCCTCCACATCTTTGAGCCTCGCTATCGGCTCATGATTCGACGAGCCATGGAAACGAACAGACAATTTGGCATGTTGACATATAACGCAACTGGTGCACCTCAGGGCGATCTCGGTCGCACACCGTTCAACGAGTATGGAACTATGCTATACATCCTCAACGTCCACATGATGCCGGATGGACGTAGTATGATTGAAACCAAGGGCTTGTACCGCTTCAGAGTGCGTGCTCACGGCTCTGTTGATGGTTACACGGTAGGCAAGGTGGAACGGGTGGAAGATGTGGCCCTAGCTGAGGAAGAGAGAATCGAAGCCGAAGAGATAGTAAACGCGACAGGTCCACCTGACAGTCCCATGAGCGGGCTGGACGCGCGTACTAATCGTGCTTCTTCTCCGGAACACTATCCATCCCCAGAGAGCTTGAATCGGTTTTCGACGCAACAACTACTCGCTATCGGTTTGGATTTTGTACAAAAGATGCGAGCACACAGTGCACCCTGGCTCCATCAGAGAATAATCGAAGTCCATGGCGGGCCACCCGACAATGCTGCCACCTTTCCTTGGTGGTTGGCATCTATCCTTCCCATCGTTGACAGCGAGAAGTATACTTTACTTCAGACAAAGAGCGTGCGAGAAAGATTGAAGATTGTGGTCTGGTGGATTCACAGAATCGAGTCTCACAGATCGTAAGTCTCACCATCTCTTTCGCCGCAAAGTAGACGACTCAAGATCCTGTCAGGTATCGCTTCTATCCGACCTTCGACTGATCTTTGTGTGCTGACAGGTCTTCTGGAGGGTCCTGTCTGATTTTATGATTCGAATCCGTCATATGAATCCGCATCTTCGACACACATTGGCCTTCGCTTGCCTTGTGCTCGCGCTTTGGATCGCCACCACGCTTTGATAAGCCGAACACATTCGTCCGCACTTGGAATACCTCCTCCTACACCATCATTCCACTCCGATGTGTACAAAAACACAACTACGGTGCACGATGCTTTAAAACCATAGCTTCCTTGTTATAGAGGTCATTGGCCTCAAAAAAAAAAACCCCCCAAATCGTGAGACTTCAGAACAGTCTACAACTTTCGGCTAGGCGCCAATCAGCATTTTTTGGAGTTGGACGACATCCTTCCCGACAGGACAAGCAAGTCAGGAACCAGGGATCGTCCGAGGAAGGTTCGAATTGATACTTTATTTTTGTTTTGGATCCGTTTTCACAATCACAATACCCGGACTGCTAGGTCCTAAGCTTGCGATCCCTCTGATAAAGGGGGATCGAAGCTTTGCATTTGCATAGCGTTTGCTTTTTCTGAATTTTATATTTGTACTATTCCTACAAATTTATCCTACCATCATCACGAATCTTCATTGTTTCCATAATGGGATAAGCAACTCTTTTCCATTCTCTTGAAATGGCTGGTGAATTTGGACTTGAAATGTCTCATGTTGTTGATGAAGGTGCATGGTGATGATATCATGGATATATATAAATCTATTTCTTTGAGTCTTTCTTTACTGGGGGGGTGGAAGGGAGGGGGATGGAGGGGAGCGAAATGTAAGAGTAATTAAGAGCTTTTTTTTACATGGTTCGTAGTGTCATTGACTCTCTGGCCCCCGCCCCCTCTTCCACCCTCGCTCTATTTCCGCCCTCTCTTCTTTTGATTGATTTTATATCGTGTCCTCTCGATCGACCGGCTTTTAGGTTTGTTTCGCTTCCCGGTTTTTGTGTTTATCTATAATTGCAATTTCACTGATTAAATTTTCTAGATTTTTAGCTCAATAGCTTCTACTTTCTTTATTATAGAAACTGGTTGTTTTTGTATCGTCTTTTCTTGGCCGACCGACCTTTGGTTCTATTTGGTTTTCCGGTTTTTAACCTTCCTTACTAGCGAAATTTTACCTTTTTTTCCAAGTTTTCTACTTACCTACTTTAACTTTCTTTGCGGGGATATTATTACTCTCTTTCTCTCGCTCCGAGTAACATGACGCTATTCTTTATCTTGTATTAGCTAATGTCAAAGCGAAAGACAATACAATGGGAAGAAATACGGTCACGGCAAAATGTAGTAACCAACTACTAGAAAACCCCCACGGTGACAACAAAGTATAAAACCCAAGAAGAAAAACTATAAAACGTAAAAAGCTCTACCTCTCGAAAGAAAAATATAAACTCCATCTATCCATACCTACCGCGCCCGCCCGCAAAATACCAACGTCAACAGATCGAATCCAGTCATCTCGATAAGCCACGACACGACTTCAGTTTAGAATTTTTCTCGTTAGAAGAGTGTATTCCGATTTACTAGGAGACTATGGCGTCGCCCCGGAGGAAAAATATACCACTTATTGTTTCCTCGGATAGCTATCGAGTACCATCGCACCTCTCAACGATAAACGCGCAGATGGCGTGGATAGAATTTAATGCGTCGATGGCGCGGGGATTAAACCTCACCATCATCCCCTATAGTACTATTCAAACCGCGCTTTCGAAAGCCGAAGATGTAGATACGGACGCGACAGATACATCTAGTACATTTGATATGTCTGATATTAGATTACCCCTTTCAAGAGAAGAACAAAGACGGTGTGGTGGGTTTAATACTGGGTTTCATTCTGAGGAGGAGATTAGATTTGTTGTTCCCGAGGTGGATCATCGGGTTCCTGATATAAGGGTTGGGTATATGGGGAATTGGGTTGGGCTTGTTGGGGGGATGCTGGGGGGTCGAGATGGAGGGGAGGTAGGAGGAGGGGAAGGAGAAGGAGAAGGAGAAGGAGAAGGAGAAGGAGAAGGAGAAGGAGAAGGAGAAGGAGAAGGAGAAGGGGGAGGGGGAGGGGAAAAGGGGTATCATTTCTTTGAGCTGTCTGGGGGGTTTGTGGAGAGGGTGGGGGAGGCGTATACGGTGTGGAGATTAACGGGGAAGATTGGACGGGCGATGAGGGAGGAGTTGGGGGAGTTGTTTCCGAGGCAGGGGGTTTTGCCTTTGGGTGGTGATGGTGGTGATGAAAGGAAAGATGGAGATGGAGATGGTGATGGTAACGGAGTACGAAAGAAATATTTCCTCCGCCTCGATTTCTGCTCTACCAAGGACGCCGTGGTCTCGGGACTCGGACGCGATCCTAAAATCATCGAGAGCGTGGATGATATCGTCGAGCGCCTCGTAACCAGTCAACGCGCCATAACCGCTTTACAAGATCACACCCGTTTACAGCAGGAAAAAAAGGTCCACGATCGTCCTCGGGTTTACCTATTCCCGTTTAGGGAGGATATCAAGAGCGGGAGGGAATACCGTGTTTTCTGTCCCCCGTGTCCGCGAGGTCTGGAATTTTCCCGCGTTGCGGCCGTCTCGCAGGATCGGTACCACGAGCCCTTTGATGGAAATAGGGAGGGGGAGAGTGTAGAAGCGACGGCGCGGAGGGTGTTGGATGGGATCCTTGATATTCATAGGAGGATTTTGATGGTTGCGATTAAGGCGGCGCCGTGGCTTAGTTTTCTCTTGAAGGAGGAGGGATTTGTGTTCGATGTGTTTGATCCGCTTGTGGATGGCGATGTGGAATTCGTTGAGGTCAATCCGTTTGGGGCGATGAGTGGGTGTGGGAGTGCTCTTTTCCACTGGATCAAGGACGCGAGGATTTTATACAATGTTGGAGGTGCTGAGGGGATTGACTTCAGGGTGACGATGGTGGGAGCCGAGTAGCAATGGTATTTCTCGCTTTCAAGAGGTAAAATTAACATTCGTTTCGTCTTGCTTTTTACTGACACACCCGTCTCCGTAGAGGTTTGTGTTGAATCGTGCCGCGTCACACCCGTCTCCATGGCAGTTTATGTTGAATCGTGCCACTTTTAGTTCCTCGCCACAACCTTCGGCTCCCTCTGGCTGTTCCTAGCTAGATGCATACATCTTCGAGCTTGCGGGTTGATCCTGCGACCCTATACAACAGATAGCAGAGCACGTACGACCACAGCATCCTATATGAGTTCATTAGATCAGCGACCGTCTGCATCACTGTTCAAAGAAGACTGGAGAAGAAAGTAGCTTACCGCCCTTGTCCTGACACTATCTCTCTTCAAAGACATTTCCTGAAACAGAAGTTTGCTCTGGGTGAATTTGTTAGTCAAGACCGTTGAGGTGAGGTGATGTAGGTTCGAGAGTATTCGTACCTATATTGTCAGGCACCAAGGCGGTAGCGATGCCGACGAGGAGGAAGATAATTGGGATTCTTATAATGTTGTTTAGGACTTTGAGGGTATACAGTTGAGGTTTGATAATAGTTTTGGAGATAGGATACAATATAGAGGTTAGGAATAATCCTACATTTTTTGTACTTCATTACTAGTAGGAGGTAATTCCGACGGCATCCGGCGCCCTGTTGGCTTCCCTAGAAAAAGCTGCGAGATCACACTAACAGGGCCGTAATAATATTATACCTTTACTACAAAAGTTAGATATTTATACCAGTTTGAATTTCGGATTCATTAATATCATCGTATTCGGAGATCGTTTTTTCGAAAGATACTATTAAAAAGATAAGATTCCGGGGACGTATAAGAATAATCAAACGCGATTTCAACGGTAATACTAAAATCTATAAAAGGATAAACCTACCCTCTCTTAGCTACTACTTTTCAAGTTAAAGAAAAGTGAGTCGACCTCAATATCTCGAAAACGCTAATAGTAGTAGAGGTTAGGTTCTACTATATAGCCCGACCAACGTTTCAACGATATAATAAGATATACGTAAGTCGTATTATAGATTCTATATAAAGTAGGATATAATCGAAAAAATCGAGTTAAGTTTGAACGCGGAGTAGTTTTTAAGCGCCTAGGAAAATCGATACAGCTTGAATAGGATAGCTAGGAGGTATTTAAATATACCCTACTTCGTATTCTATATAGTAATCTAATTATAGACTCGTTAACTCGCTGCTGTCCTACCGATGTCTGGTTTTCGCCCTCCTACCTAATAATAGCAAAAAAAAAAAAAACTACCCTTCGAGCGAACATAGTTAGCGAAGTAGCGATATAGGAATAGGAGGGTAGATTAGAGCTCTAACTAGGTAGGAGGAATTGACTTGACCCCAAATTTAATAGACCGTGACGAGCTTACCGAGTATAGATTGCTATATAGAACACGAGGCGGGCCGCCGTCCTTGGCTATCATATCGAAGTCCTTATTATCGTGGAAACGACAAACATATTCTATGAACATGTGAAGCTGCAAAGGCTGTACATCCATCCGGGAAAGAAAACATGCTTCCGAGAGTGAAAATTCTTGCCCACGGAACAAATCAACACTCTTCGAAACACTTAATTGTGCTGGAACATGAGAAATTATTCGCTCACATGCGCAAATAACGCCCGACATACGATCAAGTACTGGACTGTATTTCAACATGCCACCAAAGCGCCTCTGGGGACAGAGGATCGAGAAAACTGATCGTTGATCGATCGATTCATTGTGGTCCGATCGTGACGCAAGGCTGTCACAGTCCACCCCCGCCAGTATCTTCGGGACAAAGGGGTACTGTGTATGATGTGCTCTTTTGGTGGAGTGGAGATAGATGCACATCAGAAGGGTTGCGGGGAGGAAATGGGGAGGGGTAAAACGAAGAATAAATCGAGCGTCTGTTTGCTGACATCAATAATCTGCCAGGTGCAGAAACCGCGGAACAGGCGAGGCAGGAGGACCGAGAAAACTCCCCGCTGAGAAGGTCGCTAAAGCAGTAGCAGATCTGGCCCAAGATGATGAGCGTGGTGTTAATTGATGCTGTCTTTTGGAATTGCGAGGAAACGATTGACAGCGATCTGGAATTGAGCATTCTATACTCATACCAACAAATCATCAAAGGACACGGGTTCAAGGCTGGGCAAATATGTACTGCCAGTGTCTATTTGTGTTGGGTAAGGAGCTGCTGCTGATGTGCTCTGGAAGTCGTCATTTCGTTTTTGTGTCCTTGGGACTCAACTCGTCGACGATGTTGTTTGGGTCTTTCCACGCCAGAGCAACGTATCTGGGAAGCGGTCATCGGCGTGTAATTGAACGATTCGATCAACTTTACTTACTTTGTGTGGCTCCCCCGTGCAAAGACATCGCCTTTGCTGTTCATAAATTTGATCGATGTGAATGCTAACGTTTTGCCGACTGGTAGATTATCGATATCAGCAAGGAACGAGAAATTTATGCTAGACAATGGAGCGGAACTGACACTTGTCGCAAGTGACCTCCTATAATCTGGTCAGCAAGTCCAGCATCTGTGTCAATAAATATCAGATAGACAAACTTACAGCTGAGATTTTGTCACCAATCTTCCCTCCCGAACTCAAGTACGTGACTGCTCTTGTCAGCGATTCTTCCTCCTCCATCTCCCTCGGAATTCAAGACCATGATGTGAACTCACCGTTCAAATCCGTACTGACTCCCGTCGCAAACAGCCCCCTCGAAGCTACAGCAAGCGAGCCACCAAGATCAACCATCGAAGCAATAGTCCCACCATGAAGAATGTTCAATCGGTTCTACTCATCTCCAATCAGTAATCTTCATTGTCTCGAAAGCGAAAAAGAGAGAACATGAAGGACTCACGGTATGTTCCTTCATCACCTCAACCTCAAACTTCACCCTCCCAGGACTCGCAGCTGTGACTTTAAGTCCATCGAGCAACCTATTCCTATCATTAACCTCGTATAGCCAGAGACTTTGAGATTCCATGTTCTCGTCTCGAGTGCTTCTCCATGCTCTTCATGATAGCTCAGCCAATTCCTTATCTGATTAGTCCCAATACAAATTTCAAAGGAGTTCAAAAATCGACTCACTCCTCACAATTCTCATGAGGTTTCCCCCTAAAACCTATTCTCCTTCATCACTCCTCTATACTCTGGACTTGAAGTATTCACGTACCTAGGTTCCAACCCGGAGTTGGCTCGGAAGGATTCCCAAACCTATTCCCGCGATCAGAATTAGCCACCGAGCTCCATCAGCTCCCGCACTCGAAGGGTGTGGTACCGATCGAACGAATTTGAGGGCGGGCATTGCGAGTTGGATTGGAAGCTTGCAGGGAGAAGAGGTGTGTCGAGGAGAGCGGGACGGGAGATAGGCTCGGATGACGTGCTATCACGTGTATGTATCAAACTGAGCGGTGGTGGGAGATTATTAGTACTGTTACCACGGTGTAAATTATCATTGCAGGCAGAAGAGGAAATTCCATTCACTGCAGATTACATAGCTTTATGAGGTCCAAGGATCACCACGTAGACTGGCCGGGTGATTGACCAGGCAAATTAACTTATGCATCATTGGGGGATAAAGCTAATTCGAACGCAATCATCCATTAGCCATTCGCCAAAGCAGAGCTGCCCACAAGTCTACCTATCGAAAGCCGTGCAGATCAATCAATTCCTCCCGTCCTTCGAGCCTCAAATACCAAACAAAATGTTCAGGGACACAGCACTTTTCCTCCTCGCAATCATATTCTTCATGTCCAAGTAATTCCATCATGCATCTCAAGGGTTCCGCCATCCTGTCACCTGCATACCAAACAACGCCGGGATCGAAGCATAAAAACAACGCCATGCTGTAAGGGGAGATGGGTATGGAGGTGATGATTGGCGAAGTTAAGACGCGACGAGCTTATCAGTCAAGTGGTCAAAGCGCACGTCTTTTGGGCTTGGGTCCTGTAAATCTATGGCGGCTGGCTGACCAGGGTATGTGATGTGGTATCGGGGGTACTATCTACAAGTGAGGCGTTCAGTTTCAATTGACGTCTGTCTCAACTCAATGGAGGGCTGGTGTGTCCATTGGCCGGTGGCTGCTGCGAGGCCAGGAGCGCAATTGCGTCCGCCTGGTTGGCGGCTGCTTGAATAATTTGCTGCTCTTCCGGCGTCAGGTTCTTAGTGATATTTTCATACAGTTGTGGTTGTTCCGCTTGCAGACCTGATTTTTTTCGTTAGCATTACCATGCAACTGAAGGGGTTCGGGAGCAAACTTACGCAGCAAAGCAGCCTTGAACATGCCATATGGCTCGACTTTGTCTAGTGGTGTCTCCAGCAGACTCTCTTCTTCAAGGTCTTCTTCGTCCTCGTCCTGTAGACTATGGAACTTCTGGGCCTCTTCATTCAAGAAGTCAAGATACGCAGTGCTCTCGTCCTTGACGTCCTCAACCTCTTCCCCTTCTTCATTTTCCCAGTCGGCATTGGTCTCCCACTCGTCATCTTCTTCCTCTTCGTAGTCGGTGCTGAGATCGAAGTTCTCCTCTTTGGTGGCCTCTTCACGGTCTGAATGATTTGTTAGCTTCTGGTCAAAAATAAGGCTTGGTGATGCACTCACTCTTCATCGCAGCTGGCAATGTCTGGAAAAGACGGACGATACCTTGTAGTAATCTCGGCCACCCTTGCTGTACGCTTACTGGAATGTTCTGGGCAGGGATGGTGAGGAGCGACGTGATTGCTGCGATCGACAACTTCTTGTCGTGAACTCTGGTGAAGCTGTCGATATTCGAGAACCACAGGCTGAAAAATTTATTCGTCCAGCCATTAGTCTCCAGAATGTGCATCGCAAGCATAGGGTTGTAGTAGATGGAATTGATGACCATCTCCATCAAGTGTACCTTGTAAGACTTGACCTTTGGTTCCTCGCTGGTCAGATGAATCATGCCGAATTGGATGAACTCTGGGACGTATTCGTCAATGTGGCCGCGCAAGCTGAGCATGATAATCTCAGCAAGCTTGCATCCACAGATGCGGTCCACACCACCCACTTTGTCTTCTTTAAAAATAACACGGACCATATCAACGACGGCATCAAGATAATTCTTGTTCTGGATCAAATTCTCTGCACCATAAGTGACGAAGTTTTCGAGCGCTGGGAGCATGTCTTCGAGGTAAAGCTCTGCACCAGCCTTGAAAGTCCTGTGAATGAGCTCGAAAGCGTGCCACATAGTTGGTGAAATCGATTTGGCAGCGAATGTGCAGCTGTCAATAATCTCAAACACCTCATTGTACAAATCGTACAGCTTGTTCTCGAGGGTGATTTGGACGACTGGGGTCAGAATGGTCTCCAAGTGTAGAAGAACGTCCGGTGTACTCTCGAGGGTGAGAATAAGTGTGCCAATGGTTTGCAAGACACCGAGAGCAGTGATGCTCTTGTCGTCAAGGTAGTCACCGTAAGTGTCCTCGTCATCGCCCTTTGCTGCGTTGCGCTCCAAAAGCTCACGCACAATTCGAAGATAAGTGTCACGCAACTGCTCGCTCAATGCTACGGCAAACGGCGTGAGCTCTTGAGCGAAGACCTCGACGAAATCCTCCATCACGTTGGCAAGCGCATCCACGTCCACCTCATTGGCCAGTTTCAGCAATTGCTGCATGATCTGCGGAATATTTTGCTGCATGGCATTGCGGATCACATCGTGTCGGATAAGGGGCTGTAGCGCAAGCGCAGCTTCGACACGGACGGGTAGATCAGAGTCCGCCATTGACTCGAGAATGTTCCTGTAGATCACAACTAGGTTTTGCGGGTCCTTGAAATCGAGTCTCTCGAACTTCTCAAGTGTATCGCAAGCTCGTGCTCGGAGGAAGCCATGAGGAGATCGAAATTCGGGAAAGACGTGTCGGACGAAGAATAGCTCAACCTGGTCTGCGATTGGGCTCTTCTTGCTCAGGATGACTGGAGCCAAGGTACCGATCATTCGAAGCGCACCTTCCTTCTCGCGGGGATTCTTCTGGTCGTCTGGGGATTCTTCATATTTGTTAACAATGTTGTTCACGAACTGAAGAACAACAAATGTCTGTTTTCTGCGGTTCTTGGTCAACGTCATCAAGAAGTTGGTCGCAGCGACATCTGGCGCCGAAACTTCTTCGTAGAAATTCAGCTTTCGGTGGAGATATTCGGATGGGTCATCCTGGAAGAGTTCAATATCTTCATCCGACTGGCAAAGGACTGGGAAGAGAAGATGCTGAATCAAAGTCTCCATGTGAGGCTTCAGATGCGTCCACATGGCCTTTGGCTTGATACACTCGTCCAAAAACGCCAGAGTGTAGGAAAGACAACCTTTGCTGAGCCAGACTGTCTTTGACACCCAGTGCTCGATCTGCTGAAGATAAATCTTGAGAATTTCTGGAGCAAAATGCGTGATGAAGTCTTTCGCGACCTCGGTGTAGTCTTCGCCATTGCCCTTGGTTATGCTGGTAGGATTTCCGTACCTGGCTAAAATTAGTAACTGCTTTGGGAAGAAGGGAATTCATAGACACACCGAACGAATAAGCGATTAAGATTGGCGTAAGCCCACTTCTTTGCCTTCCACCAATGATTCGACTCGCGCTCGTCAACGTCTTCTGGAAGGGCACTTGGTGGTGGCACTTTTCCGACGAGACTTAAGAAGAGCGTACACCATCCTACCATCACATTGTGCTCTCGGAGGTGTACAGGAAGCTCAAACTGTAGTCAAATCAGTATGCCGTTTTCCCAGATCGAGTCACAGTCGCGAAACTCACGTATATCGCATGCTTGTACGTCTTCATGACCGTCCTCATGATCTCGCCAGCCTCAATGCTTTCTTCCGTGACCAGGCGATTTCCAATGCTCAAAAGAAGCGGGAAAGTAACGGACACCACCTTGTCGAAGTCTCCCCTGATCTCTCCAACCTTGAATCGATAAACCCTGCATATGGCCAACAGGCACTGAACACCAGCGAATACGGAGCCCGCATCATTTGCGCTCAAGAGTTGTATTGTGACATCGAGGAAATCGGGCCACTTGGTAGGAAAGTCGTATGTGAGGATTTTTTGGAGGGTAGGAATAAGCTGGGCGCGGACCTGAGGGGTCGATGCAGCGAGAACTGGGACGAGGCGGTGTCGGAAAGATGCCTTCTCTTCTTCGGGTATGGGTTTGGCTTGAGTGTGGTCTTCGGCCGGGGCCCATCCTTTCGTGATACGGTTCTTGAGATAGACGACAGCTAGAGACTCAGTGTGAGACATGGCGTTCCCTCCAATTACGAGTGCTGCCACTTACTTGACAGGCGAACGCCCGCATCTTGTTCCACCTCGAGGATGTTCAGAAGAGCATCGGGAAAGCCAGGTTGGTCTTCTGCCTGTCGTATTGTTAATACCCGTGTATTGTGAAGGAGCTGTCGGCCGCATCGGTAGGCCTACATGTTTAAGCTCGATCTCGGCCTGCCGTCTTATATCTGCATTTGGGTCGAGCGTGGCAGCGATTCCGTCTCTGAGGTTCACTGCCATTTTGTGACGGATTCTGCGGCGTAATAGCTCTTCACGGTGATGATGGTGGGGTGTACTAATATGCCAGCGCGTGTGCTGTGTGGGATGAGGGCGCTGGAAACAATGATCGTAGCACTCTTTGTAGCAATCACTTCAGCGGAGCGGGTGCTATTATGTCGGAGAGATATTTTCCTGCAGGTACGTGGGTTTTGGGAGTTCTAAAGAGTGAAGAAGGGACCTTTCCCAGTCTGTTTGGGCCACACCCTAGCCACTGATCATTTATCTTATTTACACTGGCAGTCAAAACAGACGCAGAGTAACACACATTCCCGCCAGGAGAAATTGTCTTTTCGGATGCCATCACAGCAGAATCATTTGCATGTCCGTGAGAAATTTTGGACTTCGGTCTGCTATCGATTGCGCCCTAGAACTACTCCCACGCTATCTGTCTCTCCACACTTCGCTCCCCACGAGCACAGCATTGATTTCCGTCCGCATGGCAAAGAAGATCGCTCCTCTCGCCTCCTCTCAGCAAAACTCGGGGTCTGAAGATGTGCATCCTCGCGACCTTTCTTGCTGTTGGCAAGCCATCGCTGCTATGAAAAGTAGCAGTCTGTATCAAAGCAACCTCAAGTGATCATCTTGGAATACCAGAGATTGAACAAAATGGGAGACCATTACATGTAGTCATTTCCAGACGAAAGCCAGAGAAAAAACGACGTGTGTTCCTCGAGGATTCTGATTCGAAAGTGATGACCATGGTTCAGTCTTTCGACCGAGACCAGCACTGTATTGCCGTGAAAGCACGAATCCCCCGCAAAGCCCTCCTAGAATCCAGTAAAAAGAACCATGCTGTCACCGTGGACTCCGGTTCCCATTGATATGACATTGCGAGTCGGAAAAGGAGTACGAAAAGTCCAAGGCTTAATGTCGAAGCAAAGAAAGCCTCCACCTTGTAATTTAATCCACACCGAAGTATGTTTGTATCCGAACTGTAGCAGCTCTCTTTGCCCCAAGCCACCTCCATACACAATGCCGTGTCACGCTCTTGTCACACATATTCTACGTCTTCTTCTTCTTAGGCCCACAACAATCCCCCGCCTCCTTCACAGCCTCCTCCAATAGTCCCTTCATCTCCTGAAACATTCCCTCGACTCCCTCTGTCTGTCCCTCCTTCACCTCCTCGCCAACCTCCTGTGCGATCTCATCACATACCTTCGCCATATCCACATCTTTCTCCGTCAACCCTTTCGGCACATGCGTCGTCCACCGAACAAAAACAGTATTATACGTATTCGCCCACTCAGGATGATGTTTATGCTTCTTACACTCTGCGGCTACCCGGTCCATGAAACTCCATGCCTTGTTGAAAGTCTTGAACTTGTAGATTCGTTGGAGACCGGTGGGTGCATTGGTCAAAGCCCACTTTCCGGTTGGGTGAAGGAGAGGAGATAGTGAGGAAGTGAGGGTAATCTCGTCGGTGCCAGTTGCGAATTTCGGTTTTGATTGCGAGTCGGAATTGGAATTGGAATCGGTGATGGTGGAAGACATTGCTCGCATGGGTTGAAGAGGCTGCATGGGTTTAAAGATTGTGCAAGTTGGAGACGTGCGAAGAGATCTAGAGAGGTGAGGTAGACATGTTGGTAGTCGGGGAGTGAAGGATTTCATGTCCTGGTCTGTTCAAGAACGTGCCTTATCCTTGTTGAGGTTGTTGCTCTAGATTGAGTCTGTGGCTCATGAACTCTACACAGTACGTTGCCTCAATTCAAGGTTCCCTGCGAAACTTATTAATGAGCGCCCTGCTGAGTGAATGGATTGAATGGAGAGGACGGGAGACACTCCCGAGGTCTAGACGGGAGTGTGAAGCTCACGCTCCCGTCTCCGCCACTACACTCAAAGAGGCAGCCTTTCCGTTCGCGTTTACCCTCACCTCTATCTCTGCCAGCATCAGACTGGAACCCGCCTTTTCCTCAACCCAAGAAGACTCTCAAGCATCCAGCAAACATACCTATCCGACACCAGCATCCAAGGTCTCCAATCAGCTCAGTCGGGCACCCACCTACAAGCGATCTGAAGATACCAGACACGAAGCAATACATTTTATTTAGGTACACAAAGGCAATATCCACACACGACATCAAGAAGCATCGAAAACACTCTACCAGTATCTCAAATCACATTAGAATACTGATAAGTGAAGAAATTCCTTCTCAGCCGCCCTTCATTTGATTCTAGGTCAATCGTACGTACAGTACATGCATGTTTGAAAGAATCTCTTCACACTGATAATATCGACGATTCAATTACTATTATTGGTATTATGTTTTCATCCACCGGTTATAAAATATGTCCACGTGCGGTCTCCTATGTAGTCGACTTTGATACTGCACATCTCAAGATGTGTGTATTCGCGCTCTCCACACTCATAAGCAAGGAAAAAGAGTCATGAAGAAAACTGTTTATGAGAAAAAAAACCCAATCTATATCAGTCTCACAGATCGCCTTTCAATCCCCTCAAGAATGAACCAGAGAATTTGAAGCAGGAATATCCCCATCGATGAGGAACTCATCAATCGCCGCTGCAGCCTCACCCATCAATTGATAACTCGTATGTCCACTCCCGACTCGGGTCAGCAATACGCTTCCTGGAAGACTACTCTGTATCCCAGTCGCCCAGACAAAAGACGTCGACGGATCGTGCTGTGCATTCACCAGCAGAATCGGTGGTATCGTCGCCAATGCTGTTTCATTGAGTGGTTTCTGGGGGTTGGTGACGGCAGCGGGCCAGCCAAGACAGGCTGTTTGGTAGTAGTAACTCTGCGTCATGCCCTTGGTGAGCGGTGCAGTGATACCGGTCACCCCCTGTTTATAGAGCAGAGAGGAAAGAGAGGTGGTGTGGGACCAATCTTGACATCCGATTGCTAGGGTGGGAAATTGCCAACTCGTATTACTGGTTGCGAGCTCAGTGGAGAGGAGAGTGGCGTTGCCCTCTGATGCTTGAAGAAGACCGAGACTGAGGCGGTCCCACCCTGGGTAATTTGCCGTTGCGTTTTGGAAGAGGAGGGAGCCTTGGACATTGGCCAGGATTTCTTCTTCACTAACGTCAGAACGGCACGCGTAGTCGCCAGTTTGCAGACAGCCTGGAGCTGGAATTGGGGCTTTTGAGGCGGATCGAAAGACAGAGGTAAATATGGAGCGTGCATCTTGGTCGTGGAGGGCGCAGGTGATTGTGGTATTACACCATGCGAAGAACTGGTTCAGGGTATCTTCGTATGCAGTGGCTTCATCGTTCAAGGTAGTAATTTCAGATTGTGTATGGTCAACGATTCCATCGAGAGCCATTCTGTTGATATTGTTGGGGTAGAGCTCAGCATAAGTGACCCCGATTTGCGATCCATAAGATCGTCCAAGGAAGTTCAGTTTCTCCACACATTCGAGAGCAAGTCGAACACGTTCCATGTCTTTTGCTACGTTGATTGTATCAAGATGCTGAAGGAGAGGGCCGGAAAGTTGCTGACAGCTTGCCCCAAGACGCTCATTGTGATTGACCAATTCCTGAAATTCTGCTTCAGTCTTCGCAAAAAGTGGGACCCGTTCATTGTAGATGTCCGGATCACATTGGATTGGTGAGCTCAACCCGACACCTCGTGGGTCAATGCCAATGATATCGTAGGCTTTCAGCAGAGCTGGGCTGAAATTAGGGAGGCCATCTTCGACACCGAATAGATAGTTGCTTGCTTCATCTCCTGGTCCACCTGGGTTGTAGATGAGAGTTCCAATACGTGATGGTGACGATGTTGAAATCCGGACCATGCCTAGTTGAATTGTGTCTCCTTGGGGATCTGAGTAGTCAAGCGGGACTGCGAGGTAGCCACATTCTAGTCCTGGAGCATCGGATTGTGTACAGTTGGACCACTTGATTTGAGGCGTGGCTGATCGAGGGACAGTGGACGTAGGAAAGGCATAAGAAAAGTCGAGATGACCAAAGAAGGATGTGATAGAGAATAGGCAGGACAGTGTAGTTAGTACGGGCCTCATCGTGACTTTGATAATTTAATTCCAAAGAATAAAGGCAAGGAAGTTCCTACCTTTTATATGTCAAAGCAATGGTCATCTTTTGGGCTGAAACTTTAGCAAACCAACGGGTGATGGGTTGGTGCTATGCTAGAAAGTGTAGTGCAGCGTAGCTAGTAGTAGTAGGTATTTCAAATCCCTTCGTGAATTTTGGGGGGGGGAAATGTCTAGACAAATCTCTCAACCTGATGATCAAGGCCGGCATGGCTTCTAAACCAGAATGCGAAAGCCTAGTATGACTGAGGACTGAAGACGCCCTTCTCTTCTCTTGCCTTTCAGATCTGTTAACAAGCCCCATGAAGCTACAAAAGGCATGATGCAGAAAGCCGAGGAGATGTTTGTGAGATGTACGAAAGCAAGTTCTCCTGGGCTAGAAGGTATATTGCTCTCGCTGAGTCCGTGCCGACAAACTAGCATCGGATAGCGTGCCCGCTACTGCAGGTATGTAAGTGAGAGCAAGTTATTTGTAGTAGTGGAGTTCCATTTTAGAGCATGTTCGAATATCAACTCCTTTCCATCTCCAGAACTCTGTCCCGTCCACCAGTTGTTGCCTCATAAATCAGACGTTACCGTCGTGGTGTTTTCGTGGGTTTTTTATGTTCCGTGGCGCAGTCAATTCCAGCCAATCACAGCCCGAAACTGGCTGCTTTCCACTTTCTACGCCTCTAATTGGTTGCAATAATTTTAAAAGTGGGTAAAAGCCAAAGCCGCTGTGGCTGTGTAAACCCAACAAAACGAAAGGAAAGCGACGAAAGCAAAGCCAGAGAGGCTGGCTAGCGAGATAAACCAGATGTATCAACACGAGAGCCGAGACAGCTGCAGAATTATGAGGGACAAGAGATATTCCTACAACCTCCAGATCATTTCTTATGCCATAATCAGTTCCAACTGAGCTCTCATACAAAGAAATCATTACACAAGGTTATCAAAATTCATTTGGGGAAAAACTATTTACTACATAGGAGACGTCTTCGTCATGTCATTCAATCCATGGCCGTCATTTACAACGCTAAACGCCGTGCCAAACCCCTTCTCATTCATCTGTTGGTATCATGATACTATCATTTTTTACTCGCCAGGAGCGCAAGGGCACTTTCCAATGTCGAACCACATTTTCACTTGGTAGTCTCGCTGTCTCCAACCTTCTCCTTCTCTTTCTCCGCCTCTTCAATGCCGAATGGGGCCTTTGTCTCGGTTGCGCCATCGGTCGTGCCACTGGCACCGGCGGCTGGGGCTGGGGCCTTCAAATTGGCGAGATGGCGAGCCTCATTGTGAACATCAAGGACCTGCTTGGAGGTTTGAACGTAGAAGTCTCGTAATTTCTGGCCAGTCGGTGTGCTGGCGGCCTTCTCAAAGTAGGAGTTCAGACCTGCCCAGGCGTTGTTGGCCTTGGTAGAGATGGCGTATTGTTGATCGATGTTCTTGGTCTTGTCGGTCGCCTTGTACTTCTCGTCAAAGTTCTTGAGAGCATTGGTGAAGCGTGTGGAGATGCCGTGTTGCTGGTCAAGAGCTAGACCACGCTCAATGACCTTATCGCTGATGACGTATCCATGTGCAAGATATTCAGCGAAGATTCTTGATCGGGGCTTGTCTTCTTGTGCGACATCGTGGTCTCCTGTGCCATCGTTCTCTGCTGCCTTATCGGTGCTGGATGTCGATGTCCCGGTAGAGGATGCGGAGGTGACTTGAACCTGGGAGGGGCCGAGTTGGGTGTTATCGAGGAGGAGGGCAGTCTTTGCGGCGGTCTCTTTCTCGAAGGTGACGGTCGCTGATTGAGATCCATTGGTGCCCTGTGTACCGTCTGGATGAAGTTCTAGGGAAGCAATCTTTCCGCAGAAGGAGAAGAAGTCTCTGATCTCCTTCTCGGGAGTCGAGGCTGAGATGCCCTTTACGTTGACGACTGTGGACATGATGTGTGAGACGGGTGGCTTTTTTTGAGGTCTTGTATGTGAAGTCTGTAAAGATTTGTAGGTGGGTGGTATCGGAATGTGGTTGAGTTGTTTGTATAGAAGATGTTGGGGATTCTAGGTTGATACTTGTACTTCTGGCTCGTAAACACAGAGAGGGGCAGCAATCGTCATCGGCTTGTGGCTGAAGCCTGCCGCGCGTCATAAAAACTCCATAGTCACTCAGCCCAGCTGCTTCTTGAGGCTTCTGTCAACGTCTCTGACTTCCTCGCCACCTTTGATACGGATATCTCTAGAGAAAGACATTGGCAATGGAGCGCATAGCCTCGTTGAATGTCGAACCTAAGAAGGAGATCTCCCCCTGCAATACAGGAGTTGTTCAAACCCTCCTCTGTGATACAAGCTTGATATCAACCATCATCACAAAGAATGACTACGTAGCACAAAAAGGTATACACAAAGAATCAGAAGCCCTACTATCCAAACCCCGCCGTCATAAATCATATCATTCATATCATCATCAACCCTCCCCTCACAAACCCTTAACACAATAATCATACCCCAACCACAAATTGCTACACCCAGCATCAATCTGCGTATTCAACCGCCTCAACTGATCAACAGAAACGGCAAATTTCTCAGTTATCTTGTAACAAACATCTCCGTCCTGGATATTGTAGTACTCGGCACACTTCGTCGATGCACCTGGGGCCAATTTCGAAGCCAGGGCGACAACCACTGGCAAGTCTCCAAGGTGGTCTTCATGAGCTTTCTGTACAGGAGGAGACTCAGGAACCTCGAGAGCAGCAACAACAAGACCTTCCGGTTTCGGCGTCGCAGGAGGAAGAGGAGGAGCATGATATGTCTCATCCACACTCCCCCCATCCAAAGAACAAGCCTTCTTAGCATAAACCCATCCCGTTAATCGATTCGCAATATCGGAGACATAACAATGCGTCGCAATACCCCCACCCAAATCCCCATTCACCGCCAAAGATCCAGAATTATAAATTCGAGCCGAGACATAATATTTGCTTGTCCCTGAAACCCCCGCTTTTGCCATTGTCTGGACAAGGCCATCGCCAGCACTTGTACCTGCTACGCCATCGCGAATCATCTGTGTGATTGTTCGCTCGGGACAAGGATTTTGAACGTGGCCAGCTTCGTTGCATGTTGCGGAGCCATCGTGGTCTTGCATCAAACCTGGGTTTCTGACGCCGTAGTTTGTTGTTGGAGCGCGGACACATCCATTACTTTCCTGGAGCAGGATAGCGAGGATGAAGCGGGGATCGATGCCTGTCTCGACTGCTACGGTCTTGATTCCTGTTGCGATATTGGAGGTTTCCTGGGCGGAATTTGCGGCGACGTTGAATTGGGTGCAGCCGCTGTCTATGACTTTTTTGTTTATGGTAAACCTGTTGGATGTCAGCATATGAATATTATGGTCGGAAGAGGTGAGTTCCTTGCATTTCATCGAAAGAGGACACCCATTGATCCATGCTAGGCCATGATTTCGATTGACCAGTTCCAGTGTACATGCGATACACGTCGCTAGTACCACGCTTGGAAAGTTGTTGAGAGAAAGAAGAAGAATCTTGGGTAGAGACGGTGCCACTTCGTGTCAAAGGAACAGACTGCACAGGAGCCCCCAACACTAGTGCTGGAATGCTGCCTGCAGCCAAAAGCTATATTCTGCATTAACATAGCTATTCCTACAACCCAACGACAATGACGAGGTGGATCTTACAACGTGAATAAAGAAAGACATTGCAAGTTTAGCGCCTTAGCAAGAGGTGGAAGAAAGAAGAAGGGAACGAAAAGGATCGGTCGCTACATCTCAAACCAGTCGAACGAGCAGATGTCACCCACTTATACCAAGTACCATCCTGTAATCCTACACAGCTATCATCTGTGTCAACTTATGCGGCTATGTGCAGCGCAGCCAACATCTAACATGGGTAGTCCGTAGCTCTGGTGCTAGTCATGTCCTTGTAATCGAGCCGGTAGTAGCTAATCATGTTCTTAGCATTCATCCATATATGGTAGTTTTATACCTCATTGCTGTTTCAAAATGCCAGAAGCCCATGTTGACGCGCGCTGGATAGATCGTCAAAGAGTTGCTTGCACTCTCCAGATTCAATCTCGGCCAGAAACCAGAGGGGCGAACGCTCAACTAGCAGACTACTGCCTAACTAAAATCGAAACAGAATCTGGGGATTTGAAACTAGACTCTGCTGTGATTGGCCCGCGATGCTTGGGGTACCTGGATCGCCGCAGGATCAGACTGAGGGTTGTGGGATGTCTCTGCACGGTCGTGCAATAGTTCTGCAGGTACCTCCAACCTCAAGATGGGGCCGCCACTTTTGTGTTCCCTCAAGGTTCCATTGAGTATAGCATGTTGCACGGATCCGGCCTCTTTTCTTGGTCGAGATGATAACCCCGCTCCTAAAGGAACAACAGCCCTTAATCAAACAATGTAATGAGACAGGAGAGAATAGTGATGTTGCCTTTGAGGTACAAAATGTACACTTAATCAAACTCAGTTGGTTCAAGTCTGCTCTGTGGATTTCCTTGAAAGCGACTTTGACGTCAGGTTAGCTTATGACAGAGTGATAAGAGAAGACGGGGTGAGTATAAATCTGAGGCGTTGACAGGAAAGGCCCTGATACCTTATGCCAACAGACGAAATTTGAGGTCGCTGCTTTTGCCGAATGCCTCCACATAGATATCGGGGTGTTCAAATGGCTATAGTGTAAAACAAACGAGTCCAAGTTGGACAAGATAATATGAGCACTGGATCGAGAGGATGATCCGGAGGAAACGTCACACCGTGGTCATTTTCTGCGTGTGTCGGGTGGGCATCGTTCTTGTCTCGGGCATATGACCAAGAAGTTAAGGTGAAGTCGAAGCTAGATCATAAGTAGACCGTGGAGAAAAGTGGCCAATGTCGGCTCTTCTAATTGCGATCTGATTTAATGTGCCAGGTGGCTCGTCTCGAGAAGTTGTGCCATTGATATTTCATATCGATGGTCGGATCATTGAATGTGTTCGCTACTCCAATAAGTGCATTCCTTGTATTGCCAATGGGAAGATGTTACCTTCTGCTCGGTGAGGGTGCGGAAAATTGACGGCCGAGGGGCTGGTACATACTTTCTGTTAATTGATGTAGGCTATTGAGCTACCAAATCCCATTTCTCTTTTCCCGTACCATACAAATCCTACAATTTTCTGATAGACGCATGCTCTTCAAAGTTACCTGCTCTGAATCCCCAGCAAGTCCGAAATCAAGACTCGGACCAGTTTTACACCTTGTAATAGATACCATGAGCGCCGAACATCTTCCAAGATGACCTCCAAAAATTCAGAAAAATCTACATCCATACTCCTTATGATTTCACAAACTCTTTTTCCACCTAACGCCTTCTGCCACCACGATCCCGACTTCTGCTGCGATTGTATGACCGGCTGCGGCTTCGGCTACTATAGCTCCTGCTTCTGCTCCGTCTCCTACCACCGCGTCCACCAGTATTTCCTCGGCCTCGACCTTCTCGGGGCGGACTATCTCTCCTGCCATAGCCACCACGTCTCGGCGAAGGGGAGCGGCTGTATGATGGACTGCGAGAGTAGTTCCGGCCGCTGCGTCTAGCAGGGCTTCTGCTTCTGCTACGGGTATAGCTACGATCGCGACGAGCTGGACCATCACGAGAGGGATAGTATGAGTTTCCTCCACGAGGCGGTCCGCCGCCACGTCCACCGTAACCACCGCCTCGTGGACCGCGATCTGGTGATCGGAATCGGTCGCCTCGACCTCCTCTACCTCTGCCTCCAAATGCGCCGCCTCGAGGGCCCTCGCGTTCGACGTAGCCGTATTTCGGGGGTGGGGAGCGCGACCAGCGGCGTTTCGGGAGGACGATGCTGACAGTTATCTTCACGCCATCGATTTGGGCCTCATGCATGTGGGAAATGGCGAGCTGAGCCTCGTTGGTGGTTTTGTAGAGAATGTAGGCCAGGCCACCATTTTGGTTGCGGACTGTGAATATTAGTTAACGAAGAATGGCGGAAGGTGAGCGAGAACGAGAATGCTTACATGTTTTGCTCACTGCCAGGTCAATATCCAGGATAGTTCCATAGGTACTAAAGATTTCTTGAAGATGGTCTCGGTTGACATTCTTTGTGATCTGTTCTACAACAATCTGCCAATCATGTTAGATGAGACACCATGAACCGGAAGTCTGCCGTGTCCAAGACATACCTTTGCACTTCTTGGAAAAGAAAGGTCTCTTGACCTGCTCCGACTCCTGCTGACGCTCCTACTGCTCTCCCGCCCTCTGCTACGACTTCTCGACCTACTAGGGCTTCTCGTCCTGCCATTGCGACGGCCGGAGCGTGGTGTGAGTGATCGTAATCGTGATCGGCTTCGCGAATCAGACCTGGGTGAGACGCTGCGACGTGGTGACCGCGCTGGTGAGTCTCGAGCTGGACTCCGGCTTCTAGAGCGCGTAGGAGATGGCGATGCCATTTTGGATGAGTTTGGCGCGTGAAGAAACTTTTTTAGGTCGGCTTGAAGCTTTCTTTCGCTCTTGAGGTGTTGTGTGTTTGCGCCTGGAATCGCGAAGACAGTCGAGGCAGTGAATATCACAAAACCAAAGGGCACAACGATATGTAGCAGTGACTGCGGTATGTATAAAAGGCTGGTGTGTTACAATGAGTGCATTCAGGTTGCTTTTTGCTGAACAGCAACTGTTTGCGGAGGTATGGAGAAGCTGTTGAAACCAAACATCCTGGTTCAAACTTGAACTGGCTTTCCTGTGCTAGAATTGTACTAGCGTAAATCTCAGAATCACGGGACCGAAAATTGTATGCAGTTGTACCACCAAGTATCATGATTCTTATTTCAATATACTAGGTCCATTCCATTCGAATGCGAGTTATTATGCACATGGTGCCTGCGCTCCATGTGCTGGTATCTTACAAACAATCCGTTCGCTTTTCGCAATGCTTTGCTCTCTACTAGTCCTGTTGTGAACGCCCCATGCCCGTCCTGGTAGATTTATAGGTCTCCTCTATTTCCCAGACTCATCTCCTGTAATTGCGGCCACCTCGAGGATACTGCGAGGGAACATATCTGTCGGTGCGTCCCGGTGCTATCATAGAATCAGACACGAGTCCACCGTCATGTCGGTCGCCTCCACGGTCACTTCCACCTCGCGCCCCACCACGTCGTCCATATTGAGGCTGACGTCGATCATCCCGGTATGAAGCCTCGCTAGATGGAGTGTTGTCGCTGAAACCAAAGCGACCGTCTTGTATCGCGGGTTGAGCTCGAGCCCGATCTCCTCGTGGTGGGGTATATGCCTTTTCCTGCGTACGTCGGCGATCCTCGTATGCGCGTGTCTCCTCAACGTCCATCATCTCGGAGTCCAAGGATTTGACAAGCGCTGGTACCGAGGTAGGTGCCGCTCTGCCTCTACGAACGTCAGACACAGGGTTCTGTAGATAGACATGAAGTAGTCGACCATCGGCCTGTTTCCGTTAGTCGGCCCACCTCGTGATTTGGACGGGCAAAACCGTACCTTCTTGTTGTTAAAAGTAGCAATTATGGAGTCGGCCGTCGAGAGCTTCGAGAGCACTAATTCAGCAATAACCGTGGGATTCGAGGCGAGCAGGCGACACTGGATCAGCCCATCTTCAATTGGATCAGGCGCAAGCACTGCTTCGATGTCTGCCGCTGTCGTTCCAGTCGCAAAGTTCTGAGCAACAATCGTGTACGTTGATGGCGTCTCGCCCATACCACGTATATTGATACCACCCTGCATTCTCGGTGCCCCTTTCACCATGGCGAATGCTGGCGGCTCTGGACGGATTTGATTTCTCAGGTTATGTGGTGCATTTCCACCACCAGTGATGGCATCTGCCAATAACTGGTTTCGTCGATTGAACTGAGGTGTGGACGCTGCGCGTTGTTGATTGCCAACTCTTCCCCCTTTTGCGACCTGCTTGAACGATGTTGGGTAGCGCGCTCCATTAGGCTCTGCTTTCGATTTTGGGCCAACTGAAGGCTAGGTTGAATTGTCAGTCCTTGCATTGGCATCACATTGAAGTGAGGGTATGCGAACCTTTGTGATCCCGGCTCGACTAGTCATCGTTGCTGGACCGGTGGGCGCTTTTCGTCCGTTTCCATTGCCAGGACCTGGTAGACTTGATCGCTTTCCGCTGCCAAATATCTTGTCTGCTAGCAATTGATTCTTCTTCTTTTCTCGCTCTGCTCTGAGAGTTAGCGAACTCTCTAGTGGCGTGTGAGAGACTACCAACCAGCTTGGATGATGGCGTTGAATGCCGATGCTTCTCCTTTCGCGGGCATATCTGGTTATTGTAGCGAGAGGCGATGGTGGGCGCAACAGTGAGTCTTTGGTCTCCGGAGAGAGGCGACACTGGAGACAGGGATTGAAGCTAGATCGCTTCCAGGAGCCGTGCGGGCGGAATGCGATGGGGGCGATGTGTTGAGAAGTCGAGTGTTGTGGAAGTACCGTATGTATCAACAAATGGCCCGCTGTGCTGTAGACGCCCTCCTTTCTCCGGGAAGAATGTTACCGACGTGCGGAATGGGGGCCTCGATGGTCTTTGGAGCGTCTAGTCGTGTGGTCGAGCAACGGATTCAAGGAGGAAGGTATGCAGTCCAGAGTTGGAGTTGGGCGCGAGTTCACAGACGCGTACACAGTTGCAAATTCATGGTCCCTGCACGAGTCAGGTGGAGCGTGGATCCTTGGCCTCCATTTTACGTCAGCGCATATCATTGGCATGTGTGGGCTGGGGGCATTTGACACTTCAACTTCTTCCCCTTATCCCTCCTTCACCAACTTCATGCTTTCAAGTATAGCTTCCACGTATATCCAGCCTCCACTTATAGCTGCCACCTAAAGCTGCCATCTATAGCTTCCACCTATAGCTTTCAAGTATATCCAGCCTCCAACTATGGCTTCGTCTTTTGGCCACAAACACTGCGGCACAAATCTGAATCTAGGCGTCAAGCGGGATCGACTTGGGGATCTAGAGAGCATCTTCGCGTTGGATGCTGACCTGCGTATTGCTTGAGTTGACAGAAATCCAGTAATATCGACCGTTGATAAAACAAAGCGTCTTGATATGATGAGTCGAGGAGCCAAACATGGCTCGGAGGGCGATGATGGCAGTCTCCAAGCACCTTCCCATGGGAGTAACGTCGATTCCCCTTAATCATGGCATAATATCAGCACTACAGCTAGATCACAGCCGCCTCTCCAATACATGTCTGACCTAGTCACCGAATGTCGCAATGACAGAACCATCCTAAAACGATATTCCCCAGTTGCTGGTTATCTCAAAGAAAAAATCGATGGAACCTTTTCGAAGTCAGCAGCAGAGCATGATGTATCAGAAGGAACATGTCCATGTTCTTTCCTCGTATCTGAAAGATGCAGTCGCAGTGGGCGATGAAGAATCACTTATTTACTCCTCTCCTTATGCCTTCCGAGACTTTACTCACTTTTCTACGACATCCCAAACACCACACTTGTTACTTTGATCACTTAACACGTCTTTTCTCTATCGGATCATCATCACCATGCCCATGAAAGGTTCACTCCGCGGCAAAGGGGGCATAGCAGGTTGGTGGAGCTCAAGTCCCTCCAAGAATGAATCTCCCAGTTCTCCGCGCGAAAACCATGATCGAGGCAGTTCCACGTGGTCTATGCAGCCTATCCTACCGCAGGATGAAGATTGTATCGACTCGCCCAGCTCTGGCAAGAAAAGTGGCTGGTTCGACACTATCAACAACACAATCAAAGGCAAATCTAAGAAGTCCCGCAAGAGTATCAAAGACCCTCAGCAGTACGAGCGACACGACAGCGGCACACAGTCTAGTTCATATAACTCTGGCGAAGCCGAAGTCAGACATTCATCCCCGATTCCCTTCCAGCCGCTTCCTGAGATTCAACCAGGCGATCCGATCAAGTCCAATAAAGCTCTGGAAAAAGTCATTGCTGGACCAGATGGATACGCACCATCTATCAACAGCACCAAAGACGCGGAACAAGCGACGCCCGAGCTTGCCACTGCAGCGATTGAACAAGTGAAAGAGGTATCGCCACTCTTCCCCGTTCGACGTGTTGCGCCCGCAGATCATCCTTCTGGTCCCACAGATCGTTGTGCTCCGACAAGGCGTTACCCTATCCAGAATAATAAAAGCTTTGTGATGGACGATGTTTTCGAGGATGTTAGCCAGTACACCGTCAAAATGGACATATTCTCCGACATTCTCGCCGAAAATCCTTCGTCAACAAGCCTCAATGTCAGCGATGCCTCCGTTCAGACCGAACATCTCGCGCATCTCAAGTCTTCCAGCGCCGGCCATGTCGATCACATCACTGGCGATTGGCACTCCAACGACCCAGCTGGCTCCGCCATCATCGGCAGGGGTGGACGGACTGTTTCAGCCGAGCTTCGTTACCAACAAGACATCATGCGCCAGTGTGCTGGTACCTGGCTCGAGGCTCAGTCCATGCTTAGCCAAATTCAGATGGCAATGGGCGAAGAGGTCGCTCGAATCGACCCTCGTCTTGCGCCTGGCACGACGATGGCTGACATCCTTGCCTGGCCTGACCCAAGTGCGTTCTTCTCCGAACGTGTTGAGTCCGAACGTCTCGAACGTCGACGTCAACATCAACAGTTGGAGTCCGAGCTCCCCTGCACACCGTGGTTAAAGCTTTCGAAGGATGAGGCGATTTCGATTGCAAACAGCGTCCTCTCTTGGAAGGACGAAATCGAGAAGGACGGCGTTGAAGCATTCGTCAAAGTTATGAGAGATCTCGATGGGGAGCACGATCTTCAGACATGCCCAGACACTGGGCCCTACTCGAAGCATTGCACTGCAGAGGAGGCTCGCGCCGTTCTCGAGTCGTTCAAAGACGATATCAGGTTGAAAAAGAGGTGCCAGTCGCTTTCAAGCATTGCCGTCATCGAGGACTGGATGCTTCAGTTCCCTCCAGATGACACTGGAGCTGTTGTCCTCGAGGATTGGCTACTTGATTGTCAGATTGGACTTGGCGATGACGACGACGACGAGGACACTTTTGTGAAGACACATCCGAATTGCAGGAAAGGGCGCGCAGACGAGCTTGAGGGGAAGAGGAAACTTGGAAAGAACATGACCCAATCAAGCGAGAGAACGTGCTTGCGCACTTTTGACAAGAACACTGTTGAGAAGCGCTTGCTCCGATGCTGGCTTGGCCTGAACGAGAACCAGCCGATACCTGCTGTCAAGACGCACCCAAACAGGAAACGTCTATCATGGGTCAAAAGGATGAAGACGATGCCTGTTATGAAGGAGACCGGCTACAGACTTGAGAAGACGATCAGTCTGGCTTCGAGAAGTAAATCCATGGGATTTCTCGTTCTCCCATTCCGGACCAGACCCTTGCCGACTTCTTCGGAGGAGTCTCACGCGATGAATCTCCCTACCTTGGGCGACGACGCGAAGGCCGCTTCGGACGATTCTTATACGATGATTGTTCCTGCCTTGAGCGACAATGCTAAGGCTCAAGGACTGGAATGGGATGTGCTTATGGACGAAAGCCCAAGACTCGAAAAGATTTCGCCATTTGAAAGGGACTTGTTGGTCGCGGCGGAGAAGGCATTGCTCCCACCAGAGATAGCCACCACCGAGGAGTTGGATGTTGCTACGATTGGGCTATTGGGCAACTGGGAAGATTCTGCTGCTGCAAAGGGAATGCTTGCTGCCGAGAAAACACTCGTGGATGCTATAGAAAGAGGTGCCGAGATTGAAGATATTCTGGAGAAAGGCCCTGCCAGTGATACTGTCGAAGAAAGGTTGAATATGGAGGAAATGATGTGGTTCACATTGGACCGGGCTGATTCCGCTGCGAAGGCTTTGGACCTTGCTCGAGAAGGTTTGATTGACGCCATGGAGAAAGGAAGTGCTGCTGGCAGTGGGTTTTGTTATGTTGAGACGAGGATGCTGGCTCGCCTGGAGATTGCGGAGTATATCGCCAAGAGACTGAAGGCAGTTGTGGACCAGCAGGTCATGGACGAGAGCGATGCGTTCATTATTGAAGGATATGTCATGCCGGTGGCTGGAGAAGCGATGGCGGACGCTCACGAGGAGAAGCCTTTGGCTGCGGTGACGGATGTGGCTGATGATGTCAACCAGGCGTCACTTGCTATACTGCAGAAAGATGAGGAGAAGAGGCGGGTACACCGGAACTGTGCGTTGGCCGAGGAGAAATCTTTGTAAGTCTTGGAGGAGCCTTTGAAGATGCAGGAAGATTCTTTGAAAGCCCTGGAGGAGCCTTTGAAGATGCAGGAAGATTCTTTGAAAGTCCAAGAGGATTCTTCCAAAGTCCTGCAGGATTCCGAGTGCGGGCCTGGGACTTTGTTACATTCTTAGGTACTGATGAGGATTTGGGAGATTTTCTGAAAACGAACTGTATTGGTAGGAATTTTCATGTTTAATTAACACTGCACTTCATGGCTTAGTCAATGGAAAACTGAATATTTCTTTTCTTGCTTTTTCGAGGTCTTTTGGCTTTGATATCGTGTTGAGGGGGCTATTCGTTGTCTGAGTCGGAAATACTGTATGCTACCTTACTGCTTTTAGGTTTGAATTGAATAAGAGCTTGCTATATAGGCTGTCAGTATCGATATTACCTGCATTCACAGTGGACGATCAGTGAGGTCGTAACTCTGGGAAACAATCCAGCATTAAATCGGAAGTCACTTTCGCGATAATATAGACGAGAAATAATCATGGAAATTCATTGCTATACGTAGTAATTTATCTTCAGAAATACCCGAGATTTATGATTTTTGGGTGAGAAGATTGTTTTTTGTTGGATGATGACAAAGGTAAGGTATTCACTGAAGATCCAGCGGAGGTGATGCGGTTACCAAGGTACATGGCGAAGTTTTGAGAGCCATTAGACATTTTCTGGTACAGTACATAGTCAAGGCGTAAGAGATTTATTATCTCGGATAAGAATTCCCGTGGCATGCATGATATGCATTGCCCTTTGCCATGAGGACGTGAAGTCTACGGAAGTACATAGCTAGACTCCTCTCTTTTTGACGAAAAGGAAGTAAATTCAGATATGTATAATCAACCATCCCGATTTCCTCTCAAGTCCAATCTCATAATGAAAGCGCCTCCACCTTAGCGCTTGGAGTTCTGCCCTCCATGATTTCAGCCATGACCATGCCTGTGCCGAGAGACTGTGATATACCCCAAGCACCATGTCCCGCACTGACGAAGACACCGCCTAGTCCACCGCCATGTGTGTATAGTCCTCCCAGTGCCGAATCGGGCACGCGAGACACGACAGGTCGGCCTGAGGATGTGAACGGACGGAAACACAAACTCTCCCTTACCACCTCCAAGTTTTCACCCGGAGGCAAACCGAGCATTCCTCGTGCCGCGTGACGTAGCTTCTCAATCTCTTCCTCTCTCGGCTTTACATCTGCAGCATTATCCGGCAGCTTCGTTGTTTTGCTGTTCAATCCTGCAAGATATATTTCTTCGCCGAGCCGTGAGAAGATCTCTGGGGAAAAACCGAAAGTATCGGCAGCAAAAACGGCGTGGCATCCTCGAGATTCTTGGGAACCTGTCCAGCGTGGTGATTTAAGGAGTAGCGAGTGGCCGGCGAGCGCGAAGATCGGAAGCTTGAGGGTAGAATGCGGAAAGAGGGAGTGAAAGATTGCGGGCGTCCATGGTCCAGCTGCAATGAGAATATGTGTACATGCGACTGCGAATTGTTAGTGCCACGTTCGGTCGAGTGGCAGGGAGAGACGATCACCTTCAAACTCATGGCCTTTGTCTTCTTGTATGGTCACACCAGCCAAGGTGCCTTCTGTGTCTTTCGCGATACCAACAATCTGCGCAGGTTGGTGCAGCACAACGCCTCTTGACAGACACTCCTCAAGCAAAAACTCGCACAGTCGACTTGGATCCACTTGTGCGACTTTGCCCACGTCTGAGATCCCGTCGAGTGTACCTGCCTCTGGTTTCAACCATTCCGGTCTGTCTCCAGCTCCAGTCTCCTGTGATCCAGCCGCCGTGGCTCTGCTGCTCCCATCCAGTAGCCAATCTGGACCATTCCCGCCTATTGCCGATTCAGCCTCGTCACCAGTATCTTGTGTCAATGAGAGTGCTGAGCTAGAGCAATATCCCCATCTTTCCCGGCCGTTGTGTTCTGCTGCTAGGGACCGGTGGAGGGAGTAGGAAAGGGCGCCGAGTGAAGCTACAGTTGGTGCGAACCCTGGATCAAAGTCAGCTTCCAAAACGATGGCATATAAGCAAGAAAAGAGACAATTCTCAGCTAAGAAGCCTCCTGCAAATCCAGACGAGCATCTGAATAATTCGGGGCTTGATTCCACCAAATGTATGTTTCGCGGTTTCGACTTTGATTCGGGCGAAGAAAGATAGTATGCTGTAGACAGGCCAATGATTCCCGAGCCGATTATAATTGTGGTACTCTCCATAGTTGATGTCATGTCGTTTGGCTATCTGTTAGCGAAGTGAATGGACGACAGCGAAGTCTATATGCTTATGTGCAGTCGCAGCTTAGCCATACGCTAGAACAATCATATGCTTCTCTGGATACGGCACATCCATTCTCATCAGCAGGGTTGTCATATATCGTGGATCGACTTCCGAACGATGGCGTGAAGGTCAGGCCACAATTGTTTCCTGTCCATGGAGATGAGGTTACCATTGCATGACCGTGTGACGGACCACAACAATGCATCTTGTACAGCATATGACATCGCAATCGTCCCATCGTGGCCTGCGTCGAGGTTGTTCGAAGGGCCATGATATCTGTGGATTATCGTGGACTGGGCATTGTTCTAGGTGCTTCAATTATAGCTCGATAGATGTCGATGTTACGGATATCCTGCTAAAGCCATAATTTGAGTTTTGATAGGTTGGATATCAGAGGCAAGCCATTGAAGGAGTGATGAACGGCAAACATCCATTTTGTAGTGGGACAATGAGTTGATGAAGTGTGGAGGCAGTACCAGTCAGGTACCTCCAGGTACCTTCGTATGACTTCGACCTCGGACAGCTTTTCAAGCCACACCAAAACATCACCACCACAGATCATGGCTTCGCCCAAAACTATAATTGTCACAGGTGCCAGTAGAGGTAGAGCCTTTGCCCTCGAAACTATTCAGTCCCAATTGACCATAAGAAAAAGGAATCGGTCTTGCCGCCGCCCGCTATCTCCTCACCCAGAAGCACAACGTCGTCGCTGTGGCCCGCTCCCGAGAACCCCTACAAAAACTCCAATCCGAATTTCCAGGTCAAGTAGCAATCCTCGCCGGCGATCTAGGAAATCTCAGTCTCGATCTAGGGCAAGAAGCTGTTGATATCGGAATCGGCACATATGGTCAATTGAACGGTTTAATCGTCAATCACGGAGTGTTGAACCCAGTTAAGCGAATAAGTGAGACAGACGCGAAAGAGTGGAGCGAAGCCTTTGATATCAATGTTTTCTCTGCTATTGCTTTGGTATGTCTATTCTATTTCAAGGCGTGTGCTCATCTGATTGCGCATGTGAACCAGATCAAGGCAGCTCTCCCATCTCTCCGCAAGACCAAAGGAAACATCGTTCTTGTGTCGTCTGGCGCCGCAGTCGGCGCATATGCCACTTGGGGGGCGTACGGTGCCTCAAAGGCGGTTTTAAACCACGCTGCAATGACTCTTGCCGTTGAAGAGCCAGATGTCACGACCATATCGATCCGTCCAGGTGTTGTCGACACCGAAATGCAGCGAGAGTTAAGGGAAGTTCATCACAAAGCCATGGATAAAAAGGATGCCGAAAAGTTTGCCACACTAAAGAGCGGAGGCAAGCTTCTTACGCCTGAGCAGCCAGGTCATGTCCTGGCCAAGTTGGCCATTGATAGTCCTCAGGATTTGAGTGGCAAATTTTATACGTAAGTGTTGAAGCATAGCGCAGCGATAGGGCACCTGCTCATCGATATTCACAGTTGGAATGACGAGGCGCTGGCGGCCTTTCAGTAGGCTATAAGCGACCTGTGGAGCACGGATGATAATTTGAGAATTGCTAGCGAGCATAGCTTATCAAGTGCACAAAGACGGCCAACCCTTTATGCAGATTCCGGCTTGTCGACGGTCGAAGATTGCAGATACAGGAAATCTAGCAATGGTCAGCCCAAGTTCGACTGTGTGCGCGCAAATTGACTGGGTGTTTGTAGTCTTGATCAGTTGAAAGATGAAAAGTCTGTACATAGTAACAGCATAAGGCACAAGTGCCTTCAGTCTTAGCATGGAATGTTTTGTAACATCATGAAAAGGGACGAGAATGGAGAGAAATTGCTTACCATTGGGGACTGTTAGTCGCAAATTGGATCTTACAGTAACACTACCAACAGATCGATTAGCCATGTTTAAGAAAGTAGTGGTTTTCGAAGTGTGGCGAATGGTGGGACTTCAGTAACGTTGTGTATCCGCCATGGGTAGTCGGTATTTGATAGTACTCGTTAAAGCATCATGAGAGTGGTAGGTGGTACGCCATGCAATATTGAGCGGGGAAAAATGCATACTTGACGAAAATTGAAGCGCGGCGTTGTAGACTGGCTGTTGCAAAAGTATTAGTCGATGAATTTGAACACTAAATTCTTGCAAGAAGTTGGGTGTTCTGGTGTTGGCTAAGAGTGTGAATTTTTTGCATCATTCCTTTGATTCTCAATTCAATGAATCGAAAGAAGATAACTTCATCCGAAAAAGTGAAAGAAAAGAGCCGTGGGCCCGGGTATGACAGGGATAACTTTTCTTCATCATTGCCAGAGATTGTTGTGATAAATTGGTGAGGATGGGCTTACATTCTAATAAAGAAAGCCTTCAGCAATGGGGCAGTACCTTGACATAAGTAGCGGATCGGGACGGTCTATTGGAAAGCGATGGGTAGTCATAGTATCGGGCGAAGTGTGTTGTTAAGCTTGAAATCTGTTAGTGGAGAACAGCGAAGACTATGTATTTTGTCGAAAAAGTGTTGATTGGTAATTCTTTCTCAGCCAGTCCGTTTGGCTTGGAGAGTCGATCATCAGTGAAACCTTGTCAGAAGCTTCATATGATAGGGGCGACAATGCTCATCATCGAAAGAATGTGCGAGTAGGAAGTGTATGAGCCAGTGCGAAGACGTACCATTTTGGCAGAAACCATTCGGTGAATGCGCCTCAGTCAAGTGCCATTATTGAAGCTCCCCGCATAATGAAGACAATGTTGAAAGAAATCGCCTGACCGTCGATAATGGAATGTTGGTTGTTGCTTGATGGAAGAAAGAAGATGTCCAGAAAAACTGTTTGAAAAACTTTGAAGTAGGTAGTTGTCAGCACGAGCCACACCCGTGCATCTGGGCCGCAGTTTAGCCGGCACGACTAGGTAGAGAGAGATTCTGGTATAAAGAAAGGCCTCCCTGAACACCTCAACATGGCACGAAGACTCGACATTTCGCCCACCACGCTTGCCTGCGCGTACAACTCTCACGTCACATAACACACGCGGCAGCTGTGAGTCAGAATAAATACATCATGTCTGACCGCGAAGGTGTGTTTGCATTCCACTACTGTTTACCACATCTGTTCAACCATGTCTTCTCATGCACACAATTGTTGGTATAACCAAGATTTTGAACTAATCCTCAAAGGCAACGATGATCTCTCCTTACCAAAAGCGACCGTGCAAAAGATAATCAACGAGATTTTAGCCCACGACCCAGGCATGCCCTTCGCCCGCGAAACCCGAGATCTCTTGATCGAATGCTGCGTCGAATTCATTACCCTCATATCTTCGGAAGCAAACGAAATCGCAGAAAAGGATGCGAAAAAGACAATTGCCTGCGAGCATGTCACTACGGCGCTGGAACAGCTAGGATATCCGGATTACGTGCCGGAAATCCTCAAAGTCGCGCAAGAACACAAAACCCAACAAGTAGTACGTGCATATCCGCTTCTCTTGGAGTACAAGTTGCTAATCTGAGTACAATAGACGCGCGAAAAGAAACAGAGCAAGATCGAGCAGAGCGGCCTCACCGAGGAGGAGTTGATTAGGCAGCAGCAAGAGCTGTTCGCGTCAGCCACTGTCAAATTCAGCCACGGAGAGGGATCAGAGGGAGGAGAAGCAGCATGATATACCACACTTAGATAGAGATGCTGCATGATATGGCGTTATGGAGGTTATGAGGCGTGCTTTGATAGCTGGGATGGAATAACGGAAGGCGTTGCGGGCATATTAAGGCATGGCCGCTCGGAGATCTGGCCCGCTTAGTCGGAGACACCATGGAGATCTTTGACGGCCTGGGATTTGCACGGGCGACGTTCTTACCTACTCGCAGTAACTGAGACTGCATCGCTGATTTGATCCACCATGGGACAAAGCGTAAGTTCTCATGACCGACAGTCTGGGAGCTACTAATAGAAACAAGATACCCCCACTTTCCTCCTTCTAAGACTTGCCTCCAGTAGTTTTCCAAAAGCTCCACGTTGGGGGCCATTTTGATTGGCGAAGTACACGTCAACCCACAGCAAGAAACACAACCAGCTGGCAGCAACAGGCCCCTTTCGAAAAACGACAGAAAGCTTGTCACTTCACATTGCACCACGAACTAATTGCCAGCCAATATGTGCCAGCCCAACGACTGTTTGCTAGAACCCCACCTGCTTAATTGCGGCGCAGCAATATGCGGGGAGAGACTTCTGTCCTCGCTATCGCGGTCAAAGAGCCTACCACTACAACTTGCTCTTGCGCTCCATCACTCCATCAACACCTCTGCGATACTGCACGATGGCAATGGAATTCGTTTGCGTGTGACGGCAATAGGCGCGCCACAATCTCAAACACAGCTCGACAAGCCTTGCCAAACGAAATCCTCACCCTTCCCTTGAAATCACCAAAACAAGAACTTCTCTCTCAACTTCAGGAGGCTTGCACAGGGGGGGTATGCATCCTCTGCACTTTGACGTTAGAGAGGAGCTAATACAGTCAGGGGAATCATGGGAAAACTCGAAGTGGAAAATCAACATCTGGCCTTGTTCGACCTCGGGATTTCGCAACATTCTGGAGAAGTACTCTGCAGCTCATCTAACACTTTGTCGTTACCTAACCACCCTCTACGCCGAAATTCTCAACCTAACTGCGGACTTCTTCGCACCGCCCTTTTCCAGACCGGGTGCTATAGCGTCTTTAGTTCACTACGCACCTCGATCTTCTCTCTCAATCTTGTACGGCCTCGCGGCGCATACAGATATCGGATGCTTCACCATCGTCGCTCAAGATGTCATCCCGGGTCTGCAAGTGCTCAATACAGCTGGAGAGTGGCTTCAAGTACCCCCTGTACCTGGAATGTTGGTGTTGAATATTGGTGACATGTTGGTGTGGAGTGTTAGTGGGATGAAAAGGTATGCTGGTGTCTTCTTTCTTGGCGTGGATCATGGGAGTACTTTGGAAACTTTGGATGCTTGTTTTAATGGTGGCTCGAAGTATGAGCCGGTCGTTGCGGGGAAGTTTGTATTTAGGAGGTTGACGAGGAATAGGCTGCCCTTGGAGGCTGAGGCTTGACTTAGGTAGTAGCTGTTGAATTCTCGAGTCGATAATGTGCTTGAAAATTAAAAACGCGATCCGCATGATAGATGGAGATACTGTCTTCGACGATAGGTATTGGTGAATTCCCGGCAAACCATCTCCCTCACCGAGCCAGGAATTTATGAACACCGGGAATTGCGTTGAACATACCCTTTACATCAGCTAGCGCCGTAAATCTTGCCTAACGTCCTTCGCAACGATTGGTGAAGTCCACTGAGCCCCGTGCTGGATTGTTGCGACACAGTGATTAATCAAAAGTGTTCACGAGGCTACAGCAGGCTGAGCCTCAAGATCGCCTTAGCGGCCCGGTGACGTGCGCGTAGCCAGCATCTCTCGAATCCTAGCGCTGCCTATTCATACCTCAAGCTGTCCACTACTTCACCATAACTCTCACACACACCATAATACTACCACTATCGCCGATATGTCTGGACTTGAAAAGGCACTCTTCAACCTCAAAGTATGGCGTACCCCTTCAAAATGGCGAAGATCGGTGCTTACCACCATTAGTTCACAGCCAAACAGCTGAACCGACAAGCTGCGAAGGCCGGGAAAGACGAGACAGCCGAGAAAGCGAAGCTGAAGAAGGTAGCAAATATGCCACATCTTGATATTGCATGCGCTGACCCGTCCAGGCAATCCAACAAGGTCATGGCGACATCGCTCGTATCTACGCCCAGAACGCCATCCGCAAACAAAACGAGAAACTCAACCTCCTTAAACTCGCCTCACGGATCGATGCCGTTTCCTCCCGCGTTCAAACCGCAGTAACCATGCGCTCAGTCTCGCAGTCGATGGGCAACGTAGTGAAAGGCATGGACCAAGCCATGAAAGCCATGGACCTCGAAAAAATCTCGGCAATTATGGACAAATTCGAAACACAATTTGAAGATTTGGATGTTGCAACGGGATATTATGAGAATGCGACCAGTTCGGCGACGGCGGTCGGAACGCCGCAGGAAGATGTGGACAAGCTCATGAGCCAGGTTGCTGATGAGGCAGGTGTGGAGTTCAACAGTGACTTGGCAGCGGTTGAGGCTGTGAAGACGAAGGTTGGACCGACGGAGCAGGAAGAGGATGGTTTGGGAGAAAGGTTACGAGCGCTCAGAGCGTAGTATCTATACCTGAATTGAAAGGACAAGTTGGATGATTCACGGTGTTTGGCGTTTAGGGGAGTATGAAAGACTGTATCATGGGTTATGGATCATGACTAACGATTGGAGCGTCTTTCGAGACGAATGTGTAGTTTTTCAAGATGAATGAAGCATTCTTATTTCGACACAGCCATGCCGAACTCGCGGCACCCATTTGAGTCCTGAGCAAGAAGTGTGGCCAATATGTCCATCGAAGGCCACAGTCTTCTCGCAGCTAAGAGCTGAAAGGAGTTGATCTTCTGATCGGTCAACGTATCCCAAAGCTTTCGGGAATGGACTAGATTCGAAAATGAATCAAAGAGTAGCATGTCTGATCGTGAAGCAATAGAATCCTACCGAAACTGGACACCCTCGATCAATCTTGTCCGTGCTAGCAGCTATTCGAGAAATTTCCAGAACACTTTTCCATTATCCGGGTCTGCATGGGTCCATGCTGACCACAAGGTCAGTCGTTACCACAGCAGGAGTTCTGCACAGCCTCAAAGTTGACCCAGTCTTCTCAGTATCAAGGCTGGTATAGAGATCTCGCAAGCAACATATCGAGGATCCCATCTTAGTTAAGATATCAGAAAGGTAACGGTAGATGAGAATTGATTTAATCTATCCACGGGCATATGAGATCTTGTTACACGTATCGTTGATGAAGCTTATCAAAGCGAGCTCTCACATTGAGCTCTTGAGTTTTGGCGAAAGAAAAATGCTGAATCCTCGCTTTGGCATCCGATTTAGAAAAGTGTTGACTGGAGATCCTCAACCATGGATCTCGACCTCATGTGCTCTCCGTACCAGAGTCTAAAGGTCGCTCAGAAAGGTCGCTCAGAAAGGTCGCCCAGAAAGATCGCTCAGAAAGATCGCTCAGAAAGATCGCTCAGAAAGATCGCTCAGAAAGATCGCTCAGACAGGTCGCTCAGACAGTCTACACACATATATCTCTGCAAATTTTCCTCTCCTCAAAATACTTTCATGCTCTGAAGTCTCTACACCAAGATACTTTACAGCTCTACACACTCTACTTTACATCCATATACTCTGCAATCCTAGACAATCACATATTGCACCGTATACTCCACACCGACTCTGCACTTGTACAATCTGCGTTCTCGCATACTGTACAATCTCGAACTCTGCAGGTCGCAAAACCTGCCAGCCGCATACTAACACACTAGCAACCAACGACACACCCAATAGCAGATTTGCGAAAGTAAGTTGTTCCTCTATTCATGTATTTGTGCAACAAAATCTGACTCAAAGACTTCAGATGGCACAATTTGCTAAAGCCCCAGCCAAGGTCGCACGACCAGTGGCTAACGACCATGTCGCAGAGGAGAAGCAGAGAAGGCTCCAGAAGCGTGAGGAGCTGAAATTCTTGGCCAGGCGTAAAGCAGACATTGCTGCTACCAAGGACCGCAATAGCGCCATCGCGGCGCAAGAGAAGTTGGAATCCGCGGCCAGAGCGAGCCAGCTCAAGAAACCTTCTCCTCCGATCGAAAAGCCAACTTCGCCGCTCAGGAGTCTCCCGCCAACATCGACTCCAAAATCGCGGAAGAGCTTCAAGACGTCGCACAAGAGCTTCAAGACACCATTGGAGACTCTGCACGCAAGACGAGAGAGGCGCGACCGAGCCTACAAGCAGTCGTGTCGAAGACAAGCGATCAAGGATCGTGATGAGCTGCTCAGCGATCAAAGCAGCACGGTGGATACCCTCAATAATTTCACCAGGAGCTTGCAGAGCATGTTTCGCAACGACCCAAGACGCAAGAGTCTCGAAGAGGACTACAGGGCTCTCCGCGAAATACTGAACGACATACTGACAAAGCTTTCCGACGCTGAACGTCGTATCGACCAGTACAGCCCTGACGCCAAGGAGAAAGCTGAACGGGAAGCATTTATTGCTGATATCCGCGCTGGTGATGAGGTTGTAGCCCAACAAGCTACGCAGAACAGAGTGCCTTACTCTGAAGGCACCGTTTTCAAGATTCTCGATGAGCGCAATCCATGGCCCGATCGACCAAACTACCGGCCTGGAGTCAGCAGAACTTAATCATCAGCCCTTGTACACCAACTGATCTGACTCCATGGCTCGGGTCTTCATATGCCACAGCGAAGAACGATATTGCAGCAACTCGAAGCCTCAAGAAAGACTCCACAGCATCCATTCCGACAGACTCTCCAGATTGACGCGGCGCTCCTCGACAAGCTTTGTACACGCCTTTTACCCAAATTCGACGCGGCGCATCCGCTACCTCTTATGGCCCGACATACCATACAATCAACAACAGTGTACGGAGACTCCTGCCCTTTACTCAAATTCGACGCGGCGCATCCGCTACCTCTTGTGGCCCGACATACCATACAATCAATAACAGTGTACGGAGAATCCTGCACTTGACCCAAATTCGACGCGGCGCATCCGCTTCCTCTTATGGCCCGACATACCACAACTTCGGCAATCTTGTACAAGCCTGTGACTCAAATTCGACGCGGCGCATCCGCTTCCTCTTATGGCCCGACATGCCACAACTTCAGCAATCTTGTACAAGCCTGTTACTCAAATTCGACGCGGCGCATCCGCCACCTCTTGTGGCCCGACATACTGCTAACTCAATTAACAACAGTGTACAGGCAACTCCAAGCAGGCCTCAAGCTCGCCTTCAAATCGATGTTCGGACCACCCGCCACTCAACACCATCGACAGTGGACTCGGAGATCTGAAAGCCCAGTCTCCGCACGACAAGTCCTACGGCAAACTGGTCTCTTGAAGCTCGTAAATCTTCTATGTAAGGTATGTAGCTACTTCTCTTCTCAAGCTTTGCACAGTGACTAATATAATGTACAGTGACTAATATAATTTAATATAATGTAGATTCGGTTGAGACATTCGAACGAATTCTTGGACTCGGAATGGCCCTCCAACTTCGATCGGATGTAAGGTGGAGATCGAACGAATGCTTGGACCCGGAATGACCCTCCAACTTCGATCGATTGAATGCAAGGTAGAGATCGAACGAATGCTTGGACCCGGAATGACCTTCCAACTTCGATCGAACGAATGCAAGGTAGAACGAATGCTGGACCCGGAATGACCCTCCAACTTCGATCAAATGAATGCAAGGTAGAGGTAGAACGAACGCTGGACCCGGAATGACCCTCCAGCATTCGTTTGAACGGGAAGAAAGATGGCGTGGAAGATGCAGAGGAAGAGATTAGATCGGATCACAAGCTGGTCGTCGTCGTGCGATGCTCGTGTTCATCGACGGTCGATATCGGTGCTCGTGTTCACTGATGGTTGGGGAAAAAAGACATATACGAACGGATGCTTGGACTCGGAATGCCCCTCCTTCCATTCTATTCACACAAAATCAATCATCGATAACAGCACTCGACGACAATTTCTCGGAATGACATTGCACTCTGTCACCTTCCGCAGTACCTTCAAGGTACAACATTCTCACGAATGAATCTACATACTCGGGATGACCTTGCACTCTGTCGTCACCGATGTATACAATTTTTGGAAACCTTTTAGAGACGGTTTACTCCGTCCTATCTTTTTTTTCGTTGATGTTTCTTGTCTGAGGACAGGGCATTGAAGAAGATTATACACAGTGTTTTCACATCTGTCTTCGTTCAGGTAGGGATTTGTGATTCTGATATTGTTCGCACATTTAGACTGGATTTTTTATAGGAATTTTGGGAAGAATTGCAACGGTAGGATATAACCTACTTATATACACCCTCACCAGACGTGTCGTAGTCATAAGCTGGGATCAACTAGAATGGAATCGACTGTTAAAAATTCGAAAAATCATGTATCTCGATTTGGAAGAGCGGTATATTCCCAAGATCTCTCGATTCAAAAATTTCATGTTGCTAGGATGGTACCATTTGATCTATTGTAAAAGCGAGGCATATCGTTTTCTGAAAGACCGGGACATTCTAGAGACCTCAGATCTGAAGTCCAGTATTGTGAGGACATGTTTGATAAATGACACGTTTGAAATAGTATTTCTTCTGGTCGAGAAAGCGAAATGGTCCTGAGGCCTCGGAATCAAAATTCCGACATAATCGTAGAGAAGTCAGATGTTTATTTCCCCTGAATGAGGCCGCCGGAAGTGAACGGAGTAGCGATGGCGTCATGTTTTTTCCAGGGGGGAGTAAGACCGACCTCCAAAGTCCAGACTTATCATTTCGATACAAATCCCCTTCCAATAACTCCATGCTTACAAAAGATTCTCGATCCGTCCAACAAAACCAACATGTCCCCCAAAAACACCACCGCAACCACGGGCCCCTCAAATCCCCTCCACACGTTTTCCTCGTACGTTTTCCCTCCCAACCTCCCACCTAGAGTGGGTACCCCGTACTAAAAAATCATTCAGCAAAGAGACGGCCGATCTCGAAAAAGCACAAGAAGATTCCGACGTGGCATATGCCGAATATAAGGAAATCAGAGATGCGTATACCAAGGCCCAAAATGATGGGACGAGTAAAGAGGAGGTGGATGAGTTGAGAGAAAAGATGTATGGGCTTGAGGAAGATGCGAGGGAGAAGGAACAGGTGTTGAGAGCGTTACAGGATTTTTGTGATTGAGGGGGCTGTTTTGGCGGTAAATTGGTAAGGAGCCACTCAAGTGAAGATTACTATTTTGGCAAAAGTTGTTTATTCATTCTCGGGTTGTTCTGAGATAAAGACTACTGACTTGTTCCGCGGACATTGACAAATGACCCACAGCTCAGACTAGCACCACTGTCTCAGCTTCCCTAAACGCTTCTTGTTCTACGGATCTCTGGTGGGATCTGGAACTTGGGCAAAGACGTTCCCACCAGCCCTGCAAGAACCAATCAGTAGACCTCCTCAAAGTACTTTACCACCATTCGACAGAGTCATCAACAATCGTCGTAAATGACCAAAACACTCCAAAAATTACTGTTAAAGGCCTCACCGGAGACCGCCTTCTCGGTTCCAGTCCAGTGTGAGCATTGCGAGCAAACATAGGCGGCTCCGTTCGCAATCCACGCATAGCTTCCGAGCGTGACTTCCTCCTCAATCTCGTTGCACCAAAAGATTGCGGACTTGGTTTGCGTTAGTATACGTACTCCAATTCGATACACCAAATGTATACTAACGTCCCACGAACAACTAACTCTTCCGCATTCCCTCGGTCCTGGGCCTGCTCCGGGCTCACCAGGAACCGATTTCAGATGCTTCACGCCATCCATAATCATGTACATATCGCATTCGACCTCCGGACCTCCCGCACACGGATGTGGGTTCCAAGTTCCCTCGTCCTTGATCTTCTTGACGCCCGTCTGTGTGGATTCACGCTTCTCGACATCATCGGCAGCGGTGACATTGGCCATATGGTTCTTATGATCGGCCTCCCAGTTTGGATTTAGTTTTGTGAGCTCGGCTATGACGTCCTGGACTGTGCCGTTGAGATGGACGGGTGGGCCACCAGGTACTGGTGTAACCTTCCATTGGACGTCGACGATCTCGTAGCCTTTTGCTGCCAGTCTTGCAGCGGCTGGGGATGTGGCAGTGGCGGAGATCTATTATGGTAAGTAAATACTCTATGTCAACTTTATTGTGGCTTATGAATACCTGGGCAGTGAGAGAAGAGCCAATGACGACCAAGAGGACCATGATTGGATGTAGCAACATGATGAGCTGTTTCTATTGTTGTGGAAGGTGAGACGTGGTTGAAGATGTGAGCTGGGATCAGCTAAAAGTGGTGTATCAGATTACGAGAATATCCATCCATCTGATTAGTGAATTAAAGCTGAGTGTTGGCTGTGAACCAGTCCTATAGATTATCAGCACATCCGGGTCATTCGGTTTTATTGCCTTCAATACGATCGGCATGGCAGCGAGCTACAATCATCGAAGCGTCCAGAGAAGCACTAGGGCCACGTCATACGCATTCAACCCACAGCAATATGTCCCCCAACCAAGCTCATTGTCCTCTGGTCCAAGACTTCCAGTTGGCAGTCTCTAGTTCCATCCCCGACTGCTTTTTAGAGAAGACGTTGTGTTAAAATAGCCAATAATTTCCAAAGGAAGGTATTCTTGGGAACAAAAACATTCTCTCAGACTTTTTATTTCGCCGTCATGTCCTCGGCCTTTGTGTGCATATATTTCCTGATTTCCAGGCGGGGAGGATGAAGAAAGAAGTGCCAATGATGGGTTGCAATGAATGAAATGTCATGTCTCGGAACATTGATTGTGTACGTGCTATCAAGGCAAACCCAATTCTAAAGTCTCATTGTTGGGAAGTTTCAGGACTTTCATACACTTCGCAGCGGCAATCATGCTGTCAAAGACATGCTGGGTTGAGTGGAACATAACACATTCTTGGACAAGGCTGGACTAACAAAAGGAAGCGCAATGTTCATCCAATAGGCCCGGGGCGTAACAAGCTAACCGGATTGGCTCCAAAAACACCGTGGAACGGAGGGGATGCGAGATGTGCCTCCCGATTGGCTATCGACATGCACCTCAAGCAACACTGCCAATCAAAGCTTGACGAGGCTGAAGGCTGGACGTTGGACGGTTACCCAAGCTCTTATGGTGCAGATGAGATGCAGATTGCGATAGCAGCTCACCACCCCCTTCCCTCCACTTCTTTTGCTCTCCAGATCATGATCCTTTTTCCATATTTGATCTTTCTTGCAATATGGCATCGCCAACGACTTTTCTAGCATCTGTAAGTAATACAAACATCCACTTCCTTCCCAATCGCTAATATCCGTGTGACGAATAGGTGACCACGTTCAGCATTAGCAGTTGCTCACAGTCGCCTGTAGCCGCGCTCACCACGATATTTACGGCACCAATGGACTGCCCCAGCGTCGTTTCGAGGGTGACTGACGGCATGTACTCGTGTCTGCCAAAACGATTTTCCGACTACTACAGTGGAAGTTGTTGGCGTTCGCAAGCGTTTTATTCTCCTGCTATCTGCCCCAGTGGATACACAGTTGCAACCACGAGACCCAATGTTGTAGGAACTTTGGGACCTCCTGTCTCCGCTGGGGAGACAGCACAGATGTGCTGTCCCAGGTTAGTTCGATTTGATGTTGGCCGCAGCTTGGTCTTCCAACTTACGTGATCAGCGATTATGATTACCAAACCGCTTCTTGGTATAGCTGGTGCATTTCTGGGCTTTCTATTGGAGTAGCGATCCAAATCCGATGGCAATCTTCGGATCTATCGATTCTTGAGACACATCCACTGAGTCCCGACGTTGAGTTTACGGCTTCGACCGCCTCGCCGACATTGACAGCGACAGCGACATTGACAGCGACGGCGACGGCAACGGCGACATTCTCTCCAAGAACTTCGAGCACCTCTGGATCTGCCGGCTCGACGGACACGCCTCATCCAATTCTCAGTGCAGGCGTGAAAGCAGGAATAGGCCTTGGAGCAGCGCTGGGCGCACTCGCGCTCTTAGCGATCGGTTTCATGATATGGCGGCGTCGCCATCGATACAATGCCGTACACAATGCGTCTGACGAAGCAAGACAGAATGTATCAGAAACAGTGTCTAGCAAATGGAACCAAGGCCATGACCTACCAGAAGTCGTCCAGGACAAAAGAGGTGAGTCCACCAAAAGCTGGAAGCAAAATATTAACACGTCGCAGCGCCGGTGACCACGTCCGCGGAATATTCACCATCCGTAGGCATTTTCTCCAACTTCTTCGCTGGGAAAACCGCCGCCCGGCCTGCCCTAGCATCATTTCCAGTGTTGAGCGGTAGAACCTCATCAAATGGAAAAGAAATAGTTCCAGAATCCAATAGGGAGTCATTGCCCGCGCTCGACCAGCACACAGGTATCTACGCATCTTCCACGCCACGGCCAAGTCAACAATTCGTACCTGAGTCCGGTCTTCCGGCGCATTCGGAAGCCACTCACGCGGAACTAGAATCGTTACAATCGGAGCATCAGAGGATCCAAGATGAGCGGCAGAGGCTATCGCGGATACAAGCGCTCGATGAGGAGGAGAGGAGGGTGAGACAGCGGATTGAGCGGATTTCTAGTCCGCGATCATAATGTGACGAGTTCATTCGAGTTATCAACGTTACGTCTCAAAGTAACATCAACCAACAAATCATCAACACCAATAAATTCCCAGCGATCTTGTCGAACGCCCTCACTAGAAACGTATCAACACCGATCTGAAAATGACAACAAGAGACTATTTCTAGATATCCGAGATCCTTGACAAGTCTATACGTGGAAGGAATCGAGAAACGCGTAGAAGACATCGAATCAGGAAAGGTTACCTAGAGTCGGAAGTAGACAGAGGCTCAGCAGAGCGGAGACTACTCCAGTAATCCATCAGCACAATTTCTTCTTGATTGGAATACAGGATATCACAAAACCCCCCACTTGGCCCAAATAAACGCGTAATATGACGGAGTAATGGCGTCTGGACTCGCCAGCTCGATGTTATAGCAAGATCTGGGATCCTGAAGTGTTCAGTCTAGACAGCAGTTTCTCTACCGTGGAAGACGAGGGATAGAACGACGAGAAAGCTTAAGAGCCTTTGATCCCACGTCCCCTTGGCAGAACGAAAAAGTCGGGCGGTCGGTCTACCTTCCATATGAATCTCCATAACATCTCCCTTCCAGCCACCACAACACCGTCCCCAACTTCTCACCAACTACCCCGAGGATCCTCCACGCGATCCAGGATAATTCCCATATAAATTCCTATACCCACTCGGTCCACCATACTCATTACCTGTCCGTCCATTCTGCACATTCTGTCCACCCAATCCACCTCTACTCCCCTGATTCCCCCGATCAAACTCCGCGTTCCTATCAGCCCGGGTACGATACCCAGCTTGCCGGGGAATTAGACGAGGAGCAGTAGGAACGAGACCAGTATCAACATGCTGATACTGATTTACGCCTTGTATATTGCCACGAAATGCACTCCAGGGATGTCCTTGATGTGAACTGTGTGCTTGTCCACCTTGTTTATCACTCACGTGATTTTCACCACGACTGCCATTCAATGGGGGTCTACCCAAATGATCGACTCCAGTAGCAAGCGATCTACCTGCCACTGCGAAGGAGGTGGCGAGATTTATAGGAGGTATACCACTACCAAATCCACTATGGGGAAGATGGGGAAATTGACCACCTTGAGGTTGATGGTGAGGGTTGTAGAATTGATATGGGTTTCCGACAGGAGCATATCCATAGCCGATTAGCTGGGTACCGACGTGAGGATATGGGTATACGTGTGCGCCATTGCCAAATTGCGCGTATTGGTTGTTGACATGTTGCTGACTGGCCTGATTACCGGGTCGAACTCCAAGGGCGTTGCCAAGGCCCATTGCTCCATTCATATTCCACGCCATGTTGCTGGTCGGAGTTGGATATATTGGTGTACTATTGATATAAGCGGCATTGTGGTAAGGGTTCCAAGTGCCGGGCGCGGGGAGATTGGGTGGATTCACGGGATGCGCGACTGGTGGATGAACAGTATGAATGACTGGCTGTGGAGGATGAGTGACTGTTTGATGTGGCGGTGTCTTCCAGTCACGTCGAGTTGGCAGCGTTATATGAGGTTCCGGAAGATTTGGAGCCCCACGAGTACGAACCTCATTTGGTATTTGCTGATTCAAGAAGGACCCAGGAGGACCTTGAGGAGTGGCGTTCATGAAGGGAACAAAGGCAACGGCATTTACGTTCAATGGCTCCTTGACCTCTTTAGTGGGCTGTTTGGGTTCATCAGGTTGTGGCACCCTTCGTTCAGGATGTACAGAGGATAGCCGTGGAGACTTCCAGTCAGGCGTCGTGTAATGAACCCGACCTGTCTCATCTGGCTGGTCGATCAAATTGTAGTGTTCCGCACCAGGAATGTGATCGAGAAGATATGCAGGAAGCGAGCCTTTGAGACGGGCGTCGATCTTGAGATCAGTTGGCTTTGGCGTCCAATTCAAATCATATTCTCGACTAGTGGTATCCGGAGAGACGGAGCCAAAGAAAGTACTGATTTGAGTCTCGGGAGCAGGTGGAGGCGTGGTGATTGAAATCGCCCGTGGTTCGACGTAGAATTTCTCAAGGCGCTCTCGAAAGTCCACTGGAAGGGGATATCCTAGCGAATTGAAGGTGGTCCCGAATCGAACCCACTCCTTGCTGAATTTTGGGCTCTCAGACAGTTCAGACAGCGACTTAACTCCGAGTTGGACGAGTAGTTTCAAGTTGTTCTCTGCTTGTTCCAAGAGCTGGTGAGCACTGGCCGTCTGTTCCCTGTGCTTGGAAAAGTTGAAGCTATGGGCAGTCATTTGTGTGCAGACTGGACAATTTTGTGCGCCCAATCCGGGGTCAGCAAGGAGAAGACATGTCAGTGGAACCTCCTGGGTCTTGACAGAACCAGCATCGTTCACTGGTATTGCGCATCCGCCCGACCAGAGACCAGTGGTTTGCTCTTTGAATATGTGTCCGTCTGGTGGACAGAGGTCATCGTCGACCATCGAATCGATTCCATCGATCGTGACAAGCTTCTGCGAAGGGACATGGTACTTGTGACCGCAGGAAATGAATTCGAAGAAAAGGCACATGTCGGCGTGAAGTTGGGATCGTGTGTAGAGAGCGTAAAGGATTCAAGGACCGCGGAGGCTGAGTACGAATATCGTCTGTTTTTGAGAAGCACCTTCGTGAATAGGCGGGATAATGGTCTTGAGAAAGGAGTGCGCAAGTACAAGTAGAGAGTATTTGGTATATATAGAGAAAATGTGAAGAGTTAGAGAAACGTAAGAGGCTTTGTGCAGACTTCTTTTCTGTGAGCGTGATGGGGATATTGTTGTAGAAGGAATTGAAGCTGTGAGTAGGCAGACAATGATTTTGCAACTCCGCGTAGTGTTGAAGATGCACCAGTTGCGGGCTGTAACAGCAGCCCGAGAAGCATACATTCTCCACTCATCACCTTCAGCAGCCTAAGCAGGGAGACATATCCAGAACAACTGCCCACGACTTACAGTCCACAGGCTACTCATATCGTCATTACTCAGGACATCACCAACCTTCGATGGCAAAATCGAACCTCCTATCGCCTTTTCCAGACTCGATCTGCTTGCCAGCCTCATCGATCAAGGTACGTTCGAAAAATGTCGTTTCTCCATTGTTGTCAACGAGTATGATGGTCTGCTTCTGGGTCCCATACACACCACTGGTAGGATTGAAGACAGCCATGGCATTAGGTGCACCATTGGCACCCGCAATCTCATCGGCAGTCTTCTTGGCTTCCAGACTGTCACTGCCAATAGGTGGAATAAGAACACTATTACGGAGCTGGTTCAGGTAGATGTCCCATTGCTCTCCAACTTTTTGTCTCGGGAGGGTATCCACGCTCAGCACGTCCAGCAGCCGGTCGATCAATTGTTCCTTCGTCTCTTTGTTTGCGTGACTCTCTTTCACTCCCTTTTCGACCATTTCTTCTCCGTGTACGACTTTCGGCCAAGTATTGTCTCCATAGTGGGCATTACTCAAAGCGTGCGTCTCTCCAGGCTCTTTGCATAACCAGGACACGTCACGGAGACTTTCGCTGCGATTCGACACAATGGCCAGACCAACTCCGCCATGCTTTTCTCCCAGCGTCGCGGGGTTTCTCAACTGGCCAAAAAGGAGGCTGAATCCACCAATTCCGTCAAGTCCTTCATCGATCAGATTTTGAGCAACGTCTTCGGTGGTGACGTGCGAATCTGAAGAGGTCTTGAGATAAGAATTGACAACAGCTCCCCTGCTTCTTCGGCCCTCAATGAATTTTGAGCCCTCTTCACGAAAGTTGGTGAGACAGGCTATCCGGCCCTGCCTTGTCATTCCAAGCCAAGTTCCATGCTCTGGTCGATGGTTATCTCTGCCTCCTATGACATGCTCGTTTGGCGGAGTCCACCAGTCAGCCTGGGCAGTTGGTCGATGGAGATATTCCTGTGCGCGTTGTCAACAATTCGCACATGATACAGCGGCGTCGTTGATTCAGTGCCGCCAAAGACAGACTGGAGTCAAGACAAATGCCAACATGGATGTAGATGTCGAAAAAGTCCCAGCGATTCTTCTTGCTAAGATGGCCAGAATATTATCAAGATCTATGTCGAGTTATGCTCGATGCTTGATTTCCAAATATTGTACGCGGCACCTGACTGACGAATCGATAGACTCTGTGCTGAATTCAACGTACATCTCTGTTGTTGACAAGAATCAGGGGATAATCCGGGTGACAAGTGGTTACAACAACGATGCACATTGTACGAAGTTGTCTTCTCCAAGGCTTATAGGAAAGGCGTATTGATGGAGGAATGGCAAGTGTAGTCTAACAGAGGGGTATATATATGTATGCTGGTATAAGTATATGTTTGCGTTGGCCGCATTGACGTGGTTCTTTGCTCGTCGCGTGAGTAGATTGCCTGGTGGGTTTGCAGCGGCAACTACAGCGGCTTGTATACCTGTTTTCAAGCTCCCAGACAGTCGTACGAGTCTACGAGACTCTTTCCAGGCAGGCAGGCAGGCAGGCGAGGTGGAGTGAGTGGTGAGTGGTGAGTGGTGAGTGGTGAGTGGTGAGTGGTGAGTGGTGAGTGGTGAGCAGTGGTGAGTGGTGAGTGGTGAGTGATACCGGCAGCAAGGATGAGGCCGCGCTGCTTCTTCGGGGGAGTCCGGCACGTAGTAGTCCGTCGGCTATGATTGAAGCTACTAGTACTCCCGTCATCATTAGAGCCACAGCTACTCCTAGCTGCCAAGGGGATCCAGACAAAGAAGCCATCACGAGCGGAATGACTGTGGATGTCACGCCTCAGATTGTTAGGGCATCCGCATTGCGAGGAGACGAGGTTAATAAGAAGCTCTCGATCCCTTCCATTCCGCTTCGTTCGTCCCTTCGTGTATTTACTATATCTCTGTATACCGAAGAAGCTTTGTTGATTGACCGCCTGAGAGACTCGAGTAGACCCTGCATGTTCGCCTCTATTCCACCACGCCCCACCTGCACCTTCGATAACGGCCCTGGGGGAAGCTGAGAGCCAAAACATCTCGCTCCCCGCCATTACCGTCACATATTTCTGCCTACACCACCAACAAACCGTCCTCTACTCTCACAGACTGCCTACGCAGCAGGCCATAACTATCCCAACTCCTATTCTTTCATTTAATCCCGTCAACGTCGGCCGCAATGTTCTCCATCATCGCAGACCTCCTCACGTATGTATTCAGCCTTCCTTATCCCATAGCTTCGGAATCAGATAAGACCTTCGCATGCAGAAGACAGGCTTCGAGCAGAAGCTCTACAATCACACTCTTTGGGGGAAATTCACCCGTAGTTAACAACGACTCACAGCATCGTCACCACGGTCCTATTCCCTATCTTTGCCTCCTACAAGGCTCTCCGCACAGCCGATCCGGGCCAACTGACTCCATGGCTCATGTACTGGGTCGTTCTCTCCATCGTCAGCACTTTCGAGTCCACCTTTAACTTCGTCCTCGCCTGGATCCCATTTTACTCCTGGATCCGTCTCGGCGGGCACATCTACCTCGTTCTTCCGGGCAAGCAAGGCGCAACCCAAATCTACCAGTCCCACATCCACCCTTTCCTCTCAGAATACGAACAAGACATTGATGTCTTCATATCAAATGCTCATGAACGCGCAAAGGTAATGGGGCTCCAATACATGAAGCAATTGATCGAGTGGGCAAAAGTGAATGTACTGGGCATGCAACCACGACCACCGACCCCTCCACCTTCTCGCGCTGGACAAACATATGCTCAGCAGCTTTTCTCGCGCTTCAACCTACCAAGCGCAAATCAAGGACTCGCCGCCCCAGCTGGAGACTTCTATGGCCTCATTGCTTCAGCACTGCAATACACAACTACAACGGGCGGAACAAGAGAGATGCAAGCGGAAGATTTGAGTGCGTCCGGTACTCTGATACCAGAACATTTCGAGTCAAACGAAGATCGCATGACCTACGTCTCCGCTCAGCGTGAACGTCTGCGCGTCCTACTCTCGGCCTTTGACCGCGAGGCTCTGAATCTGGCCGCCGCACCACCGTCGAATCTAGACGGATCCTCCTCATCCCGTGGTAAATCCGCGGACGCTGGATATGATTTGACAAAGAGTCGCAGTGAGGCTGATTTCGATAGGATTGAGAAGGAAGAAGCTCCAGCGAGTCCCTCAGCGCAAAGTGGTTGGATGCCTTGGAATTGGCAAAAGGGACAGCAAGCTCGGGAACAACCACAGCAACCACAGCAGCAGCATAATGATGAGCAACCTAGCGGCCGTTCAACGGGACTGGAATATTAGATGATACCCACGGTTATTAGATCGGAGGTTGGATTTGCTTTTGCGAGTGGTTATACAGCAGGCGTTTGGAGTTTGGGTTTGCATGGTGGAGTCGAGAATACCTATATACGTCGCTCAACGCGAAATGATATTACGATAATGATGCTGCTCCTATCAGGGAGCTTCCTAGTTTTACATGGCCGTACGTCTTCTGCTGTACATTTCTATCCAGTTGATGAATTCTATCCTTTGGACCTGAATGTATTCATTCAGCTTTTGCCTGTTCGGCCTGGTCCGAAGATCTAGCCTCGTCGTATCGCTATCTTCCGTCAGATCTGACCTCCACTATATCCGCTCCTCCTACTAGGTACCTGGGCTATAATCGAGAGAGACACATCTCAGCACTCTCCTCCTCCTCCGCTCAGCCAATGGACATTACATAACAGCTCCTACACATGGATTTCTCCCACCAATCACATTCCCGCCTTTGTCTCTTTCCATGGATAATTCACACCAGACACATCTTTCCTCATGAAAATCTTCTTCTTGCTCTTCGTCTTGACATGTTCCACCCACACCTCCCGACTCTTCTCAGCCATGAACTTGCGTATAAATACCGGATCCCACAGTTCGGATGCGATGCCTACGTCTTTGCAGCAACGCATTAGGGCGTTGGATTTGCAGCCTTCTGTGGCGGTGGGGATACCTTCGGAATCGAAATACTGTTGTTCGCCGCGGGCTAGGGAGACCAATCTACAGGTATCGTTATTGCGTTAGCTGGATATCCCGTTACTTACTCGGAGAAGAAGATGGGGGGAAGGAGGGGAAACTCGTACCGTCCATGAACTACCAATCCATATTCCCTAGTCACACTCTTGGGCGTCACAATCGTCTCCCCTCTAGGCGCCATCCCCCACCCTCCAGGCCCAAACGCTCTGTTCAAAATCCGTCTGTACTTTATCTCGGGCAGATACAGTATCCCATCTGGTTTTATCTCGATGTCGTCCTGGTCTATGGGTGCCATTAGGATTTCGGCGGCTTCTTTGCTGAAAGGGGTTGTGGAGAGGCCGTGGAAGGAGCGGGACCAGTCTACGGGTTCGCCATTGGAGTCTTGGGCCGGGGCGAGGGGGGTAGGTGTTTCCGGGGGTGGAGAGGCGGAGGTTATTGTCGGGGGTGGTTCGTCTGAGAGACCGCTTTTTAGGGAGCGGATGGGTTGTTGGGAGGGTGTAGTAGTGGCTACGCGGACTGGGACTGCCGTTCTGGCTGTGTTGGTTGATGATGTCGATGTCGAGGGTGGTGGGGTGGTCGAAGAGGTATTGGATGTAGTAGGTCGAGTCGTGGAAGTAGGCGTTGTAGTCGTTCGTGTGGTAGGTCTCGCAAGATTTACTGCGGCTGCTTTTGATGTCGTTGGTTTCGTGTAGCTTCGAAGGCCATTACTTCGAAGGTTTGTCCTCGAGAGGCGTTGAAGAGATCGGCATGATGAGATAGGGGAAGAATTGAACAAGCTTCTACAAGCAGATCCAGCAGCTGAAGAAGTCATGATCTTGGTTTTTTGTATTGATCGGGGTGGGTTTTGAGATGGCTGAATGGGGAAATTCGAGAAATGGTCATGAGGTAACGTGCACTAGCGCGTCTAACCAAATTTACGTTTATTCCACATCATGGTCTCGAGTTCTGCCAACTGCTTCACACAATTACTACGAGTGTCTCATCCGAGCTAAATAAACCTTGGGATCATCTCCATTCTCATCAGCTAATGAAGTTCACATCTAACAAAAGCACCAGTCCCGTCCATTCCGAAGTGCACATGGAGTCCCAACCAAACAAGAGCACTTGTTAGAGCGAGTTTATTTCACGTTCCCGTATACCACGGATATAATCAGTTTACAGCACCGTAGCGAAGTTGCTATCCGATACCCTAGAGTTTGCCCTGGAAAAAGCTGCAAGACTGTACTAATAGATGCTTTTTAACTGCTGATGTCTTTCTACCTCCTCCCCATTGATAAGTAAGACAGACTATCGTCGTAATAAGGTTTAGAACAAAGGGATCCCCACTCCATCCTAAACATCTTACAATACATGACGTTCATCAAATCATCATAGAGGCACATGAATCGCAGCACAGACGACAAAGCCAGAAATAACGCAAATCCCAGACTCCTCAGGAACGCCATGTGTGCCTACCCAACCCTAAGCCTATCCCACAAAGAGACATAAGAATAAAGAAACGGTACGACTCAGCAGTCAGCAAAGGCGGGAAACAAACGCCGCCCAGGTACTTTTTCGCCGAGAGTCCCGGAGCCAGCGCGTAAAACGCCGACGAAGCAAATGACTCAATCAGCGGAACGAAATGGGCGAGCAAACAAATAAAAAACTCTTTTTGAACAGGACGCCATGGAGAGACAAGTCATGTACATGGTATATGTGCCTCTTCCATTCTTTTGTGTATGACAAGGGTAATGCAATGCCTTCAGTGGAAACGACCCATGAGTGGAGCGCGTCGGGGAGCCTTGTCGTGTGTGCCGGAGCGCTTGCGCTTGCGAGGTGGTGTCATGATATCCTCGGCGGTCCTTCCGTCGCGGACAGGTGCTGACATGTTACTGATATGGGGCCGTCCAGAGAGTTGACGGGAGCGGTCTTGATTGTTGCGGAACGAACCAATGATGCCGCGATCGAAATTTCGTATCAGGTGTTCTGTAACGCTGCGTTTTTGAGTGGGCGTTTGGTCGGCAGCGTCAGTTGGTGGAGGCGAGGTTGACTCTTCTTCGTCCACCTCGGGCTCTTCATCATCTTCGTAATCTCCCATGTCGAGAAACGCGTCAATAATATTACAGTTACCATCGGAGTCGTCCTCGGTGTCGAAGTCATCAGAATCAACTTCTATAGTTCCGTCAGGTCGAGTTGAAACGAAAGGGTAGAACGCCTCGGGCGGACCTATCAACATTGGGCCATTCGCCTCCACGACAAATCGACCGTCTTGATAACGTTGACCAGGTAAGCCACCGAACACGCCACTCATCATGACATCGAATGGTCTTTGGATACTATGGGAGACTTCACTATTGTCGCTTTCGTAAGCTAGGTTCTGACTGCAAACTTGTGGGCTGTTGCTAGTGGTGCTGCCAGGCGTGGCCATGCCGCTTCTTGTGGCTCCCAAGAATGGCACACGAGCCCGGTGAATTTTCAGCTGTCTTGTGTTTGGATCAATGAAAGCCATGGCTTTTTGCTCGTCCACAACGAATGATCCCATGACAGGACCCTTTGCAGCGCGCCTGCTTCTTGGAAATGGCTTCGGGGTGGCCGTCGCACTGTGGGTTGTTGAGGGTGTTCTGCGATGCAAGAGTGACTTCGGAGTGGACACGCTTCTGGGAGGTGGCAGATCATCATCAGTGGTATCTCCATCAGCTGCGTTAAGATTAGCAGGCAGCAAATATTCGAAAGCGAGTCATCGTACAATCGTAGCCGTCGAGGCCAGCTCCAGAAGAATCGCCTCCGTCAGACTCGCTTTCGTCGACATCATGCCAAGCGAAAAGATTCGCACTGGCCTCTTCTTCGCCAAAATCCCAGCAAGAACCATCAGTGTCGCTAGCCGAGGCATTGCCGAGTTCAAAATCTATGTCATTTTCGATGCCATCTCGTAACAAGGTGGGCAAATTGTCCTGCGCGGCAAATGTGTCGCCATCCATGAGATCAGGAAACACATTCAAGTCAGTTTCAGCAGAGCTTTCGCGACTGCTCTGTGCAACCTGAACTTCGAGGTCGAATCGAACTCGCCTCGCGGATACATCTGACTGTGTGCGCTTATTCGGACGAGGAGTGAAAAGATCGATATTCTCGTCTTCGTCGACGACAGCATTGTAGTTGAGAAAAGTGTCGGCGTATTCATATGTGTCGCCATATTCCGAGCTCCAAAACGAGCCCAGATCGAAAGGCAGTTCATCATCGCTGTCCAAAGGGTCGTTAGTACGCCCGCCGACTGACGATGTGTCGTCAGGCTTGCCAGCAGCTAGTCTTGCGCTCTCTTCTTGAATGATCATCATCTCCTCAAGCTGCTCAACATCGGTGTCCTGGGAGTCATCGAGCTGGTCAAGAAGAGTCGCTTCATCTTCCTCGTCAGAGCTTTGAATGGCTTGCTCATAATCCTTCATGTCAATTTCGTCCTCGTCTTCGTTGTCAATGACTGTGGTAGGGAGGCCTTCATATTTGAGGAGACCATCTGGGTTGTTGGAAAGCCGTCGGTCGACGCGTTTGCGAGGATAAGTATTGCCATCTATATCGAGTTCGGTCGTGCTGAGGACCGTGTTTGTGGTCATTTCGCTCAGAGTGCGTTTTCGCTTGCCATTTGACGCAGCTGTGAGAGCACTGATATCGAGAAATTGCCCCGCCTGACGGTTGGCTGTCCCAATTGGAGAGACAGAGCCAGCTGTGTTCGAGTCAAGGTCTTCTTCATTCTGATTGCCTTGTTGAGCACCGTCGGACGGGGCTATACTTCCCGGCTCTTCATCGTCGGCTTCATTGTCGTCCTCGTCGCTGCTTGCTTCGTCGTCACCATTGCTTTCGTCTTCTTCTGTAGTGTCGCCTTCGCCCGAGACTTGACCATGGTTTGTCTTCCTAACACTTCTTCCGATGATTGTCTTTCCAGCGTGCGGTTCGTTATTCCGAGTGTATCCGCCGTGTGTAGAGGAAGAAGAGGAAGTATGTCCGACGTCTTCCTGACTCACACGAGCACCATGGATAGGTGGCGTGACAGATCTCGATTTGCCCATTTGTGAGGTATGATTTTACTTTGTTCTAGTTGCAGAAATTTTGGGTGTTGTACGAAAAGATTTTTTGATCAACTCGGATAGTATGGTCGGGTGTGAGTGTTTTCGAGGGATGGTCGGAGCGAATTTTCAGACGAGTAGCAAGAAAAATTATTCAGACGAGTAGAAGTTCTGACCTGGTTCTGTTTTGGTTTTGGAGGGGTAGACTCTGGGTCTGTGAGGAGGGGAGATTCGAGGGGGGTTGTCGAGTCGATCGGTCTTCAGTAGCAGCGCAGACCAAACCCCGCGGGCGAGTATGATCTGAAGTTCTTTTTGAGTGGGCTGGGTCGGCAACAAGCGATTGAGCTCGAAGTCGAACGTAATATATCTTCCTTAGTCTTGAAATCCTCGGTGAGCAAGCCATCTAGAGAGGCGCAAGTTCAGCACCCCTCTAGAAGGGATTTATAGCTCAGCGATAGCCATGGGCACGAGATCAAGGAGGAGATATAGGATTGAATGCTGTAGTTGTCCTTATGTGTATGTTTCTGGTATGGCTGGTGTTGTGAGGTTGATTGAGAAGAAGTGAGGTCGTCTGCCTCTGCTCCAAGAAGTCACAGAAAACTTCAGTGGGGCAGGGTTAGCGCCTTCGTTAAGTCGGTGTGAGCTTGCGACGATTGGCTCGTCAGGAACATGTAAAGTACAGTACAAATACAGGAAACTCTCTCGACCGAAGAGACGAGACGGTTGGTGCGTATGTCTATCTACCACATTCCATTCCAGCATAGATCTAAGAAGTATCAACTCATCTCCAGACTCTCAATTGCTGCCTTACTATATTCCGTCCTTCTCCATCATTTGGCCCGCAATAAACATTTCTTGGACCCAGGCCCAGGACACTAAATTCCAGGGGCCGGTCCCCGACCAGGATATCCTTGTCAGCCATGGCAAACGACCCGGGTACGACACTACTGCCTCTCACTTAAAGACACTTGATCCCACTGCACTTCAGCATAATAATCTCGTCCTCTCGATCAAAGATGCCAAGCGATGCATCTCTATACGCACTTCGTATCCAGGTAATTGTCCCCCTCCATGACCACGTCGTTTCTGGTAAGAATGTCGGTGTGGGATGCAATTCGCGGAGCCAATAGGAAGCATCACCAATCGACGTGCGTTTGTCACCGGGATGCAAGGCTTCCGATCAATTGAACCTCGTCCTCGTCGCTACTGAGTAACAGAGCACGTGCCGACATGTTCGATTCCCTATAGTACCTTCTCCAGCTGGTACCTTAAGTTATCCAGCTGGTACCTTATCCAGCTGCTACCTTCTCCAGCTGCTACCTCTACCGTGACGTACCGAGCCGAAACGAAGGCCACACGTTCCTTGTGCCTGCGGCTATGCGAAACCGTTGATCGAGCACGAGGCTATCTATGAGCGACAACCCATCTTTCATTGGTCCGTTTCGGAACGAGCATCCTTCTCCATCCGGCAATATCAACATACTCAGACCCACCTACTCACTCACATGTATGCAGCCCAAGCAGAAGCGTTACTTCCTACGACCCACGACCCACGATCCACCCCCGCCTCACGCTTGTTAGACCGTGAAGGCACCTCATCTCACAATGGCCAGGACAAACGCTCTCCGTCCTGACCGCAAGAATATGGCCCACAAGGAATACCACCACTTTCGGTGACGTCTAAGCATGTTACCACACCGTAGATACAATTCGCAAAACAGGATCAACCAATGGCTCAATTGTCTTTGCAAGATGGTATGTACAGCTGACTTGACTCCACTACCACAGTGCATGCTCAAAATCCACTTGCAGCCAGGACGACAAGGTAAAAGTGTGAAGCGGAAGAGGCTAGAAATGCTCAGAGTAAATGATTGACTTCGTCGCTGTCATCGAAACTATCCAAGCTGTTGATATGCTCTTGGCGAACACTGCTTTTTCTGTTGGGAGACGTCTGGCAGAGCAAGGACATGCATCACAGCATGGTATCAGTGTGCGGAGAGAAAGGATTCATATTCCGCTCCAAGATGATAATGCTTCTACTTGGGTAGCTTTGGGGAGGTTCGAATCGGCGGCTTATTGAGCTGAAAGTCCTGGAGGATTATCGAATGATACACAGCTTTCGATCAACGTGGTCTAGTTATACGAATGATCCTCTGGTGGAATCCAAAGGAACCCACGTTTGACTATATTTGTGGTGAAATTTGCCTTCCATTTCCCCCATACTTGCCCCAGCTCTGGTTGCTATGTCTTGTTCCACGCCAGAAGGATTCAAAGACGCTAATCCATGCATATTCCCATCTCTCCTACACCTCTCCGTATCAATAGAACAAGTACCCATAGACCGCATGCAAAATTGATCGCTCGCTCACACAACCCCTACATCTTAAACATCATGATCCCCCTCTCATAAAGTCCCACCACAAAACCCACACCCCTCCCCAAATCCCGAACAACAGACGTACTCGGCCCAAACTCCCCCATCTTACCAACATACAAATCCCTAATCTTCCCTTCCAAATTCCCATCCCACTCCGCCACCCAACTCATCGCCCTCGGTCGTTCTTCCAACGCCAACCCCACCCCTTTCCCATCATGGTCATACAAATGATTCGTTTTCGATACCTTGGTTAGAGCGGGGACCCACGGATGTCCGGCCATTAGCAGCGTGCCGGCGGAATCGGTTCTGAGATTGTCGATCCAGAAGGGGACCGAGATCTTTTGTGCAAGGCTGAGATCATGTGTAGTAGCGTTGATGGCGTAGATGGAGAAGGAAGGTGTTGTGGTTGACGCAACGGCAACGTGCGTCTCGTTTAACTTTACGATTCCGTTTGCGAATGGGATCCCTTCTGCTACGGTTTTCGTTTCCTTGGTGACGAGGTTGTGGTAGATTACGTTGCCGCCTGGGTAGGAAAGATATGTTTCTAGCGTTGCTTTTATCTTGTGATCGCGGACTTCGTATTCATGGTCATTGGTGATCAGGAGTTCGTGGTCAGAGATGGGAGTGATACTGTTGGGGGTATGAAGCAATGGGTGAGCAATTGTTTGAAGATACGTAGCGGAAGCATCAACTTCTTCATCGAGTTTGAAGATTTCGATTGTAGGGCCTGATTGGGCGTGGTTGACGGTGTATAGGGTGTGAGTTGTGGCATCGTAACCGAGACCGAGCGGGTGAAAGTTCTTCGTTTTCTCGGCATCAAATCCGGATATTTGCAATCGATGGAGTTTTGGTTGTTCGCTCCAGGAGAAGCTGGGGTATTTGAGGTAATAAAGCGCGCCGGCTGTCTCTGTTGGATCGATAAATGTTCCCTATACCAACACCAAAATCAGCGTCCAATCTTAATCAACCTACGACCACCATCATCTCCCGGAAAAATTGCCACGTACCCACGTCAACGAAAACAGGGGGAAAGATTACACTCACCATAACAGTATTCCACTTATCTCTCCCGGCATCACAACTAAAAATCACAAACCCCGCTTTTTCATCCAGAACCACATCCTCACAATTCCTCACTTCATTCTCAAACGCGATTTTAGAGGCCGAGAAGGTATTTACACTTTGGATGAGAGCCGGATGGTTGCGGATCATTAGGTAGGCCGGGTAAAGGTGGTCGACGAGGAAGGGGCCTGCGAGGGCTAGGAAGAGAGCGAACTGGTATTATGTGAGTTTTTGTATATGTTGGTTTGGTAGGATATTCTGCCGGGTTCTCTGAATTTGGAGACTGGGATGTGACCGATTTGCGATGGTGTTGGAGAATTCTGGATTTTGGCAAGTTTCTGATGGAAGCCGTTCTAGCCAGCTTCTCACCGGGAGAGAAGGCATGTGTCGAATAAGACGGAAGCAAACAGGAACTTGAAGCATTGATGAATTGAATGTGAACAAAATCATTCACTTACAATCGCCCTTCTCGTCCATGTAGCCATGATCGCAACAGAGATCACTTCTGATCTCGTTCCCTCCAACACTAGTTTTTTGAATCCTTCAAATGCTGGAATGCAAATCTGAGGATGGAAGACGCGCTTTTGAGTCAGTGAAGACGCGATTTGAAGCAGTCCAAAAGAAGATGAGAATGAATAGGGACGGGGGTGGCAGAAATCAACAAAGCCAGCTTGTTGAAGCTGAGGACAGCGAAGAGCTCACCCTTGGCAAATTGGGAGCTTGGATATTTAATCTATTCACTCCAAGCCTGTACCGTGGATGGCCCTCGTGAAGAGGGGCAGGCGGAGCTGACTGATGAGTTGGGGGCTCCCGATTGCCGAGAGCCTTGGGAGCATTTGAACATCCGCATCGGTCTGAAGTCCATGCTGGGGGTGGAGGTGGGCAATTCGGAATTTCACAGATGTTGGTGAGGTTTGTGTTTAGGCAGAGAAAATGGGAGATGGCTGGAGCAGAGTCCAGACCGCGATCATTGGAAGAGTGGATGGACTCTAATCCACTCAAGATCACAGTGATCAAGTACCAACGCCAAATTGAGCATACCACTGGCCATGCCAGATGTCGTGATAATTTTTTCCGTTCGACGCTCGTGTTGACGAGTGGACGGCGAGTAACTATTTAGGCCTCTTGACCTCTTGAAGACCCAAATCTAATTTGCGCGCTTGCTTTCCCTTAAGATCAAATACACAAAGAAGTTATGTACTGGTATAGGCCGTGAAACCCAATCCCATACCCCAATCCTGGACACCGTATCGCCATGCATTCATCGTGAGCTTACTACAGCAGGCTGTACAGACCTGCGAATGACACATCTCCTCGTAATAGTATCGTTTAGCACCTGGAAAACATCTTAGTACTGAGCTTTTCGCATGCAAACCATTGTAACTCACATCTTGTATTCGCCCTGGCCTTTCGCCTGTCGGTGTACATCCTCGGTAACCAGCTCGTACTCGATCTTGATGTCCAGATCACGTCGGTTCTTCTCGTTGGGGCTGTTGGTGAGAAGACCTTTGATCTTCTCGCCAGTGTCCACGGTCAGGACATCCCGCAAGTAGAACACGGTCTGCTTCCAGTGTGTGTACTTTGTGTGTGGTCCAGTCGAGAACTTGATCGGCTTGTGGCATGCAGCGAACTCGATGTCAAACCAGGCAATGACCGCGTGAACAAAGTCGTTGCGGCGCGCATCAAGTGTGAAGGGAACCTTGAAAGCCAAGTCCTCTGGCTTCACAGTGTAGAGGTCGAAGGTAATGACGGCTGTAGGATCAGTGACAACCGCTTTCATGTCGACCGTATCAACGAGAGGCTCGGTCATGGCGGTGGCCTTGAGGGGAGTATAGTCGAAACCCCAGACATTGTCCCAGACTTTGCAAGATTAGTCCAGTTTCCCAAACACAGGCATTGCCAAAAACCTACATCCGATCTTCTCCTCCTTGTATTCACCGTCCTCGATTCCAGCCATGTAGATAGTAGCCTTGTCTGGAAAGATGAGACCGCCTGGAGCCAAGTACTTGTCGCGGGCGTAGAGAACAGTGTCCAGCATGGACTCATAGAGCAAGAAGTAGCCCATCCACTCCGAGATGATAATGTCGACCTTTGGGAATGGCAGCTCTACCTCCTCCATCTTGCCTTGCAGCAGGGTGATTTTGTCCGACATGCCGTTGACGGCAACGATCTCCTTGGCCTTCTCGATTATGGTGGACATGTCGACGCCGATAACGTGTTTCGCTCCAGCCTTCACGGCGAACCTTGCTGCTGTCAGTTGTACATTCGATCAGACCGGTTTTTGGACTAACTACATGGAGAGAATGGCCGTGCCGCATCCTACGTCGAGAACGACCTTGTCCTTGAAGAGATGGGGGTTCTGGTAGATTGAGTCGCGGTATGATCGTGTCCGCACTTCATCTTTCTGTGGTGTCGTGTGAGTCTGGAACGGGAAGCAGAGCGAGAAGTACAAACCAGCATTTCCTCGTGGATCCCTTTTCGTCCTATGTTAGCCGGTGGTCTCGAGTGCTCGTGTGCTCTCCATTCTGCATACCATGGTGGTTGTAGCTGCGGTGCCGCATGTTAGTTTGTAGTAGTGATTGCAGACAGTCGGAATAGAGCGGTACCTGTTGAAGTAGTGAGCTTCAGAGTGTGCGAGGCCCTCCATCTTGTCGGCTGTGTCTAGAGATTGCAGGTCGGAGACCAAGCTGTTCATAAAGGGAGGAACGATACGCCGGAACGAATGGGAATATACTTTGGTGGAAGGTGTAACTCTAAGTCAGGAAAATGTTCACGGAAGATCGATATCGAGAGTTTTGCCGGCAGCACTAAACTGCTTCAGGGTAGAAAGACCCTTCTTCTGCCAAGTTTCCGTTTCCTGGTATGATACTTGTCCACGAATCTATCTACGTACACGCCTCAGTCTCCCCTACTTGTTCATCGCAGCTTTCATCCTCCCCGTTCCGAGCAGGACCCTCCCAAACGTGCGGCATGGCCTCAAACTGCTGCCAGACCACTCCCACCACACTGTTCCGCCAATCGCTTTGCCATCACCTCGTCTTTGTCTTCAAGCAGTTCTGTACCGCAAACAATGAAGCAAGCGAACTTCCCTTCCAGTTTCGCGCCTGAACCGCAGCAGGAGGAACTAGTGGATGGCACAATATGGTGCCTTTGCAGAGACGCTGTTCCGAAGGGGTCTCCTGGGTCATGTCGAATTCCGCGAAAATAGGTGCGCACTTGAGAAAGACGGTGATATGATGGGAGGGAGTCGTACATGGTATCTATTTGCCTTCATTGAAGGCATGCAATGTGCCACGTCCATCCTTGGCGCGTTGACTGTTGCACCTGCAGGCAAGATGACTTTCACTTTCTTGCGTTGAAGCAGTATTGTTGGCATCCTTGACCCAGCACTTTGCTGGACTTGCAGCGCAACTGAAGCCGAGCTCTCGAAAGATTGCCCCCTGCGCTATCTCCTGCGATGACAATGCTTGAGCCGGAACAGCGTGGCAGGAGCGGCGAAAGAAGTGAGAGATGGGCCATAAATGCATCGAGAAGAGCTATTGGGAAGTGGTGTGGTGGCGACCGATATCTCACAGAAAGCACTCGCCTACCATTTCCTTTCACCAGCTCAGATGCTGTGGATCGGTACGCAACGGAATGGCTGATACAGTTCGATTCGCTGTGAAAGTGTAGGATAGTCGCCTTCGACGTGGCTGCCTTCATGAGGGACATCATGTCTTTTGGTTCCTTCGATATGATCAGCTGAAGCGCGTTCGCTGAGACAGCACTTTATCTCGTCTACTGCGGATAAGAGCTATTGTCGCATCTTTCTCGGGACTCGCTAATACGATCTTGCTAATCCACGCAGGTCCTTTGATGCCAAGATCACGCAGTGTCTGCAATTCCGTGTTCCTAGAAGTATCGAAAAAGCGATGGTTCCGTTGGCTCTGAAGTGGCTCAACTCCAAATTGATCTTTACAAACTTCTGCCAACCGCAAAGAAGTTTATCGTCAGCAACTTGCCGATATTGATCTCTGGTCGGCAGTCTTCTTTTGAACTTCAGGTATTGTCGAAGGGCATAGTATCAGGGACTGTGGCTGGCACCGCGATTTGAGCTTTGTTGGGCCTGGACCATGGGGTCGAACGCAATCTTCGAAATACTACAGCTATGACGCTCACGATCAGTTCCTTCAAGTCTCGCTTGTTTGCCTATTTTGTGAATTGGCCAGTGCGCGTTGTAGTAGTATCTTGAACACCACTGGAACCGTCTCTGCAAGCATCTTGATGATGCCGAGAAAACTAGAACACATCGTGGCTACAGGGGCGTCGATTTAACAGCGAATAGGAGCAAGGTTTCTGGAGAGTCCAGTCTCTGGTTTCCTGGAGCACTGAGATGATAGATGGCCTTCAAAGCCAGCTTTAATTTGAACTCGCGTCGAGATAGATTTTTGGACCTCGACACGAACAATTGAGCAGGGAGTAAGACAGAAGCCCAACAAACAGGCGCTATAAAGGATACACATCCCTTGTATGATTTTTAGGAAGTCAGGCTGGACGTACTTGCGAGACAAGCCGTTCTGAGTTGTGACCTGCCTGCTGTCGCACTCAATTGTCCCATTGAGTACGGAGCCCTGTTGTCCGAGAAAGCGCGCATAGCACTTTTCGCCTAACGCACGACTTGACACTTTATAGGTCTTCATATAAATCACGCAAAGTATACAGGGCCAAACAGCTTTAACTTGATCTCGTCCGAACACCGTCTTCGCATCAGCACCATCGACCGGAACTTATCGAATAATAATTGCTGTGTTTACTCAAAATATACTTTGGTACTACTGTGGTACGTTCAAAGACCCCGCTCATCGGGAGATCCGCGAATCTTTATCCACTAGGCCTCCAAATCCCTGCGTGTACCCATCTCGAGGGCGAGGATCCCAACCGCAATGACTTCCAGAATGCCTGCTCCTCAGTTGGCCTCGACAATGATTGGGGAGATCGTATTGCTCAGCAAGTTCGATCCTGGTACGTGGATTACACTGTCGTGGGATATACAGCCTGTACCTGTCAACCGCTACGATTTCACATGTTTCATTTGCCTATGTAAAGTTTGATATTTCTGGCACTGTAGTGATCTCAAAGTTACAACTTTATCAATATGTCCGCCCCAGCATTTCTTACCGCTCACGGTGCACACAATGGGGTCGCCTCGATCGAAACCGGCGCCAAACCTATGCCAGCTCGCAACATTAGCAGGCAAGACTTTGCGGTGGAAGAACACACAATCTCGTTACCGCGAGAGAAGATTTCCAGCTCAAAAAGTGATGTTCCGACTGATGCGCCGCCCATCAAGATTCACGACTTTGACATGCTCATCATCGGAGCTGGAATCTCAGGAATCAACATGGCCTATCGTTACCAGGAAAGCTTTCCAAAAGGAAGGTACGTGGTGCTCGAACAGCGTGAGAATATGGGTGGCACGTGGGATCTCATGCGTTATCCTGGTATAAGATCGGATTCTGACCTCTACACTTTCGGCTTCGCCTGGAGACCGTGGCCAGAGAAGATACCCATCGCCGAGGGCGGTGCCATTCTAAAGTACATGAAAGAATCTGCGGCGCAGTATGGCATTGATAAGAATATCCTCTTCCAACATAAGGTTAAAGAGTCCAATTGGTCGAGCAGAGAACAGGCTTGGACTGTGAGGGTTGATGTCATCGATGGCCAGTCTGGAAGGACGAGCGTCAAGCATTTCAGGGGCCAATTTATGGTGTTGGGGACTGGGTAAGCAATGACCAGACCACGAGGCTGTACCTGCAGCTGACAGTCAAGCTACTACAACTACGACAAGCCACTTGAGGCCAAGATCAACGGGATTGAAAACTTCAAAGGGCGAATAGTGCATCCACAGTTTTGGCCCAAGGATCTCGATTATGCCAATAAAGAAATAGCAATCATCGGATCAGGAGCGACAACCATTACTTTACTCCCTGCTCTGGCGAAAACGGCCAAGAAAGTGACAATGGTTCAGAGATCACCGAGCTACATCGTCTCTATGGCGAACCGTACAACCCCCAGGTGGTGGGAAATGTTTGTTCCACGATACATTCAACAACGGCTGACACGAATCATGTACCTACTCATAGGCATCTTCCTGCGACGCATGATGAAGAACCCTGAAAAGATGAAGCAATAGATAACCAAGGATGTGAAAAGACTGTTGCCGCCTTCGATCCCTTACAATCCTCATTTCAAGCCTAACGTAAGTTGTTGCCGCCTCTGGTCCATTTCGATCCTCATTTTATGAATTTTTAGTACGATCCATGGACTCAGCGCGTTTGTCTCTGTCCCGATGGTGATTTCTTCGAAGTCCTTCGTGAGGGGAAAGCAGGCGTAGCTACCGGTGTCATAAAGACAATGACAGAACAAAGCATCGTTCTTGAATCAGGCGAGACCGTCGAGGCAGATATCATCGTCACAGCAACGGTAAATCTACCTCCCCCACCCCAAAAATTCTGTGACAAGTACTAAGCAGCAACCAGGGCCTCTACCTCCAATACGGCGGCAACTCGACCTTCAAAATCGATCACGAAACCCTAGACTGGTCCAAAACATTCTTTTGGCGCGGCTCCATGATCCAGGACGTGCCCAACTTAATGCTCGTCCAAGGCTACACCACCGCCTCTTGGACCCTCGGCGCAGACGCAACAGCCCACATGGCCTGCCGCATGCTCAAGCATTTCCAGAAGAACAAACTCAGTTCCGCGACGCCGAGAGTGGTGAAAGAGGAAGCTATTGAGCAGAGTGGGGAAAAAGGAATCATGGGGTTGACTAGTACGTATATCCAGATGGCGAAAGGGCGGCTGCCGAAAAACGGACTCAAGGATCCGTGGAAGGCGAGGAGGGATTATCTGAGGGATCTGTGGTTTGCAAAGTTTGGGGATCTGAAGCCCGGGTTGAGTTTTGTGCAGTGTGTTGGGGAGTAAGTGGTCTCCCCTTAATCTTGTGAAGGATTGTTATGTGTGAAGATTGCATAGATTGTTGGTGAGTTTTTCTGCGTCAAATCGTTCTTCTTTGGGTCCACATTGTGTTTGTTTGCGGGAATAAGTTGAATCTACCTCGAGTGGCACCGCCACATTGGGTTTCCTACTTCTCTACCCTTCGAAAACACCTTGAATGCGATTGAAGACCTCGGATCAGAGAGCGATAGCAATAATGTTATAGCGAGCTCTTCAGAATGAGTTGCCAGAAATTTATCGATATTACACTAAAATTCAATGACTTCAAAGTCATTGGCTTCTTTCGAATCGTGACAGGTCGAGGACGCAGATTTGACGAAGTGCTCCCCAACTTCGGCCTCGCTAAAGCAGTCTCGTCCACGTAACTCAGCCTAAGCCTCACAAATACTTCTTGAAGTAACCGAGGTATACAGTCAATCTTCGACCAGTCTAGGGTACCTTCTTGATTGGCCCGTTCGTATTTCGCATTATTTGTCAAATCTCGTCAATTATTACTATGTACAGACCTATTGCCTTTCCAGACCAGGACCAGGGCAACAGCACAAAGATCGTCGTATCCCGATTTCTCGTCCTGGTCCTGGCAGCGGCAGCGGGATTAAAGTATCCCCAGACCCCACATCAGCCTTGGGCGTCCCGTATGATTTGTGTTTAGCGACATCTTTGGAATCGAGGGAGACGCTACTTCTGCCCTTCTTCTTCTTCTTCTTCTTCTTCTTCTTCTTCTTCTTCTTCTTCTTCTTCTTCTTCTTCTTCTTCTTCTTCTTCTTCTTCTTCTTCTTCCTACCGTTCATTCTCTTGCCAACCTATCCCCAACGCAACCCCAACCCCGCAAACTATGCTATTATCAAAACGGGTCCCACCAAACATCAACTCCATCCCCTATACCGCCCCCCTCTCCTTCCCCGAACCCTCACCACAATGGAGGAAAACTCAATCAATCAAGAATATGCGCAAAGAAAATTTCCATATTCCCGACGCCAATCTATCCGGACGAAATATCATAATCAGCGGATCCAACTCCGGAATTGGTCGCGAAGCAGCCCTAGCTTTCGCCCGTATGGGCGCAAACGTCACTCTCGCATGTCGAGAATACGTACCAGAACATGAACCACATCCCAGCGCCGTAATTGAGCAATGTCGTTCCATGGCTTCGAAACACGGACAACATAAAAGTTCCATCGAGGCGTGGACTTTGGATCTTGCGGATCTATCTTCTATAGAGGCCTTTGCGGAGAGATGGTTAGCCACGGGACGGGCAATAGATATACTTTGTAACAACGCTGGGATAGGGTCGAGTACCGGTGGTGAGAAAGTTGTAAACACGAAGGATGGGTTTGAGATTTATCACCAGGTAAATTTTCTGGGACATGTGTTTTTGACAATGTTGCTGTTGCCGGCACTGGCTAAAGCGGAGTGCCCGAGGATTACCTGTACGGTTAGTAGTCAGCATTATCATGGGGAGTTTGATTTAGGGAATTTCAATGGGGAGTTGAACAGACCGGGGAAGGACGGAGTGCAATTTTACAACAACAATAAGGTGAGTTGCGTGTCCGATCTGCACGTTGCGAGAACAATGCTGATGAGAAGGAAAGTTGTGGTTTCAAACCTGGTTGACAGAGTTGCAGAGACGGTTGCTGCAGCATAAGGAGTATCGCCATATTACGATCAACGGCGTTCATCCTGGTTTCGTCAACTCGGAGATCTGGAACCTGAGGTTTGATTCCTGGACGACGCCTTTAAAAGTCGCCTTCTACAAGACTGTCGCCCACTTCTTTGCGATTGATTCGCAACAGGGCTCCCTCTGTATCCTTCATGGCGCAACGAGTGCCGATGCTGGTCCAGATCCCAAGGTTCAAGGGGTGGGCGAGGAGGGCGGAAAAGGTGGCGGAAGGTATTTCAGCAGAACGAGAGAAGAGGAGCCAATTCCACACACGCGAGATCCGGACTGTATGAATAGAGTGTGGAGGAAAGTGAATGACGAGTTGCGACTGGCAGAGAAAGGTCTGTTGGACGTTTTGGGTGTGGATTATGTTGAGGACAGCCAAGTACGAGAGCCTGTTTGAACGTGGACTAGGCCGTGCTGTCTTCAGTGAAGATTAAAGCACGTCTGTAGGAGTGCCCGATTCGTCAAGCCCGCCCTTTTTTGGAATTGTTGGGTGCTGCTCAAGTTCTGACTGGGCCTCTGAAGTTTGAGACGAGGGACTATTCATGTCTTCACGCAGCTCGTCTTCGCAGCTGCAAAGGTCGACGGTGAGTGGAAGTTTAGGGGGATGAGAATTCCACAGGTGTCCAATCTTGATCCGGCATTTGAGCTTGCAAAGCCACCTGCATCGTGCTTGCGGTCCCTCGGCCAGAGACAGTAGGAAAGAGCAACAAGTGATCCATATAGGTATGCCAGAGGCTCCAACATCTCCTTGATGCCCAACCAAAGGACCAAGGATCAATCAGCATCAACAGCAAGCATCAACAATCCGACATAATTTCCCTTCATCCAAAGAAAACATGTCGACAGTTTCGGATCCCGCGTACCTCACCGTCGGACGGTATCTCGTCTGGGTTGCTGCTTCACTCATCGGCACTGCGATCGCCCTGGTTGATGGTTATTACTTCCACGACATAAACAAGACCTACTGGGCCGTCTTCATACCGCTTCAAGTCTGCGTCATCATACCAGCAATTTCCTATGTCAGCTGCTTAACACCTCGACCAACGACTTTCTGCAATGGATTCATGAAAATGCTGCATTTCACCTTCTGGCAGATCAGCATTCAAGCGCTACAGCAATATCTTACTGCTAGGATGGCGAGACAGTGGGCATCCGAAATGGCTACCTGGGCATCACTCGACGTCATCTTCGTCTTCAGTCTTGGCCTCAATGTCGGGATACTTTCAGACTTCACAACCATTGCCTTGTTCATCCAGCCCATCCAATTCCACCGGGAACGAGCAGGAGTGTATCTCAGACCAAACACTCTCGACGCAAACCCACATCAACGCGACGCCATGCGGTGGTTCTTCAACCGTCTCCTGATATTTTACAACCGCATCGTGATTATCCTCGCATTGACAATGTCCTGGATACCAACGCTGCTCTTTTTCCCAATGGATGCGGAGGTGTGGAAGAAGGCGATTGTGAGGACTCCCAACTGGCGGGATATTGGTTATGGGCTCTTGGTGTTTTTCGGATACCCCCTCGCGTTTGCGTTTCCAGTATTGCTGTGGAAGTGTCAAGTGGGACAGGATTGCAGACGACAAGCTGAACAGGAGCCGCAGGCTGAAGCAGTGTGAACAGGTTGTGTTCGAGGCAAGCAGAGCTGAATGAGGACTGGCATCGTGAAGCTATGTTTGGCTTTTGGCATGTACGGGGGGGAATATGGCCTGGTATGTGAGCAGGCAGGATTAGCATATGAAGCCCAACTGAGTGCACATTTTTCTCAGTATTGACCTGCTGTTCACGGAATGCGATGGTGTTCCTATATCCTCGCGTCGACTCTTGTCTTGGCATGAACCTCTGGTCTATGCTTCTATGCTTCAAACTCGATCGAGTTAGACAAATACGAACCACCACAAACACAAGTCCCTTCCTTGGGGTCTCCCTCCTTCATCAACACCTTCGCAAGACTGCCAATGCTCCTATACAAATTGGTAATTAACCGTATACCTCTTATTCTCTTATTCGATTCGCAGTCAAGGAGTCCAGCTCGTCTGATACTATGGTCCTCGTGAAGGCACAGTTATTGGGAGTGTGGCCTTGCAGAAGAAAACTGGTACCGAAGACAGTACAGCGCCAGAGACACGATACAAAGAAAGGTCTAAAATCTTCTTCCGAGCTACAAGACCTCAAAACCCCCAAGTCAACCAAATCATCAATTACTTAGCGCCTTAGCATATTGTGTGTACATAGCTTCCTTACCTCAGAACCTAGTCTAGTAACATACACACCATTGGCTCCTATACAGCGTCCATGCAACTCTAAAATCTCATCATGGCAGTACAGATCGGAAGAGCAGCAAAGACACCCGATCCTCATTGGGTTCCGTACAAGGTTCTGATAAGGCTACGGCTCCGAGAGCCACGGCCTAGAGCTCGAGGTCGTGCCGAACAGCATAGTTGACGCCTTTCCCCTCCATTTCCGACCAGCCACTGTCTGACCATGCACGCATTATTTCAGGTTTCTCTTCAATAAATATGCTATCCGGGATCTTTTCCATTTACCATAACGGAGCTGGAGAGCCATACTATCACTGTTTTCCGAACTGGCCACGATTAATCAATTTCTCAACCCCCAAAGATGGAGATTGAGCACGGGAGGAGTTGCTCTGCTCAAGATCCTTCAAATGTCTGCGAATTGAGCCAATTCCGAAGTCCAGCTCAGTCGCACACGTCGCAATCATGGCGATCTCCATCACTATCAGAGGGAGACCGTGTCTGGCCATCTCCTCCAGCGCATATATCAATAGTTGGTTACAGAAGAAAGGCTTTTCCAGGCGACAGAAATTATCCGCTGGTCTCCATAGCCGATGTTCCGGATTATGAGAGATCAGGACATTCTCGTAACACGTCGTTTGCTTCAGTTCAAACGGATCTGTCCCAATCCGAAGATGTCTTTCTCGGAGATCCTCACAACACGGGAAGAAGGCCTCTCCTTCCAAATCAATGTGAACCAAGACCTTCAAGGAGACGCTTTTCTATGCTACCACCGTCACATTGGAGATGGCTGTCTGGTAGCTGGACCATGTACTGTTTCCTACTGCTCGGGATAGCTGGTGCTATTAGCCATCATGTCTATTACACCCACCTGAATGGAATGCCAGCTCGGAAACAGAATACAATGCTCCGATACGGCACCGCTTTGGCCTATATCACCAAAGCTTCTCTTGTTGCTGCCATTATTTTTGGGCTGAAACAACAGATTTGGGCAACCTTCAGACGCAAGAACATGCGGGTCTCAACCATCGACAGTCTTTTTGCTTCAGTTGACGACCCCCATGCGCTTCTCAACCTCGAATTGGTTACAAAAGCGAAAACGGCTTTCGCCCTTGCCATGCTCATTTGGTTAGTAAGCAATCTCTAACAATGTCCTCGAAGCTTACCACTTAAAGGATCTTCCCACTGCTTGTCATCCTTACACCAGCGACTCTCACAGTGGCTCAGCAAAGAGAAAGTCTTGAGACGGCATGCCAATCTGTCCGCACCCTCAATTTTGATCTGGAAAGAACAAGGAATTGGCGCGATGGGCACAAGATCAATGGTCTATACGAGCTCTCGCCTTCACTTTGGAATTGCACGCTTCCCATGTCCGGCGCTGTCCTCGACCCTTACAACGCAACATTCTTCGACTACTATACTGCACCTGCTCCCGGTATGCAAAGATTAGTCACACTCAGTGTACTCCAGAAGAGAGTGATTGAAATGGAAAACATCAACGCGCTCATCTGTGGGAATGGTTGGAATTGCACTTACAGTATTACCGTGGAAGCTCCTGGTTATAAATGTGATGAGGTTGCTAAAGGCATCGGAAACAACGTAGACGGCCTCAAGCGGATGAATGCGCCATTCAATACAGGCGTGCTCATTCCTGAGGGCAATCTCAGCTACATTGCTCACACCTCTCTTGGAGAATACGCCGCCATCCAAATGGATACTGGACCTGGGGGCGTCCCAAACGAACCAGCACCATACCCGCCTCATCTTGGAGCTTTCAGAACTGAACCGGTTGTCTGGATTGGATTTGCTGACATCAATGACCGGAACACTCCGTTGCCAATGAGTAGCGACAATTCTAGCTGGTCGGAGTCATTCACTCCTCGTATCATTAAATGCGAACATTATGTTACCAGCTATGCTGTAGAGTTCAAGCAAGCATTCGGAAGCCAACGAATCACGCCGAAAAATCGAACGTATATCCGAAGACTTATCGACACTGACTTTGTACCTGGGGTCGATGCGCAAGACGGCACAATGGACAACGTTACAGCTACACCCGAAAAAAATTACGTCCTCCCTCTGGACGTCGAAAATTATCGCTTTACCGCGGCATACCATGCGATTGGCCAACTCGTCCGTCCGTATATCAACGGAACCATTACAAACAATCCAACGAACCGGCCTATGCAAGCAAGTGATGCTGTGTTGACCGGACTGATCGATCCACGCAATTTCTTCGTTGTGGATGACTTTATGCAACAGTTTCAATCTTTCTACGAAGACGTGATTTGGTCAATATTCTCCAATCCGTCCCTCTATGCTGTTTCATGGGCACGCACACCAGACCGACCGAGTGGTACGCTCAACGCGACCTCTGATAATATGCTCTGGCCATGCACAAAAACGCGAATTATCAACAAATTTGTGTACCGAAAACGCGAATTGTGGATTGCTTACTCATTCGCCATCGTTTTGGCCATAATTGGAGTCTCTCTGGGTGCTGCGGCGATTACACAGAACAATCATCATCCTCGCGATACTCGTTTCTCGTCTATTGTGGCTGCCACCCGTGGGACAGTTTTGGATGAGATGCCCTGGAAGAGAAGTCGCTGGGGTGAAGTGCCCCCTGAGGTCTTCAAGCAGAGACTGGAGTATGGCGTAACACCAGTGGGTACGAACGAGGAACAGTCTCAAAGTCTAGACAATGAGGACAGCACAGAATACTTGGGCTTTTCGCCAGAGGGAAAGGTCAGCTCAGGGCTGGGCCAAGAGAGCCGTGGACGGCCAAGTACACTTTCCTTTCGAAACTGGGAGCAGCAGTGATTACGCTCATTACCAATGTGTGTTGAAGAATACCATCGGCTGAATCTCTAGGATAATATGAGTCGACGACTATGTGCAGAGGGGGCTCGTAGATAGAGAGGCTTCTGGCCACTCCGCATTTCATAATGACTCGTCCGCATTGTAGGACGTCAATCGCTGTGTACTGATCCATAGGATAATTCCATAGACTCTCTTTTACCTCTGTAATCGTCATTAGTTTCAAGATATCCACGGCTCCCACAAGCATGAGCAACAGGCCTAGGCACTTTTGATTATCTGCCATCCAATGGAGATAAAGCTGGCCTATGTAGACATACTGAGAATTGCTTTCTTTCGAGAATCTAAGACAAGTATACTCAAATTTCCTATGTCGCAGGTGTGTAAGATGTTTCTGGACGGCTGTGCCTCCAATTGATTGAATAGGATAGATTCGTTTTTAAACTGACTTAGCATCAAAGTCGTGAGTGTCTCGGAGCTGACACCCGGATGCCATATTGCTTAGACGCAACAGGCTGTACATACAGGCCAGCTAAGCTTGAATGTATCACTATTGGAGAATCTCTGTTGAAATCGATGTAAAATTGATGAATATCTACCTACTGGTGAATGTTCACGGCTTTGCAATGCTTTTGTCCCGGTATCGGCCTTTCACCTCAACCTCACTTCTCGTCTCCACAATCCCCCATCTCGATTACCTTTGTCACTATCAAATTACTTGCATTCTCCATCGATGTCTTGGAACCCACCAATGGTTGTAGAGGTAAGAGATGACTGATCGTGCCAAGAATCCACGGCATGCGACGGCTTAGAGTGACAGGCTGAGAGCACAGAACTTCCCCTCATCTCTGCAGACGATGAAGCAAAATACACGTGGATGGGGTAATGACTGGTAGTAAGAGTAGTAGGCGGCAGTATCCGTTGCTTCAAACCTGAAAGGCACACTCGGAAATGGTGCTTTAAGCATATGCTAGATATGGATTACCACCTCCTCTTTTGTGGGCTGCTGTCGAAGTTGTGCTACTCGAGAACAAAGAGCTGGGAGCAATATGAGCCATTAGATGCCAGCCTGTGGGTAATTCGGCTCCTCAGTCTCATGCATCGAAAGCACCACCTCTTTACCTATTTAGAGTATACGCTTTTCAAGAGACAGCATCAGTTTCCGACTTTTCCGAACATGGCCCACGCAATGGAACACGTCTCTCTTCCCGAACAATTGGAGAGCCTGCGTACCGAGCTTACAGAGGCTGTGAACGCTTTCGTCGCCTTCCCAAAGACTACCAAGTCAGGGTCCAGTATCAACCAGATAGCTCGTGAGATTGTCGCATTGACACAGGATCCGGAGGATACCTGGATCGATCAATGCGTTGCCATGTCTGAATACGCGGCGATCCGTGTCTTCATGAAGTGGAAGGCCTTTGAAAACATCCCTTCGGACCGCAGTATCTCGTACAAGGACTTGGCGAAGAGGTGTGAAGCAGAAGAGTCTATCACCAGTGAGTTCTTTGATGTCTATGAGCTATTTGCATGAGAAAAGGTTGGTCTATGGTGTTCAACTGGAGTCCCGGGGGATCTGGGACTAGCCAGTCTAGTCTTCCCGTAGGCAGCAGCAGATATGAATATCCTCGAGAACGGCAATTTCAGCCACTCTTGATGGCACTGACCATATCACTACTGACTATACACAGTCCGGCTTGCTCGAATGCTGGTATCTACTGGTGTTCTCGATCAACTAGGGGAGGATCACGTTGCCCACACAGAGCAATCTAAGATCTATTGCAACTTCCATCCCTCAGGCATCATGTTCCAAATGCAGTCAGTCCTGAGTTACCTCTTGGTCATCAACATCGCTAACAAAATGGGCAGATTCGATGAAATGATGACAGCATTTATCCGTCTTCCAGAATACTTTGAGCTGTATGGCCGCAAGGAACCCACAGGTCAAACTCACAACCCTTGTACCTTTGCTTTCGGTAAACCAGAGTCGACGTTCTGGGACATTGTGAATGAGGACCCTGAGCGTATGCGAGCTGTTATGCAGAGCATGAATACCCTGGAGGCTCAGCTACCGATCTCGGGAATTTACGATTTTGGCTGGGTCGCCAAATTCATGCAAGATGAGCCCGACCGTGTTGCATTCGTCGATGTGGGCGGTGGTAAAGGTCAAGCTATCGTCGCCATCAGCAAAGAGCATCTCGGAATGCCGCGCGGATGTTTTGTGCTGCAGGACCTCCACGATGTCATCGAGGAAGTCAGGAACACAGCAACGGCAGAGATGAAGGGCGTAAAATTAATGGCCGTTGACTTCCACAAAGAACAGCCAATAAACGGTAAGTTTGTTATCGTGAAAACAGGAGATAGTCGCTGACCATCAGGCGCTTTGGTGTACTGGATTCGTCGAATTCTCCACGATTACAGTGATGACATTTGCGTGGATATACTCCAGCATCTCGCAGGCGTCATGGCAGTCGACAGCAAATGCTTGATTGTTGAACAGATTATGAGCAGCGTCCCAAGTCCATTGACCGCTTACACCGATATGGCGGTCATGACCATCGGAGGGAAAGATCGCAACCTGGAGGATTATGATCGACTTGCGCAGCGGGCTGGGTTGAAGGTGGTCAAGCTCTGGTCGCTTGCCACGTCGGCCATGGGCGTGATTGAATGCGTGAGGGCGTAGTGTTGACTCAAGGCAAGGACATACTCTCTTCCTTTGATGACCCAAGGAGAACAATGCTGATGCCACGATCGACAGACTCGCAAATATTCAGATCTTGACTTGATCGGTTGTGAGTGCTCACTCTACTTCCACAAAGTATTGACTCTGGGCTCCCACTTCACTTATCAATAAGCGAATTTACCCACACAATCCACTTCGTACAGATTCTTCATGGTCGACTAAGCGACAGGCTCGCCCTTGTGGCGGTCTATTTCTGGGTTCATGATCTCGTAGCCATGTGCCACGTGGAGACACCTCACGCCCACACGACGACCAAATATGGAAGGTGAAAGAGTGAGGTCGTGTATCAGCCGCCTAGTAAGCTTCCGTCACAAGTCTTAAGGCCGAGGAGTGGGATCTTTGAGTGTCCTCAATTCCTGCCGTCCAGGCGCCGTTGATCTAGGTATACTCAAATCCTACGCACTTCCACGATAGACAGGCTTCCATGCGTATAACGATAGATACTTCTATCACCAGAACCTTTTTACAGACACCATATCGATCGCAAGCCATACATGTGCTCGATGTTTCTGAATTACTTTGCTCGGGTTCAAATCTACGCACTCTTTTCAACCCAGTCTCAACGCAAACCCAGCACCAATCTCCTCAGTCTCCTTCCCACCAAATATAGAACTGAAATCACCATCCAGCTTCGGCGCATCTCCTCTCATCGGCGCATTCGGACTAGCCCCTCTTCTCCTCCTCTCTTGCCCCGCTTTCGACGGAAATGTGGGAAACATACTTGTTGCTTTAGGACGTGGATCTTGGGTGAACCAGGGATGTGCTAGGACTTCTGCTGCTGATGGTCGTTTCTCAGGGTTGAGTGAGAGGAGAGAATTCAGCAGTTCGGCGCCGGAAGATGTGAGGAGCGGAAATTTGGAGCGGATTAGTGAGCCAGTCGTTGTGGCTTTGGATGGGAGCCGAAGAGCGCGGGCGTTAGGTAGGCGACGGAAACCGGGCCAGGTCTCTTCTGTGGGAAGGCCGCAGAGTTCGAAAATCTGTGGTGTTTGATTTGTTAGTGTTGTATAGCACTGATGCCTTCACGGTTGTATCATCGTTGCAGTTCTCCAAGAACTAATCTGGCCTCAAAGCTGACTGAAGAGTATCATCACTGGTGACAACTGATGATGCACTTGAGTTATCCTTTAGTTCAAGTCGTTTCTTGGAGGACTGCATCGATCAGCGACCTCCCTCCTGAAACGCGCAAGGTGCAGCAACTTTCCTTCGTGGGAGAACTGGACATCTTACCTTTGTCAATTCGTCGACCTCTGATGTGCCTTGCAGCAAAGGTTCGTTTTTGAGAAGCTCGCCAAATATGCAGCCGACACTCCACATATCGATGGCTTGGTTGTAAGTATCGGCGCCTAAGAGCAGTTCGGGGGCTCGATACCATAATGTAACGACAAGTTGTGTGAGATTCGGTGGAACTGGATCTCCATAATACCTCGCCATACCGAAATCCGCGAGTTTGATCTCACCACGGTTGTTCATGAGGATGTTGGAGGTCTTCAGATCGCGGTGCATGATCCAGTTGTCGTGGAGGTAGTCCACCGCAGATGTGAGCTGGAGCATCAACGTCTTGATTTCAGACTGTATGAACGGTTCCGCCATATCTTCCTGAAGAGTTTTGAGATCGTGCTCGAGAAATTCCATGACGAGGAAGACATCATTGACCTTCTCGCCAACAACGACCTCTCTCAGATCGACGATATGCCTGTGATGTGATTCTTTGAGTGTCTGTATCTCCCGCAAGGCCGTGACTGGGAAGCCATCGTTTAAATTATCCATTTTCAGCTTCTTCAGAGCAACGACTTCGCCCGTCGATATTTCCCGTGCTCTTGATACCCATCCGTACGAGCCTTCCTCAATGTGATTCAACTTCTCGAAATTGTCGACCTGTCGACATGGTCCCCATCCTGGTGCCACGAATCGCAACAGCTTCCTCGGTAGGTCTTCCACGCCAATAGGCTCATTGTCAACCTTCCGTCTCTTTGTTGGCCTATCCGAGTCGTATGTTTCGTCGTGAGCGGTAGCTTGGGCGGCCTCCTCCTCTAGTTTGCGCGCGGCCTGCGCTTCTTCGATCTTCCGCTGCTTTTCAGCCTTTGCTCTCTTTTTCTCTTCCTTCTCTTGTTTTCGGGCGGCGGCATCTTCCTGGTCGTCGGCCCATCGTGAAGGTCCAGCCATGATTGTTGTGGTTGGAGTTGGCCAACCGCAAAATGTTCGTCGGCGATGACATCGAGAAAGCTCTGAGCTTCAGAAAACAACATGGGCCTCGACAACAACAAATAAACCTTATTACAACAACAGATGAAGGCTATAACCCGGCTGTCTCTCCAATCACTTGGCCAATGCTCCAAGAGAGCTTATTATGGCGCGAGTGCCTTTTCCGCCTTCGAGACCAGGAAATGGACGACTCCTCTAGCAAAGCATTTGGCTGAAGCCATAACTGTACGATGGGCCGGTTGCTGTTCAGTTGGAAGGTTCTAATTCAACACAGACCACAGGCCCAATTCCAGTAGCAGCATACATGCGACAATGCCTCACCTCTCCAGACGGCGGTTACTACACTTCCCTCGCTAGAGGACGAGATCAGTTTGGAACAAAGGGGGACTTCGTCACCTCGCCAGAAATCTCTCAGGTCTTTGGCGAACTAATTGGGCTGTGGATTGTGGCAGAATGGATGGCGCAAGGGAAGAAGAGCTCTGGAGTCCAAATAATTGAGGTCGGACCTGGTAGAGGGACATTGATGAATGATATGCTACGAACACTGAGGAACTTCAAGCCGCTGGCGGACAGTATTGATACGATATATCTGGTGGAAGCTAGCAAACCTCTGCGGGAAGCGCAGCATAAATTACTATGTGGCGACACACCGCTTGAAAACACGGAGATCGGGCACGAATCAGTGAGCAAACATACACCAGGGCAGAATATCATCTGGTGCGAGGACATGAAGTTTGTTCCAAAAGGTACGTCGTCTCTTACTCTTAATTGCTCTGTTCATACTAACCTCGCCAGATGACTCTGCGACACCCTTCATAATAGCCCACGAGTTCTTTGACGCCCTCCCAATTCATGTCTTTAAAGCCGTTGCCTCACATACATCCTCGCCGACCTCCACCATTACTACATCGACTACAGCGCCTCCACCCTCGCGACGTCTTCCAAAGGCTAACGAATGGAGGGAATTGTTAGTAGCACCCACGTCACCATATGCAAAGACAGCTGCTACCGCGACAGCAAAGTCAAAAGCAGCCCCAGAGTTCGAACTCATACAATCTAAAATTGCTACACCGCACAGTCAATATCTTCCTAAAGTGTCTGAGAGATACAACAAGCTGCTTTCGACACCAGACTCCGTGATTGAAATATCTCCAGAATCATTGGCTTTAGCAGCAGACTTTGCTAGAAGGATTGGTGGACCTTCGAGAGGGGCTTTGGACGCTTCGGGTGCAGCATTGATAGTTGACTATGGTCCAGCCACGACAATACCTACAAACTCGCTTCGTGGTATCAAGGCCCATGAGATTTGCTCTCCGTTTGCATCACCAGGGCAAGTGGATCTATCTGCTGATGTCGATTTCGTCGGCCTCGCAGAAGCAGCATTAAATGCTTCACCCAATGTAGAAGTCCACGGACCAGCAGATCAAGCGACATTCTTATCAGCTATGGGGATCAAAGAAAGAGCCCAGGCGCTTGTCCAGAGAGCAGGAGCCGACAAGGTTGCAGCCGAGAGGATTGAAGCTGGGTGGAAGCGATTGGTTGATCGAGGACCGAATGGTATGGGAAAGACGTACAAAGCCATGGCTATCGTGCCACATGTTCCAGATGCAAAGCTGAGAAGGCCTGTTGGGTTTGGTGGTGATGTTGTGTCGTAGTGTAGGATTACAAAAGCGCAGAGATGATCGCGTCAGCTTTGTCTGGTGTTGATCTTTGCCCCTGAATATTAATGTGCCTTGGGATCTCTGCTCCCCCGAAATGCAAGTGGTGATTGACAAGCCAACATTTCCTCGAGCAAAGACGGAGCATTCGTCCATATTCCAAAGTAATTCGTCACTGAGCCCTCCATGTTTTCAAAAGCGTAACCTCTCATTGAGCAGTAGTTGGCTCTCGGTTCTCGAGTACTGTATCACGGAGTAGGAGGACAATATGGAACCAACCAATCATTGCGTGATGACAAGCTATGGCAGCGCGCGGGTTCCTGCAGGAGTTGTTAGTGGCGTTTCTGCCCTCGAGACCGCCGTCTGTTGTCCGACTCGCTCTCCGTTTCGCGAACCCCTCACGACCTCCCCGAATGAAGATTTCCAGACGGTCTCTATCGCCCTTATCGCTGGTGCGGCTTGGGGGGGATGGAGCCTGGGAAGTGTGGCGCTTGGAAAGCCGACCTGACCTTGCTGATCAAACTGCAATTTCCTGAACCTAGACATTCCCCAACATCCTCCACTTCCTTTCTATTTTTGCTTGTCATTTACTAAACCCGGGCCCTTCACGATAGCGAAGGTGCCGTACGCTCCTTCAGTCCTCGCATTCTTCTCAACGAGACAGACAACACTCCTTTCAAACCACAGTCTTTATCGAGTGTCGACCACTCTGGCCATAGCGGACATTCAGTAACCACCATCGCTCACTCGGACATACCATTATGGCCCTACGCTCTCTCTTCACCGCGGCATTGGCTGCGTCCAGTGTCGTGGCCCAGACATTTACCGATTGCAATCCTATGAATCAGACGTGTCCACCCAATATCGCCCTCGGAGCCGCAAATCAGACCTTCGACTTCACTAACCCCGTCAACACCAAGGTATGGAATCAGACGGCCGGACCTATGACCTATCAAGCCAAAGCTGGCGCTCAATTCACCATCCAGAATCGAGGGGAGTCTCCAACCATCAAGTCCAACTTCTATCTCATGTGGGGATCCGTGACTGTGTTCATGGTAGCAGCAAGAGGCCAGGGCATTGTCAGCAGTATCGTTCTGCAGAGCGACGACTTGGATGAGGTCGATTGGGAGATTTTGGGTGGTAATACAACCCACGTCGAGTCAAACTATTTCGGAAAGGGCAACCAGACAAGTTTCGATCGAGCGATTTGGCATCCTGTGACTTGGGAACCGCAAGCCGATTATCACAATTATACTACACACTGGACCAAGGAGAAGCTCGAATGGTGGATCGATGGTGTCCTGGTCCGCACATTGAAGTACGGCGACGCCTGGGGCAATGGTTTGAATTACCCTCAGACTCCCATGAACATTCGACTTGGAATTTGGGCTGGTGGTGACAAGAGTGTCAGCAAGGGCACAATTGAGTGGGCTGGCGGCCTCACAGACTATGCAAAGGCTCCATTCTCCATGTTCGTGAAGAACTGTACGGCCACCGACTTTTCGACTGGCGCCACTTACGAGTGGACCGACAGGTCTGGAAGCTACCAGAGCATCAAGGCCACAAGGTAGGGTGCATTCTTTACTCGAATTATGTAAATGTATTAACATTTCTACAGCGGAAATTCTACCGTTCTTAACGCCATTAATGCGCCTGTAGGCGTCACCGGTCACTGGAATGCTTTGTCTGTTGGAACCCGAACTGGCATCCTCGTAGGCGCTCTCGGTGGCTTTGCAGCCCTGCTCCTCGCTTCCTTCATATTCTGCTGTGTACAGGGAAAGAAGGGAAGAGCAGAGAAAGCCATTGCGGATCAAGAATGGGAAAAGGAACAGGCCGAGTTCTCACACTACAGGATGCAGATGATGAAGGGTGGATTTGGTCACAGCAATGTCGAGCCTGTCCCCGGCATGCCACCGCAACGCCTCTAGGCACATATTTGCTTTGATACCTCTCGTGAAGCCTGACGCTTTTCGAGGTTATATGGCGTTGCGATGGATGTTTAATGATGAAACTTGCGCTCATATGGTTGACTCACCGTGTGCGCAGTACGAAATGTTTAAACATGTCTTATTTATTCATCCCCTCGATCCCCATGGGGAATATTTGTCGTCCTGTTGCTCTCGAATCTCTGCTAAACTTATCCTTGCCGGCTTCCAATTCTCCCATTCGCCATGCCCTGGGACGGACAAGAAATTCTCGCTTCGCTTCGTTTCGAGGACTAGTCCGCCTCCGATGGATGTTCACCCCCGGTCTCAAATTTACGAAACAATCTGATCTAATAACGGCAAGTTCCCAGGATTCCTACCCTTCAAAATAATAAATATCATATGTCTACCACAGTAAGAATTGTTCTTTCAACCGTGCCATCAATCTATTTCGTATCCCAGGCCCCTGGGCGTCTTCTGTCCACATTCTGCCCGCTAAAACAATCTAGAAGCCCTGGAAGCATCGTGGCGACAAACCCTATTCTCTCTCACTTTAACAGCTGGGGTCCCGATTGTGGCCGAGGTTACTTATTTGGGAGTCTGGGGATCATTTACTCTGCCAAATATGGGCCAATTGGCATCATCTTATGCCACGAGCGGTAGACAGCCCTCATCAACAATCGAGCCTATCGTTTGTGGTCCTTTGTTCACGGACTCGTTCCTGCGCGAGGGCAGACCGAAGAGGCAGAGCATCATCAAATAATTCGGAAATGGTTACAGTATGCTGATCGATTTTCATAATAATAAAGTCCTCTCCTGATCATGTTGTTAGGCACCCTCTCTCCTGCCATCTGTCCCTTTCGTCTCTCATTTTTCTTCGTAAAATCATATCCATTCCATTCTTACGCCTTACCACTGTCTTTCAAGTCTCCATCATGAAGTATAGCCTCACTCTAGTCTCTGTCCTCGGACTCAACCTTGGCCTCACATTTGCCCAAGATGCGCAGATGCTGACCGCTGTTGGCTTCCCAGCTTGCGCCGTAAGTCTCACCATCACCGGCTTTCAGGCACCTCACAAGAGATCAACCAGCTGATCTGAATTACAGGTGCCATGTGTTCAAGCCGGCAACAAAGCAGCCGCCGATAAACACGGCTGCACTCTTATGGATCCTGTGTGCCAATGTACAACTGGCTTCAAGACAGCCCAGGAGACAGTCATGGGCTGTATCGCCTCCACCAAACCATGCGCTGATGCTGATATGGCCAGTACGTCACCTCCCCACCCCCACTATCTACCACCTCACCACCTTTTCTTCTACGTACCTTACTAACCTCATCTTTCATCAACAGAGGTTGCTACGGCAGGTGCAACCTTGTGCGCCGGCATCAAACAAGCTGATCCCCATGCTGCGCCACCAAATGGTACCTCATCTTCTTCCTCTGCCTCTTCCTCTTCTGGCAGCACTGGATCCGCTGGCACTGGATCCGCTGGCACCGGATCTGCTAGTACTGGATCTTCTGGTACTGGATCTGCTGGCACTGGCACCACGGCTGCTCACCCGAGCGCTGCTGTTACCAGCGCTTCTCCCTCGGGAGCTGGTGGTGCGAAACCAGCGGCTGGACCTTCGAGCACAGCTAATGCTGCGAGTCCCGAGAGGACCTTTGCTGCCGGTGCTTTGGGTCTTGTTGGTGCTGTTATTGCGATGGCACTTTAGGTTCGCTTGGAAGGACGGAGAGGAGAAGGAGGATGGGAGACGTGGAGCCGGCGAGCTTTGTGTTGAGAAGGGGGAAAGCAAGAAAGGGGAGAGGGAAAGGAGCGGGAAGATAAATGATATTCACTTTTACGCGGCTACTTGGTGGAAATGTTAGAGATTGGTGCGTTCCTGTTTGCTGAACTTTCTCTTATTTCTGGTTTTTTTCCGTCATGGTGTGGATGTCTTTTCAAGGACTTGTTCTCGTCCTCACAGTTCTTTAATCGCTTCTGCTCACCTTGCTGCCTAGCCTGCGCTAATTCTAGCTTTGGTACGTTTCCAAACATTTAAGTTCATATCTGGAATGCTATGTTGTCTATGTTTTCGTGAGTGCACTTGGAAAGGGTGTGTCTTCGGACTCTGTATGTATGGAGCAGGGAAATGCAAAAGAGTGGCTTGCTGTACTACTTCCACCGACTTCATTCACAGCTGAGACCAGTCACACCGAAATCACCCATTCATAAAAGATCCTTCGAAAAAAAATCCAGAAATGTTAGAATATGCCCGACTGAATATAGCCGTCTCGACAAATTGACAACAATTACATCGAATTTAGAGTTAAACCTTCTCACTTCAGACATGATCTGCGAAGAACGAATAACATAGCGGCGGGGTGAGGTGTTTTTGAACCGTTTATTAACCGTAAAAAAACGGTAGTACTATATAGCGAGTTTCATCTCCTATACAAAACCTATTTAGTTTGCGTAAATACGGTGTAGTTCTATAAACCGCGTAAAATTAGATTAAACTTCGATAGACAATTCTCGTCTACCCCCTACCTCTATTATACCGAATAACTATTATACTCCTACAACCGTTTTTTTACTGTCCTTAGAACTAGCCTCTCGACCCTTAACCTTCTTCTTATATTCCGTCGTTATAGGTAGCTGTTAATATAAACCCCGTTAACTACTACTAGCGTTTTCCTATACTCTGTTACCCTAGTACACGTCTATCGACCGCGCCGGAACTATATATAACGATACGTTTATCAAACGTCCCCTACCGTAATATTAGTTAATTACGTCGCCTAGTCGTCTAACCTTAATACGAGTCTACCTCCCCTACCTAAAACGCGAATCGACCTGGTCGTTTTACTAGCTATACTCCCTACTCTAGCAACGTATTCTCCCTTAGCGTAACTGTCCTATATTCTTTAATACCTCTACTTACTTCTAATAAGTACGCTTATTTACTATAACTGTCTCGTAGCCTGTTCGTAACTATACGTATACGTATATAGCCTATTCGCCAACCTATATACCCGTAACCTATATTGACCGTTCCTTACTACCGACGGCTCTAACGTAATATCGTCGCTACTATAAACGCCCTCCGTATATACTAGCTTAGTTTTATAACCGTATTATACCTACAACGTAACTACGTACTCGCGTTTAATACCTCTACCTATATACCTTCAATTATATATTCACGATACTATAGTCTATAAATAGTATCCGAGCCCCAACCTCTATCCCCCTACTCTTATATACTAGTAGTACCGCGTATAGCCTCTTTATCGTAATACCTATCGGTACTACTACTATCTCGTCGGCCTCTATACGAAATATAGCGAGTCTAGTACTACGCTCTCTCTCTCTACTATCCTATACCCGTTGAATCTATAAGAAGACGTCCTACTTACCCCGTTTAACTTCTAGTATAAATATATTCGAAATTCGACTAGAGTATATTTCTCTATAGCGGATATAGTCGCCTCGCGAATATATTTTCTACGGCCCCCCCCTAGTACTCGACTTAGTTAGTATCGTATTCTTATTATACTTCCTTAGAGAGAATAATATACCTCTTATATACTAAGACCTTCCTCTACTAGCTTACTAATCGCGAGCCTAATAGGTCGACATTACCGCGCCCTAGATCCCTACGATATACCTCCCTAATTATATTGCGGGCAGAACCGACGATTCTAGAGGCCCGGGTCGGAAGGTTATTAGACCGCACAGCTTCCCTACCTATCCTATCTAATATAGTTAGGGCTAAATCGACTAGGTCGTTTTGCTCCTCCCTAAAGCCTAAACCTAACGTATATACCAAGAACCGACTACGCTATTAAATTCTCGATAGCTCCCTCGCTACGTTACTATCCTTATTATCGTATATACCCCCGCATACTAGTCTTACTCCTAGGAAAAAAGACTCCGCTACGAGGAGGTCTTTCTCTAGAAGCTTGAAGTTAGTACCGTAGATACGGTCCTTAAAGTCTCTATCTTCGTTAGCCTTATCGTATAAGGGGCACTTAACGTACTTATATTTCTCCTCGCCTACTAATATATATATATTTACTAGGGAGCCATATTTACGAAATATATCCGGGTAGTAAATTCTAGTATAAACGTTAGGCCGTATTCTATCCCTCTTATACTATAATAACTTTCGTCCTATATTCGTATTCGGCGTTGCCCTTCTATCGACGCCCGATTGTGAACTCGTATCGGTAGTAGTAGGTATCAGGGTTACAGACCTACTCTTCGGGATAGACCCTATAATAACCGCCGCGGCCTTATATATCTTCTACTACAAGGATCGACTACGTCGAATTACCCCTATTAACTGCCGAAGCCCTACCTCTCGCTCTCCCTTTCCTATTAGTAATAAGTTCGAACGTACGACGGCGGCAAGGTACTCTATAACCAAGTCTACTATAGTATATCTATATAAACCGCGATCCTCTTTATATACGTTTGTTAATAATATCGCAAATAGCTCCCTTAGATAGCTAGGTTTCAACTAGCAACAGAATATATAGGGCGCAACGATTGACTAGCGTGCGTATTGCTATAGTATATAGCTCCCTATATAAGAGGCGGGCGATTGTAGGCGACCCTATCCTAGAGGGAACAGGAAACTACTTAATTCCTCTATATACTCGTTAAGAGCATTCGACGTCAAGACCGTATTCTTAATAAGTAGGTATAGTTGTTTCGTTATACCGCCGTATTCGGAATATATAGCGTCCCCTAGACGTATCTAGATCACGTCTAGTATAGGCGAGAATTTCCTAAGGTATATTTGCTCCTATATTAGCCCTATATCGCGGCTGAAATCTTTTTTCTTTATCGCCGTCTTTAACGCTAGTATATAGTCCTTCTTCCGTAATACATCGAAGTAGTAATAGTAACGGCTCTATAAGTATATAAAAATATTACCTCTTTCCGCTTTCTTAGCGTTACAGAATCTGCAACTTAGGTTCGCCGACGGTCCGAGAAATCTAGACGCCGCCTGTTGTATTAGTATATCCCCGAGAAAGGTAAAGGTAAATACGAATATACGTCGGCGCTTACCGTTAACTACTATATCTATTCCCTTGTCTAGTTACTGCAAGAACGGAGCGATAGAATCGACTACGTCGCTTATACTAGAACCATACGGTGCTAGCGTTAGTATATATATATTTACCTTACGCGCCCTCTCTTCTACAGACAACGACCCTAGAAATAGGTAGTAACTAGTTAGTAACCTATATATGTTTCGATATAGACTAAAGGCGTCGATATATATAAGTAGAGGTAGAGATATTATCCGCTATCTCAACGCCTCTATAAAGTATTGCCTACCGAATTCCTTCAGTTTAAGCTCGGCGCGGATCGGCCTCGTCTATAGGATCGGTCTTAAGGTATTCGTCGAACTAGAGTAGATACGCCTAATAAAGCGTTTGCTAGGGTTAAATTATATTACTTTAATACCTAGGGCCGTACTCCTATAGTTATAGTCGAGGATGATCTCAAAGCCTACCCTCCCGATAATATCTACTTTAAGGACAATACCCCTAGAATTATTATATAGAAATAATTCGCCTTCCCCGGCCTTCTCTTGCCCTGTCAAAGTAGATAACTATACCGGTAGGTATTGTCGGCCTATTACTATACGTACCAAGATTGCGGTTGGGTTATCCTATCGTTTGTACGATATCTTAGCTAGAGAGCGGTAGTCCTTCGCGACTCCGTATACCCGGCCTATATACCCTTAGAGTGAAGATCGGCAGTTATAATCCTTATTATAGTAATACTAGTAGATAAAGTCGGAAGGGAATATAGGGTTACCGTCTTTATACCGAGCAAATTCCCCCGACGTAGTCCTTATAGAGGACTACTAGCCCTCCCCGTACTATAGTTCGAATAGCTTCTCTATAAACTAAGCTATACTAAAGTATATCTTACCGCGGTCGACAGAGTTAAGCAGTCTCTAAATAAGGGGTATAGGGTTGAAGAAGTATAGGTCTATTTCTACCTTTATTAGTCTAGACTTCGCCCCTATACTCTTGGTTAGTTACTTTACTAAGTCTATCGGGATTTTTCTCTTCCGCAACTCGACACGGGGTATTACTGAATATACCTTTGAGCGAAGAGTATCGACGGTATCTAGAAGGTATAAGATTGTAGAGTTAGGCTCGAGAAGAAGAAGGACCTCCTTTAGGCTCTTATAGTTAGTCCGTATAATCCTAGATACCTTATACTACAGCCCTAATACTAGTACGAACCTAGATAGCGTCCGATCGCTACGGTCTTGGGGTACTATAGTATAATCGGTTTAGGAGGTTGTAGGAGGTGCCGCGAAAAATAGTAGTAGGGGTATATTAGTAGTAGAACTAGTAGTATTAGTATCGGTAGTAGACTCGGTACCTACGACCGTATCGACCGCGTCGTTCCGTATTAGGTATTCAACGACCGGGTCGATTTCCGGAGGTAATAGAGGGAGTAGCGGATTGTTAGTAAGCTACTTATCTATTTCCGCCTTATATACTATTTTATCAGCTATCGTACTAGGTCGCTAGTAAGGATATAAAGATATACCTCGTCTATATATAATCCGGTCTCGTCTCGTATAATATTAACCTCCTCAACGTCGCCGCCTATAACGGTATTAACCTAAGGCGTAAGCATAGGAATATATTAGTAACTACTAGAAAAAACGAGGGACGAACCTCTAGGGCGGTATCTATATTATATTCTCGGCCGTCCAGATCGTCTCTAGTAGAGTTGGAGGTAGTATTTCTAGATATATCGATTAGGTAGAGTCTTATTATTTCGTCGGCTAGTAGCTTCTCGCGCTGAAGTCTCTTTCCCCGTCTAGTATCCGATAGTAGTCTTACGTGGCGGTGCTTTACTATTATAAGAAAGAATATAGTACTAACTACGACCTCGAACCTTCAAGTTAAGGGAAAGAGTATAGTACCTAGTAGGCTTTAAGTTAATAATACTATATAGGATTGATATCCCAAGTACGGACAACCCGGAGTACTAAGTAGTAGTATTACGAAAGTACTACTAGTAGTATTAAGTAGAGTAACTAAAACTAATATATATAAGTAACGATACCCCCTTTAGATTGGTTAGCCTTTGGCGGAGGTAGACGAATACGAAAACTAAAGAATAAACACGAAGCCTAAATTATACTATAAAGAGATAGACTAAACAAAAGTACTAGCTAGCTCGAAATAGAAGTAAGGAGGCTAAACTTAGTATAGTCGTTAGGCTACTTTATAAGCTATTAAGCCCTCGGGTAAGGAGGTAGCTTTACTCTCCTTAGCGGTTTATAATAATAGTAATAAGATTTACTGTAGGGGTTAGATACTAAGTATTATTACTAGTAATCAATGACAAGTAGGGCCGGCTGATTAGCCAAATCGACCCGGTCGATCCGGGACGAGTAGTACTATATACCCAACCCCTACTACCTCTACACGTATTAAGAACCTACCCCCTAGAATATAGTATAGTAGTAAAGCATCGTGCTATAAATATCTACCTACTAAACCTTAGCCTCGAGGTCTAAGTCCGTCTACTACTATGTTCGTATCTTATGTCGGATCTAACCGAAATAGAATCTATTCGTTAATTATACTACTAAATACTCTAGTTAGCTAGCACCAATTTTAACTATAGAAGTGCCTCTACTACTTACTAGTCGGTAGTACTTATAAGTATATCGTCCCCTGTTTTCTCGTAACTACTAATACTACTAAAGCGCCTTTGTCGTCCCCCGGTACTAGTTCGAGTCGCATTGGTCTTAGGGTACTACTTTAGCTAGAATGTCTCTTAACTCGCTTAATATTACTATAGACTTACTCTCCCTCGATAGAGCCTCTATACCGAACTACCTATATACCTAGAGGTAATATAGCTTCGCTTCGTCGACGTCTATTAACCGCGCAAATTTGGAGAAGGACTAAGAAGGGGCCTCTGTTAAAGTCTAGTTACCTACCGTATCTAAGATATTTTCACGGAATTGCATTAACGCCTTGATGATCTCGTCGATACGGGTTATAATCGTAATAAGGAAGAGGCCGATATTTATATCCTTTGCCTCGTCCTCCTTTATCTTACTACCCTTTATCTTGTTATTGATCGACCCGGTCGTTTCCGTAGATATACGGTATTATATATAGCGTGTCGTAGTCTCTATAGCGTCAAGTATCAACTACTTCGTTATATCTATATCGTATACCTTCGTAATAGGCTCTCTACCTATTATCCCTCCATCGCCGGTTCCGTCCTCGTATACCATCGTTATATCCTTATCCGGATATTCTTTTATTATTCCTTTCTTTATTTAGAAGTAGAACTCTATTACGAAGTTCTTAACGAGATATAGTAGTATATTTAGTAATTCGCCGTTACCGTTAAGACTCTTAAGACCGTATAGTAGTACCTCTAGGCTCGGTATATTAACGTAGCAGGAGCTTGTATCTTCTAGCTATTTACGGGAGATATTAGCTACTATAGACGCGGTAATCTCCGTAGCTTCCTTTTCAAGATTAGTCTCCTCGAGCTTATCTAGATCGGTAATAGCCTAGAAGATAGACTTAGTAGGCTTATTAGCCTTATAGTTGGCGTCGATTAAGTCGAGGATAGCGTGTAAATGAGTTATAAACTATTTATTTCCTAATATTTTATAGCCCGTTGTGAGTACTAGAATCTTATTCGCGAGTAATACCTTCGTATCTATAACCGGAGTAGCTAAATCGCGACTACGACAATACAAGTCCTCCCTCTTATTACCGGATACTAGAACTCTAGCAAGGACTACTTTAGAAACCTCCGTGCCCTAAGCAGCTTGCCGACCTCTATTAGACTTCTCTATACCCTCTATAAATACCCTAAACCTCGAAAGAAAGCATATATTCTGGCCTAAGATTTGGTATACGGTGCATAGGCTACTAATATTCTCGTTTTTAGTTGGAAGGAGTATACTATACTTAACCTAGTATATATTTAGATCGGTATCCTTATCGGCGACTACGATCTTTGTAATAACAATAAGAGGGAGTCCCTTATATTTATTCGCTACTAGTATAATGATGAACTCCGCCGGCGGTTTGACTATACCTATACCTTATTATTTAGTATTAGGGGGTCCTCCTTTGCTTATATTATACTAGTCTAGGTAGACGGCCAAACCTACGATAATAAAATTATCTAAATCGACCGCGTCGTTTTCGGCCTTCCGCTCTTCAATAGTCTTTACAAGTAATATTCTAAAAGATATTTCTAGATCTTTCAACGCCGCAGTTAGTATGGTACTAGAATACCCGGCCGCTTTAATCGTATAAATATTATTCGGGGATTAGAGAATGTCTTCGAATATACTATCCTTTAGGACGCGTATTACCCAACCTCTATACGAATATGCGATTTCCGGGTCGTTGACTAGAGTATTACTAGTATTAGTAAGTTATCGGGACTCTAAGAGGTCTACTATGGCGGCGGACTACGGGCCCTATATAATACTAGAGCTAGACTAATAGCGGGATAAAGTTGTAATAGTAAGTAAAGGATAAGCTTTATCTTCGGAGGCTAAGTAGCATATATTAGTATACAAAGGAATATATTATTAGAGTTAATAAGATTCAAACCTACTACTATAGTAGTACTAAAAACTTTAAGACTATAATGGTCCGTGCCTATTATTACGGGGTCTCGTACACGGACGTATAATATAGAGATACCGTAATTACTATAGTTAGTAGTAAACTACTACTAACTACTACTCTAGTAAATTTAATTAGTATAACAATATTTAGGTTCAATTAGTACTAGTTACGTTGACGTCTTCCCGTCGCCAAAGTATACTATCCCTCCGACCTTTACTCTTTTACTAACTCTAGTAGCGGCTGCGTAACTTAATCCCCGATCAAATACAACTCCGGAGTCACCTCTACTATAACTAATACCGCCACGATTAATAAGTTCTTTAAGATAGGCAATAGTATCGATCCCGCCGTACTTGAAGAACAGAAGCTATACGTGAAAGACCTAGTAGATAAATATTATTAACTAGATACCAAAGTTAAACTTTTAGCGAAGGAGAAAAAGAAATATAGAACTACTAAAGGATAACTTATAGTCTTCGCCCATGAACTAGTACTAGACAACGTATATACCTCCTATACCGGTTCTAATTAAATCGACCGGGTTGATTTGGTCTTCTCTAATACTATCGTTAAATAGACCCGTGTATTACGTCTTATAGTAGATATAGATAATAAGTCAACTATTTACTAACTAGGCCAAAAGCTCTATACCTCTATAGTCAATACCGTTTTCTCTAGTATCCCCAATCTAAACGATACCGCTTGGACCCTCCTCCCGATATAGAACCCGAGTCGGTAGCCGGTTAGTTTCAACAATACCGCCACTATAGAAGGTATATTAAACCTCTAATTAATAACCAATTGGTTTAGACTAACTCTCTATAGACTTTACGGTAGGAGTATATACCTAGAATATAGAGAAAGATATAGCGCTGGACGAGGCTATTTACGCGAAAATAAATAATAAAATACGACCCCTATCTGAAATCGAGTCGGATAGCTTCCGATTCCGACCTCCGTCTAAGATCGACTCGGATGAATTGGACGTATCATCGACTATAGCTAGCCCGTAAGGTATTAGGTATAACCTATCGCTGGTTAATATAATATCGAGTAGTATCGTGATTATTAATAACCTTACTAAATTAAATCTCGATTAATACGCTACTCCAACAGGGCTAGAGACGGACAAGAACGAAGGGGAGGGGTTCGCGGGGTATTCGGGTCCTAAGAAGGAGGGAGTAAGCGATAGTAATTAGCTACGAGGCAGTATACGCAACTAATTAAAGACGTATCGTATAGTCGTAGAGGGGAGATAAACCGACCGGGTCGATTAGACCCTAGGTTGGATACCAATTAGCTATATACCGTGGGTAGTATATATATACTATGGTATAGGCATTACCTATTATTTGATATCGGCCCCGGTACAACTAATATAGTCGAAAGTTGACGCTATAATACTTACTAAGCCGTAGTACTATAAACTCCCGTAATCGAGACTTTTAGATTATTAGGACCCCAAATGTTATAAATACTATCTAGAACCTAATATTAATACCTTCTAGTCCCTAATACCTACGTCTTCTAATTCCCAGTCTCGACTCGGACTCCTATAGTAGTAAAGAAATCGACCTGGTCGTTTTGGCCCTAGGAAACACTACTACTAGTAATGCTATCTAGAACCTAATATTAATACCTTCTAGTTCCTAATACCTACGTCTTCTAATTCCTAGTCTCGACTCGGATACCTGTAGTAGTAAAGAAATCGACCTAGTCGTTTTGGCCCTAGGAAATACTACTACTAGTAATACTATCTAGAACCTAATATTAATACCTTCTAGTTCCTAATGCCTACGTCCTCTAATTCCCAATCTCGTCTCGGACAACTTTAGTAGTAATGAAATCGACCCGGTCGTTTTGGCCTAAAGAAATAATACTACTAGTAATAGGACCTATCTCGTTATTAGTACTCTGGCCGCCGTAATATCCTTAGTATACTAACCGAAGTAAGAACTAGTATTGCTAATTTGATATATTATAGGAAGACAGGCTTTTAGTTTAGTACTTATACGGCGCTATTAACGAGGTAGGATACCTTATTCTCCTCTCTAGCGAGGTCGATCAGCTCCTCTACTAGAGCTCGCTAATACTTGAACTATTATATTACAATTTTGGTAGAAGGGTATACGTTATTATCTAACTATTCCATGATTGATTTCTTCAATGTAGTCGAGGTAGTATTAAAGGGATAATTAAGGTCGATTTGATAACCGGGACGTACGATATAGGCGAGTATACGATAAGCTTTAGTACGGTTATTACTATAGAAACGGTATAGGGTACGCGCAACTTCTTTATACTTGAAGTAGTTGAATATACCTTCTATAGTACTACCTACAGATCCGAAATGCTAATGGAGCAATTCTATAGCGCCTTGGATACCTTAGTAATAGTTGGTTTAGTTGCTTTGGACCATAGTATAAGGGTCTACGGGGTTATATCGTCCTACGGTAATCTTAATATAGAGGTCGGAGGTACTCCAATCGACCCGGTCGAATTTCCCGCTATACTTGTTAAACACCTCCGTGCTCCTACCGCTGTCGTTTGCTACATAGTAAATACGTATAGTAACCTCGCTACTATTAAGAGCCTAGTAGTAGTCTTCGTTAGTAAGTACGCTTAGTATATACTAATCGTATTAGTTATTATTATTATAGCGACTACCAACCTCAACGCCCTGGTTTGAGCTCTTGCCTACGCGGATTTTAGTACCCGGCCTAACCTCTTTTATCTCGAATAGCTCGACTCTATAGTCGGGGCTATCTACTTTATTTCTATTGCTAGTAGCGTCTCTATAGGCGGCATTGCTCGCATCGGAGAAGTCGCTTACTTTAAGTAGAAATTAATATATAGCAAAAGTATCGAGTCCTCGATAACGGGGTACTTACTAGTTACTAGAATATGAGTTGTCTAAGTCGGAGGTAGTAAGATATAAAAGGGTAGAGAGTCTTAAGGTGAGGAAATTATAGGTTGTATTAGTATAAGAGTAAGTAGAAAGGTAATTAGAACTAAAGGTATAGGTACTAGTAAATATATTAGGTCAAACAACTAGGTAACCGATAGTAGTACTAAATAACTTTTAGATAGATATATATCTATAGGATACCGTTATACGTCACATGTTACTAATTATTAAGATTTGAATCGAACTGGGTAACTACTTATATACTTGAAGTATAAATATACCTTTTCCGACGTAATAGTCTCTATCTAGTACGATATGGTAGTACGTGTTACAGTAGTTAAAAAGAGGAGATACTAAGAAGTATATAATTCAACTAGCCCGAAAAATACGTATTAAGAATACCTAATATTAATAGCGTTTGAATTACTATTGGGCTAATATATATATATACTATATAAGCGGGAAGACCGCTATATTCGACCCGGTCGGTATACCTAGCTCCGTCTTCTCCTTGTTTACCTCTAGGAGAACCGCTGTATTCGACCCGGTCGGTTTATATAGTTCTGTCCCCTTCTTATATATATCTATCTAAGTCGCCGTAGCTATCGTCAAGTCAGCTACCGATATCAAGTACTATATATAGAGTTTGCTTAGAGTAGACTTACTAACAATATAAGATCGACCTAGTCGATCTAGACGATAAAGACGAGCAACATCCTTAGTAATAAGGCTATTCTCTACCCACGCCTAATGTAGGATCTATGCTCTTACCGCTACTAATATACTTGTTATAGATTGCCCTAACTCCTAGGACTTTATAAGTAAGACTAATATAACCCGTATATACTTTATACTAGCATCCGTCGATAGAGGCGAAGGTATATAGGATATATATAATTGCCGGGATACGAGATTCAGAGGTGCCTTCCTACTTAACCTTCGTTTATAGGTCTCTCTATTAACATTGCCAATATAAGTCTAGATCTATTTACTCGAAGTAATAGAGTAGGAGAGGTTCAACAAACTAAACTTCTAGTAGGAATAGAGGATCGGAGTCTTTCTTTATTAGAGGCCCTATAATAAGTTCGTTGTCTACCGCTTTCTTCTATTAACAGCGTAAAATCTCTATATCGATAGAGCTATTCTCTAAGAATAGACGGAAGACGAAGACCTCTAACTTCTAACCTTAGTAGAAGTAGTAGTAGATAGCCTATAGCTCTTAACTCTTATTCTACTAGATTTCTAAAATGATGCATCGGCTTCTACCCTATAGATTAATACCTAACCCGCCTACCCCGGCTATAATAAGGAAGATAGTAAGAACGTCGGATAATTAGTTAAACAAGTACGTATTGCGGCGTCGAGCTATGGTACTAACTAAGCTATTAAGGCGTAAAACCTTTACCTCTAGAAAAAATTCTTTAAGTAGCTCTTCCAGGATATCGAGCCATTTTAGGTACTAGGAAAATACTAGGATATTCTAGTTGGACTTCTTCTAAAGTAGAGCGATAAGGTCTAAGAATTACCGTATACGAGGCGAGTCGTCGACTAAACCCTTAGCTTTCTCTTTTAACCCCGCTAACTAGGCTTGACGGGTTTGAGCTTCTTTAGGGACCCCGAACTAGGTTGCCGTAACGGTTATAGCTATTACTAACTTATTAAGTCGAGCTACTTGAACGTCTTATATATTAATTATATCTACTACCTTATTATTATCTTCCTCCGAATCGGTAACTGTCGGAGGTCGTGAAGGTAAGGGTGAATATTTAGGTATAGTATTCGTATTTAATAAAGACCCGGAGCGTTTGGACCGTCCTAAGGTTTACGACCTATTACTATCCTCGTCTTATACCCCCGAGCTATCGTCGCCTTCTACCCCCGAGCTATCCTCGTTTTCTACCCCCGAATCGACCGTGTCGTTTCCGCGAAGGTGATTATTAGCCTTATTTTTGTCATCTAGTAGAGGGTGGAGGCTATAAAGCTAGGCGCGCAATATAAGTCTAATTCCAACCGCGTTATTATTAGCTATACGGCGGCCGAGGTCTGCGTTCATTTGAATAGCGACGCGGTATTTTTCGGTAAAGTAATCGACTTTACTAACCTGTACTAGACTAATATCCTAGGTAAGTAGGAAGTCGACTTTACCCTTTAAGTCGAGGAGGTTAGTAGGACGGGCGATATAAAAGGCCTAGAGAAAGCGCTATAAGATAGGTATTTTAACCGGGTCGATATAGTTCCTAGTAGTTGCGCTATCTCGATCGTAGGCTACGAATAAACGTAGTATCTTAAGATAGGAATCTATCGGATGACTCTAGAGGAACCTAACGAGGCCGGATAGATCGTGCTACTTGTTATAGGCTGGTATTCCCGTAATAACCAAAGTAGATTGACGGTGGATTCGCCGCAAAGCGTTATACTTAGTTCTAGAGGTTTTGTTAACTATATACGCCTCGTCGAGGATAAGTATCTTAAACGGAATATCTATAATACTCTAGTAGCGCGACTCTAGTGCAGAGATGGACCTAGATAGCGGAATACGTTTATACTATAGCGTCTTAGTAACCTACTTTTTGTACTCGTCTATAGCTACTATTTAAGTAAGGCGACGTTTGCCTAGCGTAGATACAAACTCGTAGGAGCAGATGATAACATCTCGACCGGATATATTTAGCTCGTATATAGTTGTTTTGGGATTAGTTAGGTAAATCCAAGAGAGGCCTTTACCCTGGATTTTAATATTAGCTACGAGCCTAATCGACCGGGTCGATATACACGTACAGGTTTGAATATAAAGTCTATAGTATCTATCCACGTCTATATAATAGACGCTAGAACGACGATTAGGGATATACCGGGTTCTTCCTTTATCGTATAGACGACGAGAAGTGCGCAAATGGTTTTTCCGAGTCCTATAGGATCGGCTAAGATCCTACTACGAAATATTGATCGAACTAAGAATAGGAGTTTGGCCGCGCCGATCTATTACTATTTATAAGGTATAAGCTCTAGGTCCTTAGATAGAGGCAAGGGCTTAACAGTATAAAGATCGTTTACTAAGTTCGCCTACTCCTTACTAAAGTAGTCAACGGTGCGGTAAATGTTGTCCTTGGTAAGGATATAATCGGGTCTATACTACTTAACGATTGAACCTATATAGTAGCGCGCTAACCGTATAGCCTTAGCCTATATAGCCTTACTATAAAGGCTGACATTATCTTTCTTGTACTTGTAGAAGCGAACGATAGTATTATTTCCAAAGGCCCGGGCGGTAGCCACCTTACCGTTGCCGTTAGGATTACTATTATCGGAGAATAGAGATAGGCTATTATCAGATATATCCTCGTTACCTATAGCTATACCTAGTTCGTCGTCGAAAAGGCCTTTCTTGCCGGCAGCTCCCTTATTAATAAGGTCTTCGTTATCGTCCGCGGCATATTGGTTAGGGTTAAAGTCGAGGTCTTTCGGATCATTTTTAATATCGGAGTTAGACTGGTTGTCCGATTCATTATTACCTAAGTTATAATCTCTACTAACCTTGCGCGTTACACGACGAGAAGGTCTAGAAGGGATAGGTTTGCCTATAGTAGTAGTATCTATTTCGGGGTTGGTATCCGTAGGTAGTAGCGTTTCCGTCTTCGGTTCTATAGTATTTTGGTTGGCGGAACCGACCGAGTCGTTTAGAGGACTTGAAAATAGAATAAGGCCTCTACTAATAGTAGGTAAATCTTGGCCGACGATCGACCCGGTCGTTTTAGGGCTGACGATCGACCCGGTCGTTTTAGGGCCGAACCCCGGGGTACTATTAGATTGGTCTATAGTATTCAAGTTAAGGGAAGTTGAAGCTAGAGTAACTCTTTAAATAGTTACGGTACGTTTGCAGGCTATATTTAAAAGATTATATCAGTTCTATATACGAAGAATTCAAGTTGTTTAGAGGGGAAGAAGAGTTATTAGACTTATAAAAAAGGGTCGGCCTAGACTTAATATAGACGCTATCTCGAATATTCCTTATTATCGTATTGATATATTCTTTTCCTATTATATTATAACTAAATAGATCGCGCGTAGAGAGCGCTTTAATCGTAGAAGTAAGGGAGATATAATCTATTATAGCGAACGCGATAGAGGTACTGCGATAGTAGCGTTTAGAATTTTAGAGTCGTAAGGGAGTAAGGTAATAGTTAGTGTTTTCGATTTAGTTATAGTAGGGATAGAAAGTTAAAGTAACTCGAGTAAGGACTAGAATATAGTAGCCTAGTACTATAGTAGACTAGGGCTATACGTAACTAGCTATACTAGCGTGAACTAACCCGGAAATAGAACCTAATAGCTATATTATTTAATACTACGAGTTTACTTCTAGTCGAATTACCTTTATAAATATCAAATCTACCTATACTTTATATATATATACGAAAATTGATCGTTATATCCGAACATGGGGACGTCTAAGAGACTAATTAACCCCGATATAGGCAAAACTATACGCAAAGATAAGTACGAGAGATAGAAAAAACAGTTAGATAAAGAACGGCTTACTAAAGCGAGGGCGATAAAGAAAGCGGTAGAGGCTACGAATAATAAAGAGAGCGACAGCTAGTTACCTATAAGTAGCTATCCTAGAGAAAACGACTCGGTCGAACCGACGAATAATATATAACTAGATAACCGGTAAATATATAATTAGACTACGCTCTATCTAAATGCGGGTAAAGAGGTTGACGGCTTAGGAGAAGCTATATTAGGAATAGACTTCGGAGATAAGTTAACTCTAGAAGAAAAATAGGAAAGACCTAGTAATTTATTTAATACCTAAGTGCCAAATATAGGCGGGTCGCTATTACCTCCTAATAGACTAAACTATCAACCGGTTATAGGCATGGGGACCGAATTGGAATTTCCAAAGTTCCTAAATACGCCTTTCCCAAACTTCGGCAGTATCAACCCGGGACTAGGGAAGGGAGTTAGTAGTACGTTTAATTAGATTAGTAAGACTAGTATTACTAGCTAGAGCCTATAGTAATTCGACCGGGTCGAAAGAGGTAGGACTGACGATAGGCCTTCTAGTTATATTCTATCCAAAGCCGAAGAGTTGACTGCTCTAGTAATATCTCTACCTTAAGGGGGTAGAATCGACCCGGTCGAAACGGGATAGCAAGGTATATCGTAATCTCTAGACTATAACGGCTTGGAATTTCAAGACAGTAGCGATGTCAATTAAGCGGTGACGGGTATAGACGATAAGTACGAGGTAGGCGTTGCTAACGTAGGGCAGCCTACGAAGGGTTAAGGTCTAAATATAGTAATAGTAGTACTTTAAGAAGAGCCTAGACATAGGGTTATAGGAGGTACAAACGATAAGGACGATATAGGTAATAGAGAGGTCAATATACTACTAAATATACCGGCCTCTAATTTAATAATACTACTTTAAGAGGAGTCTAGAGATATATATATAGGGGACGTAAACGACGGGGTCGAAATAGAGGCTACGAACCGCGTAAAGCTCGATACGTTTAAGAAGAAGCGAGATACTTTACCGCCTACTACTCCGAAATTCGATAATATTAGAGGTTCGCTATCTATACCGGTTGATTTACCTACGCGTATACGGAGACGAAGTAGTAAGTAAAAGCTAAAGGCCTCGCCTAGGAAAGAAGAGGAAGAGGAGGAGCTCGTTAGTCTACTCGATAATAATAAATTCGAGAAAACGGGATTATATTATAAGGATATAAAGAATAAGGATAACTACGCCGAGTACGTGAATAAGCGTAGCGATATTATTAGAACGAAGAATAAAGCGGAGAAGGACCCGGAGAAGATCTTAGCTAAGGCGCGGTAATTAATAGAAATAGCGACCCTGGATACCCGTATAAAGTATAGTATCGCACGGGTGATTTAGATATACGTAAGTAACGTATAGTCTCTGAAAACGACCCGGTCGATTCTAACGTCGTCGTAGAAAGATATACTAGCGGTAGATAGCTCGGAGGTAATTATGAACTATAAGTTTAACGAGATTGTAGCGGATTTAACGAAGGCTAATTAGATATACGTAGAATATAATAACGGACTATAGATCAACCTAGAAAAGGCCGACAAGTTTATTCACCTACCGAGGGAGGATAAATAGAGATTACCCTATCGATGTAAATATTGCAGTAAGAAAACGATAGCGAAGAAGAGGTATTTATTAGGGGCGCCCTAGAGAGAATAGGACTACTTTAGGAATAGTAGAGAGTTAAGGGACTAGACAAAGTTGCCTTCGTCTAAGGCGCGGATACTTCCTATACGTGCCGTAGGGCAGCCTAGAGGCGCCACAATACAGCCTAAACCGGCTAAGCAAGGTATTAAACGTAAAGTACTAGAACCGGTAGCGGAGTATAAAGCAAAGAAACTACGAAAGGTATTGGAGGGAGGGGACGAACAAGGTATATATACGCTTTAGGTACGATATTTATACGAGGATAGGACTAATATAATAGTAAAAACAGATATAGCTATAGGGGGAATAGAGGACGGAACGGAGGCTTAATTGTATTAGTTACTACTATAACGGGTATTAATTGAAGGATACTAGTACTACTAGTACTATATACTCGTATCTAAAGTAGATAATAGGACGAGGTATAATAGGGCGAGTTGCAAATCGACCGGGTCGATTTAGTAAGGATTAGCTAAGGTACCGTATCCGAGTACGGTAGAGACTACTAATAGCCTCGGAGAGGTACGGGATGATACTCGGATATATATACGATATTGCGTATTTAATTAGTCGTGCCGAAGGGTCATACTACTATAGATAATACTACTAGTAGTAGTACTATTTTGTCTAAATGAACCTACTATCCCGACTACGGGGTTGCGGTAGTAGTATAATATAAGTACTATACTAGCTTACTACTACCGTATTAGTACTATATACTAACGCTTCTTCGTCTATTACCTTTATACTTTAGATACTATTACCTACGGTTTATTCTTCCTCCTTTATTATGCCGTTATCTAAGATACTACGCCCTAGGTCTTTACCTACAAGGACTCCGCCTCCACGTCGCCGTCGATTCCTACCGTAGAAGAACTATATAAAGTCGCTTAGTCCTTCGCCTAGTAGTAAAAGTTCCTCTGTATTTAAAACAATTCCTACCCCTTAGAACGCCCGCAAAAGAGGGGCACCTCGCGAGCTACTACCGGAACCTCCGCCTAAGAAGAAGGTCCAGGTAGTAACTCTTAGACACGACGTCTTATACTTTAACGAAGACTCGCTCTTCTAGAAATTCTTATCGTTTAATAACCGCGGACCGGAGAGATACTTTCTAGATCTTATTAGGGACTAGCGCCTTATTATTCTTGCCCTCTGCAATCTAACGTTAGTGACGAAAGAGGAGCTTGCGGAGGTTCTTAATATCGATAAGAACACGATCTCTACTATAATATAGAGATTTAAAGACTTAAAACACGTATAGGTAAGGTAGCGTAGGTATAAGTATTAGTAACCTTGGACTCGAATACTTGCGAGGTAATATACCTCGCGAATTGCAGCTTGATTTATATACTAACTATCGATATAGAGCTTAGGAGCTCCCTTAAATACCGGCTTTACTTTAAATACTAGCTTTATTAAGGAATGGACGTACTTTAAGGAGTAGAGAATATATTTATATTTATAGTAGATCTAAGAATACAAAGGAAGGAAAGGTACGGGTATTATAAAGTTTATATTATAAGGTAACCCTTAAAGGCTGGAGTTGGATCGGTTGGGATTAGATAGGTAGTTAGAAGGGGCGGGGGGTTCGCTAAACTAGTAGAAGTAGGCGAGAATTTGGCGTGAATCTTCTTTAGGCTTCTTATAGTATTCGCGGGCGGAGCGATAACCTAGTTCCTAGAACTTAGCCTTAGAGATATATAGGAAGCTTTTGCCGAAAGGCATATATAGATAGAAGCGTAGTAGGCGGTAGTAGGCGGTATACTCCTTAGTAGTACCCTTCTTATTAATAAAGAGTTTAGTCTAGGCTACTAAATTAGCCTATATATCTATAACGATATAATATTAGTTAGGAATGGCCTGATAAAGAGAGGAGGGGATATGTATATTTAGGGAGGAGGGGAGACGACGAACGGCGAATATAGTATTAACCAAGGGTACTTGACTTCGAGATGTCTATATAGCCCGCTATAAATATCTAGATATTTAAGAAGTTCTCTAAGGAATATTTCCCGTCGAAGTATACTACGAGGGGATGTTTTTCGTATAAGGTAGGTAGGAGTAGATCCTCTTCTATAAGAGTAGATACGTAGTACTAGTAATAATTAGGGAGGATTTCGACCGGGTCGATTTCGACTACGAGGAAGATATACCTCTATCTCTTTAAGCGTTCTATACTTATAGTTCTTAGTATTATCTTGGAATTTAGACCGCGTATCGAGTATAGTTTAATAATCGGGATCGAGGTTAGGGAGGATAGCTTTAGCAACGTACTCCTAGCTAGTCTAAGTATATAAGAGGAAAACGTGCTAGCGGATTATACGATCGATACGCCTTTATTGCTCGTCGTAACGGTTAGAGGGTTTATTAAGAGGGTCGGGTATACCAGCTCGTTTTCGTTTACGAACGGGGTAGCGTTAACTAGCTTTCTCGAGGATACTAAGACGAAAAGATCGAACGTCTCTTATTTCCCTTTCTTCGTCGAGCGGTTCGTCGTTGTTAGGGTTATTATAATCGGTAGGAAAGCTTAACGTAAGGGCGGGATTGAGAAGGGCGGGATCGAGAAGGGCAGGATCGAGAGGGGGGGGATTAGGGGGAGGAAGTTTAGAGAAGGAGGGACTAGAAGTATTACTACTACTAGTAGTAGTAGAGATAGACTTAGAGTTTATAGCGTGGGGTACTAGTTTTAGAGGCGCGAGGCTCCTTAGGGCGTAGTTGTAAAACGGTTAGTAGAGGGTTATTTAAATCGACCGGGTCGATTATAACTACTAGAGGTACCCTAAGACGTTAAGTATCCTAGGGCGTATAGCGACGGTCTTCTCTCGGCCTATCTAAGTTCTCTAAGTATTACTAGGTAAGAATTTCTCCGTTCCGAGGATCCACGGGAGCTTTACGGTAAATTGTCTAAACGTAATTTCTATAGTTAGTATACTTAAATTCCTAGTAAGGTTCTATCTAACCTAGACGATAGTAAAAGATCTACTAAGGGGTATAGAGTAGATTCTCGAGATCGCGGATTATATATACGAGGTAGTAAGAGAATAACTAAATTTATACCGTCGTATAACCGTATATATACGGTGTTGTTCCGGTAGTAGGGGTTATATATTCTAAGTTTAGTACCGGAAAAGGGCCGTCCTATCTATAAACGTGGTTTGACGTTTACGACTTAGAGGAATAATAGGGGTACAGGATTAACGTCTTACTACGTTGATACGGAGTAGTAGGGAACGGTATAAATAACGGCTAATATATAAGATAGTAGAATAAGGAGTACAGATATTTAGTAGGGAGGTATTTTATATATATAGTATAGATACGGTATTTATTTTTTTATAGAACATATACGGTTTAAAATGACCTAGTCCCGCGGCTATGAAGTCCCTTCACATATCTACAGGCCCATGCTACACATATCCGAAGTAAAAACACAGGAGAGAATTTGCACAGCAAAGCTCGACCAAGGATCATTGCCACGACGCTATTTGTGCTCTCTTGCTCCTGATCCAAGATGCAAGGGCCCACCGATTGCATGAGAGATTTCACGATTATGGGTACTGGTCTTATTTATGCCGTAGGAAGGAGTTGGGAATAAGGGAATAAGGGAATGATGAGGCGAGCGAGGCCAAGTGGGAAGGAAGACAGCTGAAATATCGGGATCGTTTCCAAGCATTAATGGTATGTACCTGAAGTTTTGGACCATCTTTGTGGCTACTTGGTCTGATGCCAGCTTGAGACCTTTTGGGAAGCGCACGTGATACTCTGCGGTGTGTTAAGCCCAAAGTGGACGCATCTGAGCAATGATGATACCGATTGACGTGCCCATAATTGTAAGCTGAATGGAGTAGCATATTAAAGCTTGACTAATTGGAGTTGAAGAGATTTTGATGATGCTCGCGGAAGCTTGCGTCCATGTGACACCAAGCTTGATTAGTAATTCTCGCTTAATTTCTGCTGTCGATTCTCGACGCGTCGAATGATTTGCAAACCCCACACACATCACGCTTTTTGTAAGAACAGTCACGACCCTAATTATCGCGTATCTAGCTAATCGCTGTCAGGAATGGCAAATTCTCGCAGCCCATTCGACACACACAGACCTTCCCGAGGCGGGCCCTCACGGACTCGCCGGGCCTCGTATGAACACGACTCGTATGAACACGATCGTGTCATCACAATCGATGACTACATCAACTATGACTTGCCAAATCACCTCTTGCATGAAGCATTAGGAATTTCAATCGTACAAAACGATGAGTCCGATGCTGTATACGCCGCACCTGTGGATAAGAAATCCCAAGGAGCTAGGCCGGCAGAATATGCTACACCTGTGGATAAGAAATCGCAGAAAGCTACGCCGGCAGGATTCGCCGCACCTGTTGATAAAAAATCGCAGGGAGCAGAGCCGGCAGAATACGCCGCACCTGTGGGTAAGAAATCCCAGGGAGCAGAGCCGCCGCCAGGATACATAAGCATAGCTGAACTTGATAAATACATCGACTCAAAGCTTGCACAGAGTTTCGAGGAGGAGCGGAAGTTGGAGCTAAAAAAGTCTCCTCTTTCCCTCGTTGAGATGGCAAAGACACCTTGTCCTGATCCGAAAAAGAGGTCACCAAGGCCACCAGAGGACTATAAAGGTCCCAATCTTGTCGATCACAAACCGCCCTCTTCGGGTTTGAGTGCAGACTTCATGAAGAAGGAAGCCGAAATGAAGCAGAGGCATGTTGCTGAATATGCTGCAATACTCGCTGAAGAAAAGGCCAAGAAGGCCAAAGAGCAAGCCGACAAAGAAACGTCAACGCGGAGTTCCTTCAAGAACGCCATAGACCTGTTTGCGCGTGGTCTCAGAGACGAGGCGTGGTCCCTGTCCGAGGAGGGACAGAAGGCTAACGTATATTTCATGTCTTTACTTACGATCGCTCGCGACAAGTCGCACGAGAGCAGCAAGCTCGCTGAAGAATACTTGGCCAAGTTGCACAAGATTGTGGAGGAGGAGGATCTCATGAAGAGGGATTCCAAGAAGGAGCCCAAGAAGGACGAGCCAATGAGACCAATAGGATATGGCAACCGCCGTGTGCCCCGCTTGGGCGAAGACGGTTACTCCCAGACGAAGGATGACGAACGCTAGAATGGCACACCTCTCGCAGGCGCAAGACCGAAAGCTTCCTCCAACTCTTTAAAAAGAAAACGCGGAGAAGAATAACAAATTTCCCTCTAAGAAAGAGGAACGTGGAGAAAAAGAAGCAGACCTCTCCTCCAGCCACGAAGGCAGGAGTGAAGAAGTCATCTGCGAAATCGATACGTCCTGGTTTCGAAGTCTTGGAAAAACAAGAGTGCTGATCCGTTTGTACAGAAAGCGTGGAAATGATTTGCTGTGCATGATCTCGCACGTGGGCCATATCGTCCAGAAGGCTCATATACGAGCCGTCCCAAGACGAATCGCACCCGAGAGAGGTCATACAGTCCCTCTAGGACATTCAACGTCCTGAAGATGCCAGAGTCGCGTCGCATTGATGAAACAATCGACGACTTCAAAGCTCGGTTCAAAGAAGAACTGCCGCGTCCTGTCTATGACTGGGACGAGCTGGTGGACGAAGATGGAAAGGGGTGGGAGACGGATGAGGAGGAGGAAGAGGAGCAGGAGTGAATAGATAATTGATACCTTGTCTTTGATACTACTTTCCGAACTTGACAATCGTGACTGCACTTCACTACAGATGTATCATTCATTGCCTTGAACCAACATGCCAAACGTCACACATTAGAAACAGATGTGGTCTTGTTCATATTTCGTTGCAAGTCGTTATTCAGTCCAGTGAGCACAGAGAAGAGAGGTATTAGACACGTCAAGAAGAAAGCGAAAAGGAGGATATATACAAACGCCCCTGCCTTTCAGTAGGACAAATGAAAAAGCAGCATATATGTTCTCATCATTGCGTTCCCATAGCAGCAGCGACGGAACCCCCAGCCGCAGCTTGCTCTCTTGCGACTCCACCAGTGCCTCGCCACCACACATCTCCTCCCCATCTCATCATTCGTGCCACAGCGGCCGTCGGCGTATCGACAGCAGGTCGGACGTCCAGAAAGAAAACAGGCTCTCCAGTGGGTTCCGGGGGTCCAGAGTAATAATCAATTACATATCTCACCTCCTCTTCTCGTCCGCTAGGCAAGTGCCTCCTCACGAACCAATCGTGCCTGTCGAATGGTGGGTCCGTCCGGAATTTGCTCGGCCACACCCAGCCCATCGATTGCAAAAACTGTGCCTTTGGCGTCAGATCCCCAGGTCTCCCCATAAATCTGACTAGGGCCGGTGGTTTTCGCTCTTCATCAGTCCAAATTGTGCCCTGGTCTGCGCTGCTTTCTGTTCCGTCCTCGCCTTTGAGGGAAGCCTTCCAGCCGTATACGAGGCCTTTGCCGAACCGACGTTCCCATTCGACGATTTCGGCCCAGGCGCCTTCGTTTAAAAAGTTGTGGATTGAGACCATGGACTCGACGGCATCTTCGGGGGTGTCGGTGTAGCCTTTTCGGAGCATGGCGTTATACATCTGCTGTGGCGATGGGTATTCCCAATTTCCTTCGCCATCGCCTTTGGGAATTGTACTCGGTTCTCTTTCAAGCGGTAGATATATCTTTTGGGCGGCGGCTTTTTGGTTGGAGAGGTTTGTTGGCATATAGTTGAGTGCATTCAGCTTTGATAAGGTCGTGCTCTTATTGGGCGTCGAGTCTGGAGGGACGTATGGACATGCGCTAGAATCCGAGGGTGCTGGAGGGAGCGCGGCTGGTTTATCTGGATTTGCTTTGTGCATTGGACATGCTGGCTGTACTGAAAGTTAGACATGATTCTCGTATGATGGCGACATGGACTTACCGGAGGAGAGACATCTGATCGGGGGAGAGGATGAGGTGCCACTGGCCGTGAAGGCGTGACAGCAGTAGAATCAGCCCAGAACCAGCCCATTATGATTGTACTGGAAGTGGCAAGTGATATGGAGTTGTGGGCGAGAAAGCGGATGTGGATGACTTCTTTATCGTCCGGCGGCGATGATGCTCTTTGTAAAGTTTCGGGCTAAGCTAAGCGAATTCGTAAAGGGTTCTCTAAATAAGCCATGGCCATGTATTTGTCTTCTGCCTACACCAAAGGCCAGCTTTACGATTCCAAACACCAGAACAACTTACGATACGCGTACAATTCGCCATCCACCATATAGACAGTTCGATTTACTGCTGCACTGAGGATTTTGACGACAAAGACCACGAATAGGCCAACATGGCTGGATACGGATACCCTCCACAGGGACAAGATCAATACGGCGCACAGAACCTCAATTTCTACCCTTCCTCCTACTCACAGCAACCCGTTTCTGGCCAATCGACGCCTTTTCAAGCATATGGCTCAGGTTCGCAAGCAAATGCCTTCGGCAACCAGGGCTTCAGCGGAGCGGGATTCGGTCAGCCAGGAGTCAGTGGGAGAATGGGAGAGTCGGGCGGTCTAAGAACAGGATGGCTGGCTGCATTTGGAACTGAGGGATACGATGGAGAGCCACCGCTGATAGAAGAGCTGGGCATCAATTTCATGCATATACGGTTAAAGGTTGGTGTTTTAGTACAGTCGGCGCATGCAAAATACTGACACGAACATGGACAGACCCTCACAGTCCTCAACCCTCTAGCAAGGATAGACCAACACATAATGGACGACTCAGATCTAGCAGGTCCAATAATTTTCTTCCTGGCCTTTGGTTTCTTCCTGCTCTTCGTAAGATGCTACCTTTGGCTCCAAGAGAGTTTTCAATTCTAATACATAAAGCACAGTCAGGAAAACTCCACTTTGGCTACATCTATGGTCTCGCCCTTCTCGGCACAGTGATAATCCACACCATCCTCTCCCTAATGTCTCCGCCCCTCACCGCCGCTGAAGTCGCCCAAGCACAAGACGCCCACACACCAGCTGGCTCGCGTCACTTTTCCTCATCCCTCACAGTCGCTCGTTCTGCATCGGTGCTGGGATATTGTCTCCTTCCGCTCGTTATCACATCGCTCATCGGCATCGCGGTACCCATGGACTCGCCGTTTGGCTACATTCTCACGGCGGCGGCGATAAGCTGGTGCACGTACAGCTCGAGTAGCATGTTCTGTGCTGTGGGCAGGATGAGTGATATGAGATTGCTCGTTGCGTACCCCTTGACGCTTTTCTACGTTGGCTTCGGGATCATGGCTATTTTTAGCAGCAGGGGGAGCGGAGCGCTCCAGAACAAGGTGGCTGGTTGAAATAAAGGTGATGGAGACAAGAAATCAATCTGGCACGGTGGAGTTTGGGAAGGAAAAGGAGGGCACATTTTGTGAATATGGTTCTCCATGCCAGCATGCGCGGCATATGTGGAAGAACGATCTGGGCCGAGACAAGTGTAGGAAGACCCAGCCATGCTCATGAAAGGAAACGAAGGACAAATTGGAGCAACACCTTTGTAAAAATGCAACTGCTCAATCTGCAGTGCAGTGCAATGAACGGTAAACTTCTCAAATTGGTTGCTCTAATCACAGTACCTAGCTTATCGATTCACTACCTATCGACAAATCCCGAATTAAATACTTCAAATGGGGATCGATATTGATAAATTCCAGGTAACTTGATTGCTCCAGCTCGCCAGAAAATTATCGATACCGATCTGGAATGGATAACCTCTGAAGTCAAAGCCAACATTAGTTGCTGCTATTTAAAGTAGGACACTTTTATTCACTTGATCAGTTCAAAAGATTGCGAAAGGGGAGTCCGTGATTTGAATTTTTCATCCTCAACTTCCACAGGTTCAATCAAGGATAGGATGTAGCAAACACAAATGGCGAGAGTGGGGTCATGGGGATCTATAGTATGAAATTTGTGACTGGGTTGATCTTTCATTGAAGTGCTTTGATGATTGAATTCACATACGTGGAAAGATGAAGGCTTGGGCTGTTTGAAGGAAGGAAGCTTCAATCTTTGTGCTTTGTTCGTTGTTGTTTACATAGCCAGTACTCGTGAGGATGTAATGATTGAGAGGTTTTCTTTCAAGAAATGGCCTTTTGAGGATTCGCGCGTGAAGCGTTCATCATGCGCTGAATGATTTCCATTCATTATCATATGATCGATTGCGTCCGGATCCAGCGCTTGGCGAACAAGAACTGCTTGATATATGACTTCCAGTGGACTGGTCTACTTACCTGATGAGCAGATACGCGGACGCGGTGTTAAGATATCCCATAGGTAGGCCCTACCCGAAGATGCTGGACGATGGATCTCGCTTACCTATGCTTGTTGGGGCATCGCCGTTCCAGGATTCGCGAAGAGATCAAGACGATCGATTGAGTCATGCAAAAATACAGCATTAGTCATTCCTCCCGGCTTGCAAACCTCACCCGACTCCTTCCAACATCTACAGACTTCACTCCCTTAGTCAGGATGGAATTCTCGAGCAAAGAAACATGTCCACCCCTGCATGCATCGGTGCCACGTCCATTCCCAGCTTTTTCGTCCACAACTCGGCAGCGCTCCGTACAATCACAAGTGCCTGATTCGGTCTTTGACGTGGTCTAACTGATAGCGGCCTGGCGTTTCTGCATCTATTCTAATATTCCTTGTGATGGTGGGGCGTGGTGTCTATTCGGGGCTGAAGATGCAGCCTGGATGCGAGGACGATTCTACTGGCGGGGACCAAGCCGGTGCCGCTGGTTCTATTGGCGAAGGGAGGTGTGGTCGTACTGCTTGCGGGATACGATTGTGCGTGAGGAAATCAAGATGGCAGAGTTCAGACTCTATCGAAAGCGACGACCGAGAGAGCGCGGGCATCACCTGGATGAACAGGTAGCCATCCGAAGCTGTCTGATGGACTGGACCAAGCATGGAGATGGCACTGGCCGAGCTTCCGCTGGTATTCAACCAATTATTGGCTGTGAGTTGTCTCATCGATGCTGCGGAAGACTGTGAAGGAGAGCGATGCACGGTCGAGAGGAAGCACTGATGATAGACAGCTCCATTGACAGCCGGTGCTTCTCCAACGTTGACTCCTCCTGAGGTGCAGACCAGTTTCCAATTCATTGATGTTGCTCAGAATGAATCTCCAGAGCAGCGAAGCCGGAAAAGAACGATCGCGAGATCCCATGTCATGAAGACGGTCCGGAGGGGCCAACGAAAGCCAACAGACGTAGGAGTCACAGGTCTGGCCATCGGGAGAAGAAGTAATGATTCGAGCCCAGGAACTTCGATCGCCAGATCGCCGAGGAGACAAAGCTCTTCTGAGGAGGACGAGGAGAACCAGCAAGTAGTATCGCGGGTGCATCCAGTCGAAGCCTTCTCACAGCAGCTACAGACCAACATTCTTTCAGGCTATAGGCCTGGCTCGTCGAGAATGGAGGCTGACTTGAACTCGAATTCCGTGCTTGCGAAAAGATGGACCCCGTTTGAGTTTGAGATGATGAATCATAATCTGAAGGTCATCTGGCCGCTCTTTTGGCCGGGCGCTTCGTCGGACAAGTCCAATCCGATGGCAATGGGTGCGTGATTTTACCCAGCCATGATCAACGTCGAGAGCTTACTGGTGTTAGACTGGTGGCAGATGTATCGCTCATCGCCCATCTTGTTCCATGCGAGCACGCACTCGGCAGCTGCTCATCTAGATTCTCTTCGTTCCTCCACCTCCTTGACAAGAACGACCGAGGCGCTGGAACACAAGACCGCCGCGATCCGCTTGATAAATGAAGAGCTGTCAAGGATGCAGAAAGAAGGAGGGATGCCGTCTGACGATCTCATGATGGCGATTCTTTCCATGACGAGTGAAGTGGACGATGAATTGTTGGTCAAGAACGCAGTCATGAGTTCCCGACCAAGAACTCTGTTGTTCAAGCCGCCCCTAATGTCAGCGCAATGGGAGCGGCAATTTAACAACATACGAAGCGCCAAAGTTCATGACGTTGCTCTTTACACTCTTTTGAAAATGAGGGGTGGCAGCATAGACAAGGTCCAAAATATCTGCTTGGCGAAGTCTATAAGTCAGTCAGTACTCCTTGCACGTCTTTTCTCGGCGAAAAATGAACGGCACCTCGATTGTTCCGTGTCGTGATTGGGATGAACTTCGGATAGTGCTGATCATGTTACGCAGCCATGAACTCCTTGGGGCCGCTCTCGATCTCAGGAAACCAAATTTCGCATTCTTCGAAGCCCCCGACATCGTAGCGCTGTCAGAGAATCCGATGCTCAACGTAATGATTGACCCCGTAGATGAACAGCGCGGATGGGCACTTCCCAGCCTTCTCGACTACGGCATCACGGAACATGCTTTGAGGGTCATGCTTGATCTGCAATATGTCAGTGTGATTATTGAAGCTTACACGCACGGGGCCCTCCAGAATCCCAATGTCCTTGCATTGACCAGCAAGAGAAATTCAGTGCATCACGCCCTCTTCTCTCTTCCCACAATAGATGAGATGGAGGTGCTGACAATCGATCAGAGAGCAATGTATGAATCATGTCGAGTGGCAGCATTGATCTATGACTTATCGATCATCTTCCCGGTTCCACCTTCCACAGGAGTGGTAGCTAAATTAGTATCCATGTCTCAGTCGACTTTGGAGACGACAAATCTCGAATTCATGCTGGGCGCGTGCGCGAGGATCTGCATATGGGTGCTATTCATGGCTGGATCTGCGGCTGAAAGTATGTCTGATGAACGTGCGTGGTTTGTGGGGAGACTAAGAATGGTGTTAGTGTCTGAAGCGATATATGATTGGATTGCTGTTAGAGATATTCTTAATTCGTATTTGTGGTTGAACTCTGCCCAGGATGAGGCGGCTATGAGGTTGTGGGACGAGATCTCAGTGGTTAGTTAGTAACTTACAAGGGCGCTCCATCGAGTTGAAGTATATCCTATTTGAGGCAAGGCAGGGATGAGGTTGGGAGAAGCAGACGCCATGAATAAGAATAGAAATGGATAATCGAAATTGGAGGACGAAGGGAGTTATTATGGGGAGCAGAGCTACCTTTAGATTCCCGAAGAAAGTAGCCAAACCTAATGGAGAGTACTAGTACCATAATCAGGTCATTGTTGAAGATGCATTAAGGGGCTCCCCAGTTTGACTCCCCTCAGATCGAGGACATCTCCGGTCTTTTCTCCTCCCACCTTCACGAAACATCAACAACAAAGTCAGCGCGAAGTGGGAGCCTCAGCATGTGCTCCATATCCTGGAATCAATACTAACAAGATCGGGCACCAAATTTGAAGAGCAATCGACTCGGAAATGCGCCTCCGCGGTGATTGGTCGATGTACTGAATTCGAAGAGGTGGGGATGGCTTTATGACCTTCGACCCAGCATGCCCTGATTGGTGTCTTGGCCCTTCCCAGGTCGACGCTAGAAGCACAATAGAAGGGTGAGTAAGCCCATATTCTTCCCAATCTTCAGGACCAGCAGACGCTTCTAACCTGCCTTTGACATTGCTGCTGGAAGCCGCGAGCTGGTCCACCTCTGATGCATTGCATCTCCACCAACTCTGGTGATTGCTCGATAATTCCGTGGCTTCGTCACCGCGCAGCAAGACCACAGCTTTCCACTTAAGACGGTATGACTGGCCTTCATAAGCCAAAAACAATCACCAGGAACGGTACCGTCCGCCCTTCTACGTGTATTCTGGAAGCAATTAGCGGGTCCCAGATACGAGGAATCCTAGTAAGCCGGGTGTGCATGCATAGGGCCAATCTTGCCACGAGTCTCTGAGACTCTTCAACCTTCCAACACGATTAGATCATCTTTCGAATCTCACTCCAAGAGAGCAGCGGAGAACCACCTGTTCTTTTGTTAGAGAAGGCTGTAAGATTAGTGATGTCAGTCGCCCGTCGCCATAGGCAGGACGAGTGTGGAGGGAGGAGCCGTCGTTTCTTCATTCGATGCTTTTTGGTTAAGAGTATAAAGGTGTTCGCCCTCGTTGACATGCTGTCTGGCTTGACTATATATCAAATACTAGTGCGAAAAACATCACCCTGCATCGTCGAAACATAATCGAACCATCAACCATGGCACAGCGCGATTACTCTCGGCATTATCAAGCAAGTCAATCACCAGACTCCCAATATGGAAGCACACCCTCTCAGCAGCAGTACTTCCAGTCCATATCTACGCCACAATACGATCCTGCCATGGGCCAGGGCACTTATCAAACGGATCCTTACGATCCCACTGGCCATTATGCCGGGGACCAAAGTCAAAGCATGTCCCAAGAAGCGGGCTCGAGCAAATCAGACAAATCGCGTCGACGAGAACAGAATAGGCTTGCGCAAAGAGCTCTCCGTCAGCGCCGTGAGACCCATGTACGGGAGCTAGAACATCAAGTCTTGCATAGAAGTCTGGAAACACGCCATCTGGCGACCGAGAATAGACAATTATCCCATCATTTGACCACTGTTGAGCAACACAATGAGCTTCTGCGACAGCAGCAAGTAGGGAGCGCTCAATCAGCTGAAGCTTGGGCTGCTTCTGCAAGCTACTCCCCGTCGTACAACCAGCAAGCCTCCTCCTACGACGAATCGGCTGCCTACTACCACAGCCCTCACTCTTCCACCCGCGTTGCAACACCAATGACAACCCAGGGATGGGATTACAGCGGTGCAGTCGACCCGATCATGTATGACCATGCTCAACCATGGACAGGTCATGCATATGCACAACAAGGAGGATACGGGGGGCAATATGAGGAGGAGGATGACGAAGAGGAGGAGGAGGAGCAGCAGCAGCAGCAGGTTCAGCCGAGGGTGCGAAGGCGACGAGGTTAGAGCCGTCAGCACTCCTAATCTCTTCGGGTACTGCGCGGATAGCTATCGAATGGCAGTCCTTCAACTCGAGATCAATGTGCTCGCGTTTCTGGCAACCTTGAGAAATACATTGTCAGGAGTTCAGCCACAGCGGTCACAACTTGCAGATGATGTATTGGTTTTAGAGGCGCTGGAGGTTATGATTTCCCTTTTACGATATAACGATTTACGACACTCGTTATCAGCATGGCCTTACTTTCGTTGCCTTTTCAGGGGCTGTGTCACTGCTCACCTCTGTATGATAGTCTCATTATAGCCAGCTTCCCGTTTCTTAATTTACGCATGATTCATCATAAAGAACCTGGACGTGCCGCTCACACGGAACAATTCTTGGTAACGTTGGACGCGAACCTGTTCTGTGGCCGACGACGGGCACAATCGTGCCAAATGCAAACACTGAGCGCGCCATCCTGTTGAAATGGTAAGCACTTCCAAAAAAAAGGCTTATCCTCGAGAACGGGGTGGTATTTGAGTTCATTCCGGAAGACAGATTGGTATTTGAGTTCCGTTTTGTGGCGAGACCTTACGTACTTTGAAGAAGAGGCGAGCGCCAGTCAGCAAGAACATGAACACCTCCTTTTCTCATTTGCGGAAATGATGCCATCTTCGCGCGATTCCTTATTACCAGCTGGAGGACTAGATCTACCATCATGTTAGCGGAGAACCTGGATCTAGAGACTGATGAACGATGTCACTCAACTCACTAATACCCATCACAAGTGGGCAGCAGACCGCCGCAGCAACTCACACGGTCGTAAGAGCTCTCTCTTTCTCTCTCTCTCAGCCGGAGCATCCGGCACACACAAAAGTTTCCGTTACAGAAACATGGAAGAGAAGAGCCATCAGACGCGTAAAGAAACCACTTCTGCGTCTCGCAAAAACTCGTACGTCTCCAAACGACCATACTCCCTCAAAATCAATAAACGGACCGCAAAAGAGTCGCGCCCAGCAGCTTTATTGCTCGAGTCGCCGAGTCATCAAGACTCTAGATTGCACTGTGTGTACGAAGATCGTGCACGGAAAACGGCTGATATGATCAACTGCTTCCTCCATGGCACGCGAGTGCGATGTACTCACCATATACTACTCACGTTCGTCACTGCAGTAACAAGCGACCACGATCGAAACCTAAAATCGAGGGATAGGCTATGACCATGGCAGCATCATAGGACTAACGACATGACCAGGCGCAAGAGCAACATAGGTAGGCACATGAACGGGGCGACCTGCCAGCCTGGTGTTAATAGTCGGACCGATGCACCACAACCAGACCAATAGGCTAAAGGAAGGAACATTACTGCAGACAATAAGAGATGGAATCCTGCATATCAAGAGCGCTTGAAGTTCTTTGAAAGCATCGAAAACCCCAACAGAGAGCCAGGGGCATCATGCTCAAGGACAAGGCGCGATAGTGGCGACGAAGGAGTCGAGAGATAGAGGGAGGAGGCTGGACCAGAATCAAGAAGGATGGGTAAAATTATTGAAGCCACAAACACTTCCGAGTCTCACTTTCAACAGTCAGTCTTCCCACACCATATTTCCACCACGAAAACCGGCTTTGAGGACTGGAATTTGGAAGATACTGTGATCCAACTTGTTTGGAGGCGAGCAGACATAAGCTTTGGACATTGACTCGACGAAGAAAGTCAGATGAGCACCGTGCGAGACCTTCTGACACGTTGTAGATGCAGCAGAAAGTATCCTTTTGTTTGTAGTATTCTGAATACCGAGATTGTTGCACTCACCAAGACGCCACAGCCTCAAACTCCTATATCGAAGCTCTTGTGATATTCCCGAAATCTTCAGGGTAATTGTTGCCCAGTATTATAGCAGGTCGGTCGCTGGCTATTCGAATGAAAAGAGACAGACTCCAAACCTGTGGAAAGAGAACCCTCGTCGCCCAGTATGCTTCAGGACCGGAAGACATGAGATTTTAGTATTTCGTGGACCAGTCAACTTCCTTGACAGTCCATGTAAGTCCCTCGACTCCAATCATCTTACCAACCTCCAAGCTTTTATCGTCTCCAAAAGCAATTTCACACCCGATACTCTTTTTCCCCACTCGAGCCACCAAAACCCAGCGATTCTCTTCGTCCATAAACCTCCACCTCTCAGCACTGATTTCCTTGCCAACACGCAAGACACCTTGACACCAGGAGCCCAGTTTCATGATACACCCTTTTATCTCCTTGTCAGCATCTTCGGCGAGGAAAGTTGAGCAGGTCGCACTCTTTTCCGGAACATCGACGGGCATATCGTCCCACACTTCCTCATATTCTGTATCGATTCCCGTAGCAGGATTAGGCATGCTCCCTTTCTCCAGATCTCGTGTTTCAGAGACTGGATACATGTCCCCGGCATCGACAATGGGCGACTCATGGTATAGGGTCTTTGAATCCACCCAGTGGGTCCACACTGAGTGGCGAGGCTGATTATCTCCTCCTGGCGTGGAATTTGAGGAACCGGAGAATACCCAGTCTATTCTCTTGACCGGAATGCTTTTTGTTGACGATTCGGATGATGGCCGCAGTAACTCGTCGTCATCAATTTCCAGTGAAGGCGGCGGAGTCTCTCGTGGAAAAAGGATCCGAACGTCAATAAACCACCCTGTAGAGGAAGTGAGGACCAGTGTTGAGGTTGGCTCTGAGGCCGGGTCAGGAAGCCAGCGGATTGAAGCTCGATGCGAGACGTGACCTTTGAACTGTGGCATTGTCGGACTAATCCTTGGCCTCACCACATATCGACAATCGATGCGTCTCTCCGGTGTTCTTTCCTATCGAAGTGTCTGTCGCAGAAGCTGATGAGGTGAGCTTGGTCTTGGAGGGATGTCGTAAGTTTGCTGGAGATCTAGAAGGTATCCACTGAGAGATCTAATTTCCTTTATCGGACAGTGCACGGGCCTACGTGACATAAATAAGTATCTTTCTCCCGGGCCATTAATCTCCACAACTGTGCAATACACTACTACTAGTAGGCCTGCGTTAGGGAAACTGTTCTACGAGAATTATTCCCAAACAATCATCGAATCCAATCTATTTGAATGATCAAAATAATCCGAAATCCTTCGAAAAAAGTAGTCGATATCAAAATCACATGTACGTAGCAAGTAACATGGTAAAAGAATCACATCAAGAATTACTATTCGAATAAAAAAGCTTCATTCTGGATCATTCCGCCATCTCCTCTGTTCCATTCCATAGCAAATCATCTGTTCCCCAATAAAACTACTCAACCAACCAAGCAGCCAAAAGAGGAAGCTCCCCAAACCCCCCCATAACCACCACTCATCACCACCGCCGTATACACTCCAATCAAATCCCCAACCCTAGCAATCATACAACCGCCATGAGAAAAAAAATGAACAAACCAGAATAAGGGCATACGCAGGGAAAAAAAAAACAGGTTCTGATAGGGAAGAAGACTGAAGTTGGGTCTAGCCTTAAGAAGGCCGAGTATGGATTGACATACATAGGAGAAAATTATTAGGCTCGTAATGCGGATCTACACGCGTGCTGCTTGTGATGGACTATAAACTATTTCAAGTATCTAGAAAGAGTTTGCGTACTTATTCCGCTTGTCTACGAGTTCAAAAAGTAAAGATCTACAGAATATGGAGGAGGAGTAACATTTCCTAACTAGTTCGTACCTAAAAAACCAATGTAACCAACCAAATCAAACCGAACAAGACCTAGAAGGGTATCATATTTCGTTGTCGCATTTCGGGACGGCAAAAAGGGGAGTCGAGAGTTCCGACGAGCTAACCAACCAAAGAAATAGCCACGCTCGCTATGCATCCATGTAGAGAATATTTCGACCATCGCACGCTTGCTAATGTGAGCATCGAAAAGGATTTCCCTCCAGCGCCTCGCTTTTACCATCCAATGGTGGTGAGAATCCTTTTGTACAATTGAAATTAGTATAATTCTCTGGTACGTCGTCCGCTGTAATTGCACCAGTCACACTGTTATTATCGTTAGCTTCAGGCCATGTCGTTGAGGTGGGTGGTGGCTGAGATTTCATCTTGCATTGGGAACGGAGATTGGCTCAACATACCGCCGTAGCAGACGATCCATCATTATCAATCACGCAATATTCGTTGCGGCACTTTGTGCAGGCACGTATGAACAATTCCTTGCAGGGGCCACACTAAGTTTTCCACGGTTAGTTAGCCTTGGACCATATTCGCACGACAACGATACGATAGTGGCGAGGAAGTACTTACGGTCTGCCCGCAGCCAAAACAGTCCCTCTTCGATCCCATCTTCTATCCGAGTTGTGTCAGCCTATTTCTTGAGCGTGTACATCAAAGTGCAGGCATCCATTTGCCTCCCAATTCCTCGCCTGGTTGGTCACCCCCACATTCCACCCTCGCCAGCACCATCCATAAGCTCTCCAACCAGGCAAGATTCAACACAGAGACCCATATGTACCTTGATTTCTTGTTTCGGCTGATCTCCGCCACATGATTGCCATTGCGTGAGCCATTCCGTGTTTTGAAGCTCTGTGCGCGTGCCTTCTGGCTTGTAGCAGGACTCGCACCACCACTTGTTGCAGCGCTCGCACCAGCGATTCTTCAAGCATTCAGTGCATCGTACAAACAATTTTGGGATGGAACCGTCCTTGGTATGTGGGATCTGAGCAGCACGGATAGAGGAAGCGTGTAGTGGTGGAGGAGACAGCAAGGGCAGGTAATGAGCTGGAGATTGTCCAAAGACGGCTGGATCTTCTGAGCAAGAACCACATCCTGCACATCCTGCTGTTCCTAGAGCGACGGTTGCCACTGTAGGAGGGATGTAGCTAGTGTGGTGGGACATGGTTGCAGTATCATGTCCGAGAAAGTTCTTTGGATCATGTCGAGGCCCACGGCATAGCACAGCGTCAAAATGAATGATGCCTTCACATGCCTGTATAGTCTCTGCCCAGTCCGACATCAGTGTCTTCTTGAACATACGTCCTGGCTGGTACCATTTGTCCATTGTTCCGCGCAGCTCTGTATTGAGCGCCTCTTGTGATTTCTGGTTCCACTCCGCTCCAAGTTGTGCGCCCAGCGCAGTCATGACACTTTGATGAGAGGAATCTGGGTATCGTGTCGGAGATCTTCGCCGCCCGTTGACAGGTTCTGGGGGAGTAGGACGTGGATCCATTGACCCAAAGACATACAGCCCCTTGAGCTTCGGCGTACCTGCTGTTCTCGAAGGTCGTACTGCATACTTGAGAATCTGCATGAGCTTTCGCTCATTCAAATGCTTCGTCTCGCGAATGGATAGTATGCGAACATTGAAGTGATCCTCTGATATGATTTCTCTTATGACGTCTGCAGGCACAGTAAGTCCGTCGAGAATCATGGTGGTGACATGGCTAAGTATGTTTCGCCGCGCTAGCTTGGACATGATGCCCCTGAGCGGTCCCGAGTAGAACTCATCCTCAGTCAGCGACTCGTCCATACGCTGACTGCGCCAGCTGATAGCTCCCTTGTCGATGGGCGCGGAATCAAAGGTGGCGGATTTGACGGACGAAAGGTTGAGGTACCGAAATGTGTCGGGCGATTGGTATAGGATGGTATTGATCGTCTTGTTTGTGGTCGCGAGGGCGAAAACAGCGGCAGGGGACATGTACGGCGCGACCTGTCGCAGGACAATGGATGTGGAGAGTACATCAACTATACCTGCTCCTGCAGGTATTTCTTCCTCGCCATGGGATCTCTCGTTCGGGCGATGGAATTCGAGCTCAGCGGTTCCTGGAGGTCGGGTGTGCACACCAAAGAATCCGAGGGCGGCGGCCATGTCTGTATATAGAAAGATAAATTCAGTGGTACAACGAAGAGGGAAGGAGAGTTGAGGAGAGAGAAGAGTCTCGAGGTGAGGGGACGTTAGAGTTCTTATTAGCAGAATAGGTGGCTTGGTATGGATCAGGACTGTAGTTTTATTTGTTGGCGTTGTTGATATTGGGGAAAAAGAAAGAGTACAGGTCCAACGACATGATGCAGCTTTGGTGTTGAATCTGTGGGCGTACAAGCTAAGCAGGGGAGTAGCAGCGTATGCGTGGGGATCACAAGGCTCTTGGTACTTTCCGAAGTGGTAAAGATAGGCCCAAGCCTCAGATCTGGGGGGCTTTTCTGAGGACGTGGAGATGTTACAGGGTGTATAGCTCCTTGGATAGCTGGTCTTGGTAAGGTCTTGGTATCATCGTGAGCGAGACTTTGCTTGTGTGAAAGATGGTGATCGCTATTCGCCGCCGGGTTCCTGCCGTTTGTCGATATATCAGGGAGCTGTCTACTGCAGGTGTGTATTACTATAGTACCACCTGAGTAATGATATTGATAGGATGGAAGTGCGGTCCATTCGTTGGACGAGGACGCAGGGAACGTGCATCTCGATTAATCATCCATTTTCAACGATATAATATGCCCGACTTGCACAAGCAATACTATGGAATGGAAGAAGACTACACAGCGTTGAATTACTGCAACCGACTGTCCGAGAGCTCTACAACTTCCAGCATACTATCGATTCCTGACTTCGAGAGTGCATTAGAAGACAAGGTGACAAACAAGCTTTCTACCGCCTTCCAGAGCCTCATTCTCAGGCAGACGACCGATTACGAAAGCAGCTGATATTCGCCTCTGATCGTGTGTTAAAAAACAATGTCGAGAATCACTTTGTTATATCCGGATATGTCATGACAGCGCGAGAGACTTCTCTATCAGTCTTTCTTACATAGACTTGCACTTCCTCACCTGTCGCCGCATAATGTCTGAAGATACCCTAACATGGTCGGCTTCCTTTGCCATAGCTCCAACCTCAAGAACCGTAAAGTTACAAGGCGATAAACTATTACTACCTCCCTCCGCACTCGAACAACTGCTCGCCGCAGCCCCAACAGTCGTATCCGACCCTCTTCATCCAGTCACCTCCACATTCGATCCTTTCAATCCCTACACCTTCGCTGCTGAGCGCCACGCGAGATCACAGTTCCAAGAACGTTCGCAAGTCCTCCCACATCCTCTGACCTTTCGTCTTGTCAACCCGGAAAATGGAAGGGTTACATATGCGGGTATCCGAGAATTCTCGGCTGAGGATGGCGAGGTGGTGTTGAGCGAGTCGCTTAGGGAATCGCTTGGTGTCAAGCCCACGCGATCACAATCACGAGAACCGAGTCCTGAGAATGGTGAGGACATAGAGATGTCAAATGGCGAGGCGGGGTTGACCGCAGAGAAGAGATTTGGGAGGATAACAGTGGTGGCCAAGCAGTTGGCAAAGGGAACGTATGTGAAATTACGGCCTCTGGAAGCCGGCTATGATCCAGCGGACTGGAAATCCTTACTCGAGCAATACTTGCGCTCCAACTACACAACCCTTACGAATCAGGAAGTACTCGTGGTTCCAGGCGGTCGTGGAATAGGGGGCAAGAAGGATGAGTTTAGATTTCTGGTTGACGGTTTCAAACCCGAAGGCGAAGCGATATGTATCGTGGACACTGATTTGGAGGTCGATATCGAACCACTGAATGAGGAGCAAGCAAGAGAAACTCTGAAAAAATTAGTGGCCAAATCACAACGAGCACCTGGGACTGACCAAGGCAGCTCGGCAGGCGGCAGACTTGAATTCCTCAGGTCAAAGACTGGGCAGGTGCTAGATGGCGATTATGTTGATTTTGAGATACCTTCATGGGATCGTACTCAAGGCATAGAAATCGAATTGAGCGGCATCGATGAGGACGAAGAGGTGGATTTGTATGTTAGCCCGCACGCTCCACGGCAGCGAGCACACCCTCGGGAGGACGAATATACCTTCGCCGATACCTCAAGTAGATATCCCAAGCGTATACGAATCCAGCCCACGAACGTGGAGCTTGAAGGCGCGGAAGCATTGTGGGTATCAGTTCATGCCTACAAGTCACCGGAAAGCACAGCAGATGATGCGCCATCGCCAAAACAATTCACAATACGGGCGAGCCCATTCGATTTCTCCAAGCCTAGCTCAGCAGACGACATGCCTGCGGCAGACGAAGCGCATAACCCAGGCGACGTCCAGTGCAAAAATTGCCTTCAGTGGGTTCCCGAACGCACTCTAATGCTCCATGAGAACTTCTGCCTCCGGAACAACATCCTATGCCCTCAAGGCTGTGGCCAGCTGTTCCAAAGATCCTCGCAAGAGTATCAAAAAAATCACTGGCATTGCCCTCACGACTCAGCATTTGGTAATACGCCTCTCAGCCTACAAAAACACAACCACCAATCTCACACGCCTCAAACATGCGCCAATTGTGATAGGACGTACTCATCCATCAAGACCCTGGCCTCCCACCGCACATCCGTTTGCCCCGGAAAATTGATACTATGTCAGTTCTGCCACCTCGAAGTCCCCCAAGAAGGCGATCCAGACTCTCCCAACCCTGAAGCCATGCTCGCAAACCTCACTCCACACGAACTCATCGATGGCGGAAGAACAACAGAATGCCACCTCTGTAACAAAATCGTCCGTCTTCGCGACATGCGCGTGCATTTAGCAAACCACGAACACGAGAAGAAGAACCGTCCTACACCACGCATCTGTCGCAACACACTCTGCGGTAGAACACTAGACGGCACAAGCCACAGCGGTGACACACGGGCCGGTACTCGCATGGGCAACGGCCCAGGCAACGCAATCGGTCTCTGTTCAAATTGTTTCGGGCCCCTCTACGTCTCCATGTACGACCCGGAAAACAAAGCCCTCCGCCGCCGCGTCGAACGACGTTACCTCCAACAATTAGTGACCGGCTGCGGAAAATACTTTTGCAAAAACACGTACTGCAAGAATGGGCGTAAGAATTCGGGGATAGAGGGAAATGTGACGATGAAAGATGCATTGCCGATGGCGAAACCGTTTTTAGAGGGATTAATGGGGGAGACGACGCCGTTGCATTTCTGTGTTGATGAGGGGAGTCAGAAGAAGAGGATATTAGCGGAGATGATGGCGGTGGAGAGGGATCTGAAGGGCCAGAGTTATGGGTTCGAGTGGTGTGTTGCTGCGCTTGAGGCTGAAGGAGGTGATCTTGATAAAGCGAGGGGGTGGTTGAAGGGATGGGCGCCTGTTGTTGGGCCTGGAGTATTTGCTCAATGATCAGTACGGAAGTCGAGCTGCATGCATTGTCAAGCTGAATGCATTTGTGCACTTCTTAGGTTGGTGGAAATTTCAGTTGATACACATACACATACCTCCTCCTCCTAAGAGCAATGATAATCTCTCTCCTATGCAATCCATCGCCCCACACTCAAAACGCCATCATATCGTGACCCATCACCAATGCCAAACTAAGGCGCAATTGCCTTATTCACAAAATAACAATAAACGCCACTTGATCAATATGTATGTACACTTACTAAAGATCCAGCTTCCACTCCCCGTCCCCATCATCCCAATCCCACTCCTTACACCGTCCGAACCATCCCTTCTTCACACAATGCGCCTGCGTGGGAGTGGGCGCCGCAACGGCACTACTACTCGTCGTCACTGTGGTTATGACTTTCGTAATAGTCTGCGTACTTGAGTGAATGTGTGTTGAAGTCTCAATCGGATCGTTGCAACCCCACCAGCCAGGCGATTCACACGTTGTGCTGGGTGCCGTAGTCGATGTCGTAGGTGCGACGGTTATGGTCACCGAAGGAACGCTTGTCGATGTGGGCGGGGAATCTTTGCATCCGAACCATCCTGGAGTCAGACAGGTCGACGTGGTCGTTGTGGTGGTGGTTGTGGTGCTGACATCCGTTGAGGTCGTAGTCGTCGTCACAGTGGACGTAGGATTGGACGTGGTGCTTTCATCTAAGCAGCCCCACCATCCTGGCGTTTTGCATGTAGCTGTCCTGGTAGCAGTCGAGGTTGGCACGCTCGTCGAAGATGAACTCGTTGTCTCCGTGTGGTTACTATCAAAATATTTCCAGGCGTAGCAATCAGTGCAATTCGCTCTTAGCTCACATTTCGCAGGCTCGTCATATTTCTCAATGACATCTTTTATGACGCTAACAATACGATGGGTGCTGCTGCTGCTTCTCCAGCCTAGATCGCCAACGGTATCATAGCTGCAAGTATAGCCAGTATGACACTGACTCTGCATTGCGTATCCTGCGATCGTACAGACCGAGGTAAAAGTATTGCAAGATCCCATGTATATAGGGTCTGCTGTATGGCCAAAATGGTATCCTGCAGTTTGTGGACGCTCCTGGTGCGAGCCAATGCGATATCCAGGAGGCGTCGGTAGTCCAAGACGAGCTGCTGGCATGGCCTCACCAGGGGCTTCGAATGTGACGACCGGTAAACCGTATGTGAGGCCAACAAGACTGCTTGTTGAACCGCCCAAAGAATGTCCTACCAGCCACACATCGGCCTCCGGATAGAGCGCCGTGACGTTTCGGTATATCTCTTGCGCCGCATAATAGTAGCGGTTCTTGTTCCTTAGCGCTTCCGTGACACAGGTGGAATTGCACTTGTATGCCGAAGTTTGGCAATCGCAGACTTGATGCCATGTCAACTGTCCGCCCTGGCCACAGCAGCAGCTGAAGAAGAGGTTATCGTTGATCTTGTCATTCGTGGTGGTATCCGAGCCATCAAACACGGCAGGCGATGTTCCCTTCAAACCGATGACGATAGTCGAGTTCTCTGTATCGGCAAAGATGTGCCCCCTGAGACCATCATTTTCCCAACCGAAATCCTCTGTATAGTTGAACCCTCCACCAACATCAAGCCATTCCGAATTATCCCGACCTGTAACATATGCGTTGGCAGCCACTCTTGCCATGCTTAACACCGTCTCCTTGTCCGTGACATTTGGGCCGAAAATCTCGTCGACGGTCCATGCTGATGCGTCGAGAGCAACTGGTTGTCCTGTTTCCCTTTTCGCATCCAATATAGCATCTATAGTCTCATATCGCCTGTCTGCTAGGCGTTGGATGTTCACAGTATGTGATCGCGCGACCAACTTTGGGACGGGCTCCAGCGATAACGAATCGCCAGAAGTTGAGAAAATGGAGGCATCCTTGGAGACATCTAGTCTCCTGTGTAAATTCGGATATTTATGGGTTCCATGGTGGAATATCTGCCTCAAGGTCTGTACGAATTGTTAGTTCATATCATCTCATCGTACAAGTGTATCTTGTTCCGTACAAAAATATGCTCCCTGCCTGTCACGGCTGGATCTTCACGGACATCTTTTCCGCCAGGTAGGAAGATAGGTGGTGGTAGTTGAGCGTGTAGGGTTTCCTGGTTTGGAGCGTACTCCGCGGTGGCGATGCCGAACGCGACAGAGAGAAGTGCTATGATTGTAGTCGATCGCATGTCTTTAATTCAGGATGGGCGCGGCAGACATAACAGAGTTTCCGCCTGTAGATAAACGGAATATGTCGTTGTGGTTGTTGTTCAGGTCGGTAAATGAATGGGTGTAGGTGATGATGATGCAGTCGACCTACCTAAGCGATGTGTTGCAGGTGCCTTGTCTAGTCAGTTTCGCGGGGAGCGGAGCGGAATTATACCATTCTCTGCATAATTTACAGCCTTCTTTCTTTAACAGATTCCCGGTTCTTTGAGCGGTTTGGTTTTACTGTTCTTTATAAGTCGATGGCTCTCACAGAATATCCCTGCTCCATCTGAATAGCATCGCCCATCGATCTCTACACGATCTCCCAAAATAGATCAAACAGTGCCATACCAATCAAAACGGTCAGAAATCCCCGGCAAGGTTGATGATTGGCGTGCGGTACAGGCGCTTAATGCAAGCGGCTAGTGTGCTATCAGGCGTCTAGCGGACGTCACATCCAGATCCATGTCCCAATGCTCTCTGTGGCCCGAGTTTCATCTTCACAACTATTATAACCACCAATTCCTAACAACAATGTCCCCCCCGAACTTCATTTCTCAAGCTCGCTAGTATGCAAAGAAACGCTTCTTGGGACGTCTCTTCACGCCCCAAGGTCCAGAACTCAAAGTCCTTCAGTCGTCTATCGAGTCCTCCGCAGTCTCCGACAGAAACAAGTAGAGCTCGTGCTGCTACTATCCAAGGCTCGCTGCCAGAGATACAAATAAATCAAAATGGAGGACAGGCAAACGCGGATGATCCCCACGCGGAAAAGAGCGACATCTTCTCGACCACTGGAGACGAGGAGCCCATCGTTGCAAGCCCCACAGAGGTGACCAGCCCAACTTTCAAGGCGCCTGAATCGTTCGAAGAGCTGCCTATTGAAATACGGAGTTTAACAGACAGGTACATCGATCCTCTTATGACATCCTATAACTAAGCTGATAATCTCTCAAGGTTCCTCGAGTCGCTCGGTGCCAAAATCCATCCAACCCCCCTAACCATCGATGCCTTATCCGAGATGTTCCAGGACTTCTATGTCAAAGCGGACTCTCATATTGCCACACATATCGCTACCTTATCATCAAGAATATCTCGGCGAGAGAAGTCTCCCACCCCCTCCGTGGCCTCCCGAACCTCCACCTCCTCCAAAACTGCTGCCCGTCGAGAAACCCCATCGCGGAAGGTCAGTGGGGACCAACAAATGCTCTCTGCTACGGAGATAGCAGACAGGAAGAAGGCCAGGAGATTACTTGAACTCAAAAAAGTTGCATTGGAGGAGGCGGTTGAGAAGGCTGTTGTGGGGCGTCTGTACGCGCGGCTGTACAGACATCGGAGTGCCGATGACGAAGAAAGAGACCAGAAACTTCGTTCACGGATAGCAGCACTGACCCTTGTTGGCATTGGCCTGAAAGAACTGCTGGCTGGTGCCGACGAGATCCCTGATGAAATTCGGAAGAAGACTGCAGACGAGCAAGATCATATCAAAGATCTGCTTGCGGGAGCAAGAAAGAATATCCAAGACATGGACGAAGAGATTCATCCGTTCGGAAAGTTGCAGCATCTTAGCGCCGCACACAAGAGCATCGTAGAAACACTCTCTAAGCTATTCCCATCCTCGTCATCTGCCGACGAAATTCTTCCGACCTTGATCTATGCTTTGATAACCTCACCACCGGAACACGTCAACGTTATCAGCAATCTGAGATTTATCCAACGCTTTCGTGCGGCCGGCAAGGTGGACGGAGAAGCGGCATACTGTCTTGTGAATCTTGAAGCCGCCGCCTGCTTCTTGGAAACCGTTGACCTGCCCTCTCTCCGCGCTGACGAAAGTCCTCAGGGCCCACAGAAACCTTCCCATTCATCAACCCGAACAGATTCGATACCAATGAGTCTTGGCATTACACCAGCGGATGATCCGGCTACTGGATCTACAGAAGATCTTGCTTTAGATCCTTCGAAACCTCTTCCATCGCCAGTAAAGCAACAGCGACGTTTGAGTAACTTGATACAAATGCAATCCAATAAGATTAACGAAGCAAGCGACTCGATCAGGGGCGCCGTTCTTGAAAGTGCAGACTCGGCTTTCGACACCATCAACAGTACACTCGAAAGTAGCTTCAAATTCCTCTTTGGTCGTATGCGAGAGCATCAAGAACAAAGCAGTAATGAAAGTGGTCAAGAGATCGTGCTCCCCAAGACTCTCGAAGATGCACGGAAATTGGTCACCGCGCCTACACCACCTCCCGAGGAAGCCGACGATGCCAGTGTTGGTATGACGAGCTCTCCTGCATCGGAAAGGGAAGCTGTCGTGGACGACCCACTTTCAAAATCAGCTTCTGAAGATAAAATTACGGAGCTGTTTGCCGGTAGAAGATCACTTCGAGAAAGAAGTGTAGACAGCAATAGGTCAGGAGGCAGCAATAAGCGAGTAGCTTTTGAGGCAAAGACGACGCCATCTCCTGTGCCGATCTCAATGCCTCCATCTTCGCTGCTGTCCAGGGACTCAAATCCTGCCGTGGAATCAATGCGTAATTTCGGCAACACGATCAACCCACTCAATCAGTTCTCCCGCATGAGTGGACTGTTCGGTCGGACCACTCCAACAGTTACTTCGCATCCTCCGCCTTCGCCCACACCTCTGACTGCGTCTGCGTCGGAAAGTACGTTGCCCATGATACCCGGATCACCTCCCCCTTCGCGGACCGCAGCAGACATGAAGGCAACGGCAACAATTGAAGAACTAAAGAAGGCAACCCCACCCAACAAGCGCTTTGTGGAATGTAAGGATGCAAAGGAGCTGAAACTGGGAGAGGTCGAGGAACTGCTGAAAGAGTATCAGAGGTTGGTTGCTTTGATGGGAAGGCTGTGAGTTCCTAGTATTGCAGATATTCGCACGCAAGAAACTCGGCTCTGGCTCTTGCTCTGTCTTTTCATTGTATTTTATATGCATAGCGAGTGCTGTCCTTCTTGATTTTTGGTTGCACGCTGTTGGATTACGAATTGAGGACAGGTGTTTTGGGACTGGACAGCTGGGATTTTTGGGTAGACTGGGTCTTGGCTTGTGTACTACATATTGGAGCGCATGGAATGTGGGTGGTTCCGAGCGAGATATAGCAAACTTTACCGTCATTCCTTTTATTCTATGAGCCCATGATCCGTGATCGTGGTTTGGATGAGAGATAGCGACGAGCTTGCTGCTAGTAGAGAATTAACAAAAAGGTATCATCTATCCTGCTTGAGAGATTAAGAGTCACTTCGGAGATTGTGCACGTAGTTCTACCGTAACCGTAGTTGCGCATCTCCGAAAATGTTCCGACTGATTTCACCTTCGCCCTTCCCAACTTTCTGACCTCACACGTCTCATCACCATTGGAGAAACTTTCTTTTCATAAGCATCTCCCTTACGATTCCCTTCGAGGTAGAATTTCTGCTCGAAACCCACTGGATCGAAACAGCAAGTGTACATCATCAGGTCGATGATTTCCGCGAAAGACAGGACACAAGGAATAGCTAGCTCTTGTCAGGGAATGTCAATGAGAATTCAGAGCAATAACTTCGACGAGATCATGAAGGATATCTCTCCCCGCCATCCAAGCATCGTGGAAGGCAATTTGGAAGATCTGACCCAACTACAGAGTTTGCCGGTTGACCAGCTTACGAAGGGGCGTCCCGAATCGGAGCAGAACGCAACAAGCTTCGTCCACGCAGTGGCACTGCAATCGAACGGGGACACAAATGGAGCTATCCCAATTCCGTTCACTGCTGGCGACGCTTGCAGATGACAAACTTAAAAGGCTGACTTACCAGACTTTTCCAGCCGAGTGCTACTCGGATACGGACCAGATTCCCCGGAGAAACGAGTTATTGGAACGTATCGTTGAGGTACGATAACAGAGCACTCCAATCTTTCCGGACGCTAGCAACAAAGGTCAGGCCAGCGGTAATATACCTCGATTAAGACGAGTGATTACAGCCGGCTTTGTCACTGCTCTAGGATTTGATGGCGGTGGAGAGCAGTAAAATTTTGACGTGGATGTTCATCAAGCTCGAAAGTCGTTGACTCTAGCTAGAGCACACGAGCATAATGCAACGGTCGAAAAAGCTATTAGACTGAAACTGGACGTGGTAGAACTCCACCCAAGGAATTAAAGCCCAGGCGTTCCGGAGAGGCTCGATGTGAAGCTAGACTGCAAAAACTGCGCCGCGGTGAGGAGATGACGGACGTGGATTGAGGGTTAGTATGAGCATCGAGTCTGGAGCTGTACAAATTTACGATTCCATTCTGCTGACAGAACAAAAGATGATCTTTGCAGGCCACCCTGATTTTGGCTCTAAGGATCCCCATCGAGCTTTCTTGTCTGAGTAATTCTCCACCAGCCCACAGCCGTAGACGTCGGCTGCATCCACATATACTACTGCTACACCCACATACAAGCTTCTCCACTAACATCGACAGACAGCTATCTTGTTCACTGTCTTTGAGGGAGTTATGATTGAATACATTATAAATACCACATAATCCCATCTGCTCGTCAATATTTCACACTTTTCACGTTCTTTGCCTTATTTGACATCATGGCAGAGAAGGATTGCTGGCGAGATAGGCGGGGTTAATGGCGTGAAAATGAGATGGACCATTGAGTCCAGGTCCAGCCCCCGCCATAATCCTACCAGCGGCCTAGCTACCCTTGCGATGAGGAGAAGCTATCCGTTCCCACAGTTTGTCCACTATTCCATCCTTGGCATCTGGACGCTCTCGATGTCAAACCCTGGATATTATAGCACGTACCATGAGTAGAGACTTGCCACGGCGATTTCAGCCTCGTCCGACTAAGTCTTAGCTAATTGGATTCCCAGAGGGGAAGGCGACGGCTATTCTGTAGCCCACTTGGCTAATGAAAAGCTAAGCGAGAGGGTTACTGTGTACTGTACAGAATAGCCATATCCACTGTGGGCTGGCTATCTATACTGTGTGAAGATCCAGACCACAAGACCAAAACGATCATCCATCCTTGGCATCGGTCCCGATAAACCGGACGATCGCAGGGGCTGCGCAGGTCTAAGATCTCTATCGGGTAGCTTGTGGCTTTTGCCATGTGAGCTTGCAAAATAAGGAGTTGGAAAAATTGGATAGCTTTTCAGGCAACACCTATCCTACACAGTAAACAGGCCCCCATCAACAGCAGCATTAACAGGACTCGTCGTACCAACCCCCACCACCGGACTCCCCAGTGGACTTCTCAGCGGACTTCTCAATGGACTCCTCACCGGACTCTCCACCAACCTCCCCTCCCCATTCCAATTCTGACTGTTAACGCGCACACGACTTTGCATAGCACTAGTCAACGTACTAGGCGCCATACTCATCGTCTCCCCCTTCCTATTCTTCTGATCTTTGCCCCAACCCCCCTCATCCCGATCCTCCTGCATCTGCGGCCAAAGAATCTGTCTCAAAATCACCGCCCGAATCATCATGGCGAAAACAAAAAACCACATCACTATCAACCCGACCGTCAAGATGATACCGAGGATCTGAAAGGGGCGCTCAGAACGCGGGACTCCTTCTTCGTTGACCAGATTGCCGTGGAGGGCGATGCTGACTGAAAATGTTGACGTGGTGAGAGCCGTGTTTGGGAAGATGAAGGAATACCACGTCATGGCGAAATGTAGTTTGCCCTTCCTCGCAGGACCCAAGTGAGCACCGCACGAGACAAGAAACCACCAACAAGCCATACCCCAAAGCCAAATCCCCCACCAATTGGCCATGATGACACTCATCTTTGCCGCCATCTCCCCCATCCCCATCCCCATGAAATCTTTATCCACCGCGGACGGAAGTGTACGGGCCATCCCGATGACACCAGCAGAGGTGAAAGCAGCAGGACCGACAGAGATGAACATGCCCGGACGAGCAGCTTCGAGGGGCAATTTCTGCGTCATGAGGCGGTAGAGAAAGGCAGAGTACATACTTAGGGAGACAAGGAAACCGAGGCATTGGAGGATGCTTCCGCCGAGGATTACTCTGAGGGCCCGGGCGTGGGTGAGGCTTGGAGCGAGGTTTGAGGCAAAGGGGCCGGTGATCAGGAGAGGGTAGGCTGGGAAGATCCAAATAGGTGTCATGCGGGCTATTGTGAAGGTTTGGGTGGACCAGCTGGATTGATTTTTTGTTAGTTGGGGTCTGGGAGAGGGAATAGTAAGTTTCTTACATTAGGAGATAGATTCCGCAGGAGGCGAGGATAGCCAAAGCACAGTATATCCAGAATAATATTACCATTGTTGTATCTAGCCAGGTTCCTGTTTTGTCGAGGCCGTATTGCGTAATGTTTATTAGAATGGTGCCGAAGCTGATTATCGCTGCTGGCACAAATAGCTGTTTCCGGAATGAGTAATGTCCCATTCAACTTTTGATAGAAAAATGTGGACTTACAGATTCTGTGGGGTGGACGAAGGACGCGCGAAACGTATGAGGATAAAGGTAGAAGCGCGTACTAATCATGATAATATTAAAGATGAAAAGAACAATATTCAGAATGAAGAAGATAGCTCCAAGGGCGTATAGATGTGGAAATCGAAATTGCGCCGGTATCGAATCTCTATTCAATGTCAATATCCAATTCTGCGACATTTCAGCTCTGAATCCAAACAGCGGGGAACGTACATGACATTAGCAATCCCTCCAGTAGCCATAGTCATCGTAAACCAGGTCCACGTAAAGTGCTTGATCCTCTCCCTCCATCCGATTTTCTTCATAGCATGTCCGTTTCCTTCAATGGAAACCTCGCTCTTTTCCTCCACACTGTCGAGATCCTCGTCCTTCTTTTTGCGGCCAAACAACTTCCTGCGTTTCCTCCCGCGATCCACCGCCGGGCGGCGAAATTGAACATGACGAATGGCGGAGATAGACGAAGAGGGATTGAGACGATGTCGATGAGGAGAGAGGTCTTGAGATGACGAAGGGAGGATGAGAGACATTGGAAATCAGGTAACAGAATCTGAGAGGAAAGAAAGGGTCTGAGAAAGAAATCAGAGGTTCGCAAGCGTGGCCGTCTCCATCAATGCGCGTAGAAGAAGCGTTTCAGTCCCCGTAAGAAGTCAGCCTGAGAGTGGTCAAGCAGACGCCGAGCGAGAAAAGGCCATTGCAAGTGTGATTGCTGTGAGGATACAGGAGCGAAAGCAATTCTGTTAATGGTGACGGTTATCGCGGCCATGATGCATTAGGTATCTCAGTTCTGTAGCTCGTGCGATCGGCAGGTCGAGGTTGGCGAATGCGCTGTTCCTCATGACGGCCGAGACAAGGCCGTTCGAACCGCACTCGGAAATCTAGCTTTTGTGCGTGCCAAGGATTAGGATCCCAATCATGTGGGTTGGGAATCGTACCTTAGTTACATACTAGTACAGTAGTCAATCCTATTCTTCAATAAGACAGACAATCCTAGTCAAACTATTTACACCTAGCAGACGACCATCCTATGGGAGAGAACAGATCAAGACCTCTGTCAGCTCTGGGCGCTCTCATTGCACGATCTGTTGGTTCTGTCATGGCGCTTTCCTGCTGGCTTAGTCGAGGACTCCTCACCCGAAAAGTCGGAGAAAGCCAGCATTCAAGATGGAGCTTGCTTGACTCGTTATGAAGCTTTTGTGCTACCTCCCCTGTCAGAGATGCTAGACCCCCACCCCTCTCCGCAATACAGTAGAAGACATCTTGACGCGCAGTAAGCTCTTTGGCGGTCTCTGAGGAGAATAGACCATGCCAGGAAGTATCACGTCAATGTTCTCAACATATTCCATTCCACCAAGCCCTTGGCGCTCGGATGGCTGCTGGTTTGGAGTGTGAACACCACGCCGATGTGGGCTTGTGTCATTGTAGACGTTCAAATCGGTGGGCGTCTTCGCAAGAAACACTGTTGGGCATATTCGTGTGCGATGTGCGGTACCATGAAGTAGCAATGTAGTACTGGCTGAGTGTAGCGCTCTCATTTGCCGATGGTAAAGCCACGAGACATGAAATCGCTGCTTCGGCCGATTGGCTTAGACTGATCTCTGGAAGAGAACAAGCTCGATAAGTTCTTATTGTCCTCCATTTTCCGCTTCTTCTTCAGTCGCTCTTGCTCCTCCAGAACCTTCGTTGTCACAAAAGCTGCCGAGGAATTCTTGATGCCATCTGTCTTTGACCCATTCTCGTCCATCTTTCTCTTCGCCGATTTCTCTTTGGTAGCCATGACAAGTTCCGGCACCTGCTCCTCGCCAGCCACTTCGTCCATGCCCTTGGTCTTCTTCTTCTTGCCCTTCTTTAGCGAATGCGTCAAGCCCTTCTCTCTGAGAGTGTTCATGCGAAGAGCAAGTCTGGCAATATCTTCTCCTACAGTGGGTATAATTGTGATGACATCGTTGGGCGCATATGCCTCTCCACATTTCAGACATTTCCCATCCGCGACTTCTTTGATGGCAGCGCCTGAGAAAGCGTGTCCGCATGGCACGAGATAGGCAGCTTTAGATCCAGGACCGAGGGGCTTGTTTGTAATTGGGCACATCCATTTGATAGATTGTGGCTCCTTGCCTGCCTGTGGGTCGGCTTCGAACTTGACCTCGACCACATCCTTCAGGCTTTTGATTGCCCCGAATGTTGCCTTCTTGGCTTCAGCCCCGTTGATGCTCTCGTCGCCGGTAAGGACTTTGAGGATGGACTCCTTTTTGTATAGACGGCCATTGCAGTCGGAGACTACAGGCTCTTCGAGAGATTCGTTCGTGATGGGATCGGTGGTCCAGAGCCAATGTTGCTGCTCTTGCTGTGTCTCCTTCTGCTCGGCGGCGGTAGGATTTCTCGCAGCCTCTTTCACGAGCTCTCGTCGCTTGGGAATACTCCCACCGTCATTACCCATGGTGAATGTCGAAGTGAGCGTGGTGTGGAGATGCGGAGGAAAGGCGGGCGATCATATCCAATCTCCAAATTCTGATGACTAAGCTCGTGTTCGCGACAGGTTCCGTCCCACTTCCCGTCGCGCAAGCTTCAGGAACCATCGCTTGACGGGATCCTCAAGTAAACACAGCGCACCACAACTTGAACACAACACTGGCGCCATGCCACCCTTCAAAGATGAACAGATTCTGGTGAGTCCAATCTCACCACATCGATTGCATCAAAGCAATGGCACCGTCTCCTTCGCCGCGCAAGCAGCGCAAGCTACTTCACCAGCAATTCTCCAACCTCAAAGCTATACTGGAAGAGAATGCTAATGCGAAAGGATTCAAGATCATAGCTCCTGGCTCGCAAACCACTCTCGGCCAATATGGCATACCCGAATCTCTTACACCGGCTACACTTCGCGTGCGCTCGCGCATGTTCCCAGGAGAGACTGCAGACAAATGGGAACCCTTCAAGATCAGACATAAGGAGTCGTCAAATGGAGCTGCGAAAGCTGAGGTTGAAGGAGTGGTGGAGCCCGAGTTTTTTGAGGATCAAGTCACCGAGGACGGCGCTGTCTGGCCGATGGAGGCTGGGCGCATTGTCAATTGGTCCTGTTTCTTTGGTCTGTTAGAATATGTTCACAGTCGCCTCTCTCCCAGCCTGCATTCGCCCATATTCCTCGTTGGACAGCCGTGTTGGACAGTCAAGGACCAGCAGAAGATCACCCAATTCATATTCGAAAAGTTTCACCCCCCGGCATTCAATATCGTGGACTCTGCCCTCTGCGCAATGTTCGCTTACAAGGAAGTTAGCAATGCTTGCATCGTGGACATCGGATACAAGAAGGCAGACATTACGGCAATCACCGAGTTCAACGTCCACACATCAAGCAGGCAGATCGCGGTCCCGGACTGTGGTGGTCAGGCATTCACGGATCGTCTCTATGAGCTGCTGAAAACCAAGAAATTCTCGCGGGATATGTGCGAGCAATTGAAGAAGTCTCCTGTTTGTGAAATCTTGCCACCAGGAATACCCATGCCAGGTTCTGGAAAGCCATATCCTGAAGGCATCACGAATCCAGCATCTGCAGCGTCAACAGGAGCAGCAGGATCGGGACCAGGTCAGAGGCATACTGCTGGTGCTCTGGGAGACGCGCCTCTGGGACCTGGCAAGGATACCGAAGTTGGTGACAAAGAAGACGAGGACGATAACGAGGGCGTTCTAGACATCGCGAACATTGTCACTAGCGGCAACATGCAGCAATATCTGGCAGACAAGGAAAAGGCCAAGGTAGAGAAAGCTGGCAAAAACAAGAAGAATGGCGAGCCAACGGCGGCACAACAAAAGCAGAACAAGCTGCGAAATGCAGAACGCGAGAAGGCCACCTTTATCTACTCGGATCACGCCCTATTGGACGCACTGAAGAGGAAGAACTTGACCGCGGAAGAGATGGAACAGGCTGCTGCTGCAGTTGACGAGGGAGCAAAGCAATCATCAGCAGAGAAGCAAGCAGCAGCAGACGCGATCGGTGACACGATTGGAGCCGCCGCCGCTCACGGCCCGCAAGCAGCCACAAGTTTACGGCAAGGAAATGCACCCAGGCGAGAGATCGAGGTCGGCATTGAACGGTTTCAAGCAGCGACTGGAGGAGCAGTAGATCGAATTGCAGATGCCATACATCGTACAGTAAGCCAGGTCGAGGAGGTCTCGAAACGAAGCGAACTATGGGATAATCTGATTGTCGTTGGCAACGGTGCCAAAATTCGCGGTATGTTAATATTGCTTTTTGCATAAGATCCTCCGTGTTAATATTCCTCATAGGTTTCAGAGAAGCTCTGCTGGCTTCAATCCACTCACGATATATAATATCACCTTCGTCAGCCACCATCTTTACCTCAGAACTACCCTCAAACATCTCCACTCCCGTCGGCACTGGCGCTCAAACCCCTAACCCAGGAATGCCACATCAGCCGCAACCAGGCTCCTCAGTCAACCCACTTCTGCTAGCTGCGACAACACAGCACCTGCAACATCCAGGATCCCACCTCCATCCAGGTTCTCAGACCCCAGGATCTGTTCCGGGCCAAATGGCAATGGGCGCAAACGTCCACTCTTCACATGGGCAGACGCCGACAAGTGCTAAATTTGCAAAAGTCGGCGAGTATTTCCCTGAGTGGAAAGACGCAGGTTTTGACGAGGGATTCTTCCTTGGTGCTCAAGTTGCTTGTAGAGTCATCTTTGTCGTGGACGCGGGGATGAGCAAATGCTTCATGACCCGGACTGACTACAATGAATTGGGGCCGGCGGGTATCAGTGATTTTGCTTTGTAGATGTGCACATGTTCTGATCTAGGTAGGGAAAGGCGTTCACAAGTGGATGGATATTTAACCCTCTTCTGGCGTTGTGGGGCGGGCAGAGCAAGCGCATCTGTACGAAAAGTATGTGTCGGATGGATGATTGAGCAGGTATAGCACACATAGCCGATTATACTACCAGGGCCTATACCGCAAGGCTGTCGATCACCCTTCCGATTTAGCTTTTTTTTCTTTTCTCGTTGATCTTCTTCAGCTGATTCAAATCGCCCATGACTACAGTCGACCAATGCCTTTGCCTCCAGACACCCACAGAGGCAAGAGTTGGACACATTTCTCTGCTGTGCTAGCCTCAAATTGGAACCTGAGCGAGATGAACACTGGACAAGAAGAGGGTTGTTTCTATACCACCCACGACCTTGACTTGTGCGTGGAGGTGAGTCTGATTTGATCGCTGGTCATAACATCTCCCACCAAATCCCACTCCAGAAAACGTCACGAGTCCCAATCTGATAAATCCACTGTTTGGTCCTCGGGCACTTTTGCCTTTTGATTTTTTCTTTCTCGTACCAATATATGGAGGGAGTGATGTAAGTTACACATTTCTCGTTACGGGGAAGAGGTTCAAGTTTTTCTTTTTCCTTGGGGTTTGGAGAAATTGTGGGGGTGAGTTATGTTTTGGGGGATCAAGAATTAATGGTAGGGGGAGAGATGGGGGACATGAATGTATGAGTGAATGAATGGATGAAAAGGGAGAGGCAGCGTATTTTAAGCCTTGGACGGGTCTACTCGATCCTTTGCGCAAAAGAACGACATCGATACCATCAAGCATAGAGAGTGAAACGATTTGCTGATGGAAACGAGACTGAGGTGATGGCTTGTGACGAAGTGAGTGCCGACTTTTGGTCTCAGGAGAAGACGTATGTGCTATATGGCTACTACTTTATCGTAATACTTCAAACATCAACCAGCAGCATATTCTTTTTCAATCAGCATAATCGTGGCAAGAACATTCATGTTTCCTTCCCCTCCTCTTTCATCGCCCGAATTCAATCCACTACCAACCCCACATACACTTCTGTGCCAACAATTTAGCCCCAAGAATATCGTACTCTCTACCAAAAACCCAACTATCATTCCCGCTGCTACTCAGTCTAGCGAACACACTGCCGCCCTTCCAAGCAACCAGCTGCAGATCCAGCTCTCTTGGCGGTACACCAACCTGAATCTCCTTGTTCCCCATACCGATCATTACCTCACTCAACCTCGTCTCTAGGAACTTGGCAAACCCAGAAATCTTCGCGCCACCACCACAGAGCATGATGCCGCCAAAGTAGTCACGCATTTTGCGTTCATCGCCGCGCGCGGCTTCACGGATACATGTTATTATAGCTTGGTCGAGTGGCATGGTGGGCAGGATGCGGTCGCGTTCGTCAGCGGCCTTCACGCGCTCGGTTGCAGGATCTAACATTGGGATGCCATTGCCGTTTGCATGTGGTTCCACCACACCTCCTGGAGCTGGAGAATCGCGATTGGCTTGTGGGGTGCCTTCTGGTGGGGGAGAGCCAGCGACTGATGATCGAGGCGTCAGTTCGTTATCGTCCTGTGGGAGACGACTGAGAAGGTTGAAGGGTTTGGGCTTCACGGGCGTAGCTACTGGGACTGCTGGTCCTAGAGCGATAGGCGCCGGAGCTGGAGGGAGGTATTGAGCTGCGTATGCGAGGACAGCACCTTGTGCAGAGGAGAGAGGATCGTTCGGTGATCCATCATAGATATCATACGATCTTTCAATGACTTTCCGTCGTCCTATGAGCTTCTTTGAGCCGTCGAAGATGTCAGGTTGGAAGACTCCCTATGCAAACGTAAGCAGATATCCACGGTCGTGATTGAGGAACACCTACCATAGGAGCAAGAATAGGCTCGTCGTAAGTCTTGAAAGTGTACTTCCTCGTGTCTTGCCCTGAAGCGCGCAAGTGGAACTCGTACAACTGAGGGCTTATTTCGTTCTCGTTCATGGTGCAGAATTTTTCCTTCAACTCCTCAGCTAATAGCCAATCATGCCTCCTCTTAAGATTTATGTCTGCATATGGGAAGTGGTCAAATAGCATCATCTTGATGAATGTTTCTGTGACATCGTCACCGCCATATTTGAGGTTCATCCGCGAGTCTTCCAGGCACATGCCGTCCTCGACACAGCATATCGATGTCTTTTGTGCACCAATGTCCACGACACATGCCATTGTGTAGCTAGCGCCAAAGGAAGCACCCAGCGACTCCTGCATGAAGCACACACTCTTGAAGCCAAACTCTCGCAGCAGTGTATCGAGAACTGTAATGACATAGTTGCGCTCGTAAAGATCCGGTATCACAAAACAGCAGCTGTACTCTTTCCAATCTCTTTTATGCGTCAAGCCTAGCTGTGTCTTGATAGCATCCTCTATAATCAGGAAGAAGTCGTTGTAGAGCAAGTTCTTTGCCGTGTAATCATTCTCATTGAACCAGCCTTGTCGCATTGGCCAGGTCAACTTATACCGCGGTCTCGATTTCTCGGGTATCCGTAGTGCAGCGTGTCCGGTGAAGTATGAGGGGGCCTTTCCTGGTAGGATTTCGGTAAACTCGATCTGCTGAGGATCGTTATGCTGTGATATTTCATCGTACTGGGCCTTCTTGTTGTAATTAGCCACCAACTCTTTCGAATTCGGCAGCAGTCGTCGTTTGTTATTCCGCATCGTTATCTTGAGGTTTTGGGACATGGTATTGAACTTGGTGGCAAAGTCGTCTCCAAACCATTTTTCCGGCTCTTCTGCAATCTCGCCATCGTCCATCTTCATCCTCTTAGGCGAAGGCTCTCCTCCATTCTCTTCGGACTCGCTTTCCCTCCACTTCCGCGCAATCACCATGGGCACTGTTTTCGGTAACGCGTCGTTTGCCAGTCCTATTCGGAGGTTTTGACTTCCTGGGTGTATTACAATGATCTTGGAGCCATGGGGCTCGTCTGGGTTTCCATTGGTGTCTATTCCTTCCATTGGCACATCTTCCACGTTGCCGTTTGCTGGCTCTGCGAGCGGGACGCCATTACTGAGTGCCGAAGCTCTATCGCGATCCCGTGCTTCCTTCACCATGCGATTTGTGTTCTCCTCCTGTAGGGTCCGGTACGCCAGGTATTGATCGTCGCGTTTCAGGTATTCGCTGTCATGTAGAATATCAGCTTAGCAACTAGGTTGTATATTATGGACTTACGTATAATAGTTCTTCTGATTGATCATCTGGACTTGTGGCCAGCTGGTCAGATCCATCTCATTGTCGGTCTTCTCTAGCCCTGGAGCAAGGGAATCAGTGGTTTCCTAACATGGGCAATTGTACAGGCGCTTACCCTCTTCGCGCAACAGCGCCCTTCCTGATTTTTTGCCCACCATAGTTGTATGCGTTTCGTAATCTGATCGTGGTGGCCGCGCGATCCTCCTTGGGTTGTGTTGAAATTGTGACGCTTCTTGTCTACCAGGAGCTGGAGCACGCAACCACTGGCCGTGCCTGAAGATGTCCTCTCTTAGAATTTGGCCCAGCTCTTCGAACAGTTGATCGGTCCTGGTCGGCAATGGCTGTTGCTGGGGTTGTGGTTGTTGAGCGTGGAATGGAGAGTGATTGCCCGGCAGCAGCAGTCCACTGGGCTGATCGTTGTCCTCGGCCATGGTCAATGGTCAGTCGGCGTAAGCTCGGATCAAAGAAGATCCAAACGATGGATGCATGAGAACGATGAGTGAAGCTCCGAACACAATCACCTACTCTTGAAGGAAGAGTCCCTTTCTGTACGACATATGGACAAGAAGCGGCGAAGGTGAACACCATACAATCGGCAGGGTCTGTCCAACGGGCCAAACCAGTCTATGCCGTCGACGCCACGACAATTGTCAGTATGCACTGTGATTGCGGAGATGCGGCTGGACTGTACAACTCGTCCTTCCATCATGCTGTGCTAAATGGCAGCTCAGCTTCTTTCCAGCCGACTTGCTTTTGGCGTCACGACTCGTCGTCGACTGTTGGAGACTTCGCTTGACTGGGCTATAGCAGCAACAGAGGTATCGTGCTCCTGACAGGGGCCACTGCAAGGCACTCGCCCTGACCGTGTTGTGTATGCAATCTCCTTCCAGTCATCATAGCTGAAATCATACCGTAGATACATCACAAATTTACACAGCCCAAGTTCCCGTCTTAATTTGCGGTTGGAGTCGTTGGTGCTTGGTGCTTCACTAGAGTAGTCCTGGTCGCTCAGCGTCCAAATTGCTCAACCGCAACCGACATGAGTCCCCTTTGATTTCCTGCAATACTCGGATATCGGAATACTCATCTTTCAAGCCACACTGTGTACCTTAACTATAGCGGAGACAAGATAAATGGGGTTTCCTAAGAGGTGGATTCATCTGCGAGGAATTCTTCAGATCATCCCAAATTCCTCACGACATCTGCCACCAACAAATACCTTGGTGCAGTGGAGCGTATTATTGGCCTGGTTACTTGGGCTTGCATTATGATACTGTCACTAATCTGGGTCAGCGTAGAGCTCCCTAAGAAGTCCCAGTCGATCCGGTTTAGCGAAGTCGGAGGAGGTGTTTTCATGGCCTTACCCTACCGGGTGGGCGCGTATGGTTTTTGTCATTTTGGGAAGTTGATGGTTTAATTCATGGTGGCAGGAAAGAATCTATCCTTCTTGGTGGTGACGACGCTCAGTCCCTTGTCCTCTGGCTCCCTAGCCATCTCTCTTTTGCTTCAATTTCGAGGCATCGAGGTGAGTCTCTTATACATGAGGATGTAGTCAGTCTCTCACTCATGAGGTGACAATGACTGGTAGTTTTTTGGGGACAGCTGGGTATTTGCATGCATCCAATTTTTGATTCTTCGCTCAAAAATACGTATATAAGATTGCCTTTACATATCTATTACATAGTTGGAGTCGTGGAGTCTTGCTGAATTGGCAACCCAGCAATCGCACACAAATTGAATGAGGCCATTTTTTACTGGTCTTTGATCGGTAATAACACGATTGATCGCACACCTGAAATGTGATTATTCGCTCTAGCGAGTCGCAAAGTGTTTACCGGCGATGTGGAATTGGGGCAGTGCCAGTGTTGACTCAATCTGTCATGTTCATGTCACGTTCTCAAGATCTACTATAACAAGACCCCTCCTGTCCGTCGCCCCCACTGAAACCCGACAGCCCAACTCAAACACAAAACACCCATAACGACCACACGACACTCTTCCACCAGTTATTCAGACAATCTCTGCTCTTCAAACAATCGACATAACCAAAACGCTCACCGAGCTACACGAACAACCGCCCCATTCTATGTCCGGTATCCAAAACCTCAAGTAAGTGACGCCGATTGCGACGACAAACAACGACCGAGTACTAACCACCCAACAGGTCTTACGGTATGTGAACTACACTTACGATAACTGCCTCTCGCACACGCCCTCTCCTCTCTCTCTCCCTCTGCCTCTGCGAGTCTATCGCTAGCCCCGCCTCTACGGATAACAAGGCTTGCGCACAACGAGTGGTTGGGCCGCCAGGATCTTCTACACCCACTCTCCAGTACAATTACTGACATCAGACACAGACCCATTTGCGGATGCGCAAGACGAGGTCTCGGGCGAAGCAACCCAGAAAACCACTCAACGAGGTATTTTGACTGCGCCACCACCATTCCGTGTGATCCGTTAACTGACCGCTTCCACAGACATCCACATCCGTATCCAGCAGCGCAACGGCCGCAAGACTTTGACCACCGTCGAAGGTATCCCAGCAAAGTTCGACCTCAAGAAAGTCTTGAAGGTTATCAAGAAGCAGTTTGCTTGCAATGGTACCATAGTCCAGGACGAGAAGGCTGGTGATATTATTCAGTTGCAAGGAGATCAGCGCAATGCCGTGAAGGACTTTCTCATCGACCCTGCGGGTCTCGAAATGGATGCCAAGACCATCAAAGTCCACGGTTTCTAACCGACACATCGACTCGGGCTCTTCGTTGAGAAATGGATCCCACGGCTTCCGACCAAGGGTTGGACAGATATGCCTTATCACACAGTGAGGGTTGGTGCGTGGCTTCTCATTGAGGATGGGCCCAAAGCCTTTGGCTGGAAGTTCCGGGTCACAATTTCTGAATGACTTTTGAGAGCGCGGGCAGTTTCTATGCCGAATATGTAGGGGACAGACACGGGTAGTGATCAGTAGAACTTATAACGTGCTACAGCTATATGAGGTTGATAGCTATAATGGAGATAGCCGTTGTCCAGAGCATGTGCATTGGTGTGGTGACATGAATTCTTCACACTCAGATCTTACAGAACGGCTCATCGTCGCAGCCCCCCTGGTCCAAGTTGCTTACTTCTTTCTGAGTTCACTCCGTGAATCCTAGTACATCCCGTAAGCCGCTCATAGCAGCATCTTCATCCAAACCCCTTGTCGAAGGCCGAAATCCTAGCCAAACCCTATGTAGAATTACTTCCACGTGTGCTCACCCATTACACACGTAGACCTCTTCAGCATGTACGTAGACTCAGCGGATGAAGAAAAGGTGTTTTTTTTTCCCTTAACGGAAAATGCTAGTGGACATGAAGAAATCGACATGCAAGACTTTTCGAGAGTGTGTTTTATGTGATAGTATACGTAGTCCCTAATTTTGCAAGATCTATGGGTATGAATGGCAATGGGATTGCCTTTTCAAATGTTGGAGGATGTGGTGAATTATAGTGTACTTCTTCTCATACATTCTAGTAGATTCATACTAGTACCTACTCTTCATCTAGGTATAAGTAGGGTGTGATAATTAGAATGTTTACTACTGTAGTATATCATGAAAGTGGAATCTTTTCAAGTAATAATAGATTATCGATACTAAGTATCGGCCTAGAACAACCCTAGCCTTTTCCTTCTTCTTTTCCAGAAAAGAAAGAAAAGAAAGAAAGGAAGAATTATTAGACGCGAGTTATACCTATAATTATTGACCTCAAGTCGCAGTTCCCGAGCTTATAGTATCAATAGATATCAAGAAAATTCCCACCTTATTTCCAGCTTCGTCGACAATGTCTATATTCTAGAATATGTCTAAACACGGTATTCCCATCTACTCTACTTACACCCCATCTCAAACATAGAGGAACGCCAAACCCAGTTTCCATTCCAGTATCCATCCGTAGCTGAATCATCTACAGTAGAGGATTTCCAACAGGTATGCCATAGAATCGATATCCCACCTCCCCTTCCCTTCCCCAAGAACCAATATATGTATATATATATACCGAACGCAACCAAACCGAACCGAACAAAATCCCTCTCGACGAGAGATCTACAAGGACAAAGGAAGGATAAGATAGGTATCGGAATCCTAGAGCCCACGTTAGTATAGGAAGGAGTAAGTACTAGCAAACAACATACCCATTCCCTCCACTCTACAAGCTCCTCCAACATCAGTAAAAGGGATGAAGCATTCCATCATCTCGAAGCTTGAGCTTGAGGTAGGCACGAAATGAATCCTCTCGTTAACCTTCCATCACCAAGCAAAGGGTACAGTGTAAAGGTAAACAGGTTCAAGAATCGATAGTCTCTTCGAATTTTTTTCGCCAAAGTGCGCTGAGTTGCAGCCTGAGGCCTCTATTTCCTGCCTGGCCGTGCAGCTAATTCAAGCTCGGATCATTGTGCATGAGCTAGCGCCATGGGATCGACGATCATCGGACACCTCGTTAACATGTCCGCCTCGCCTCGTCTTGGAAAGATAAAGCGATTACCAGCAACCCAGCCATCCGAGTTGTTGGCGGCTTAGCATGACATCAGATTCAACAGATTGTCTCTCTCACCCAAAGATTTCAAGGAAGGAACAAGTGTCAAAGATAGTGATGTGTGCATTACTAGGATGCTATAGAAAGGTCCTCAGCCTCATGAACGCGTATACAAGAAGGTCATGATTGCAATGCAAGCGCTATCCCGCTTTCAAAGCAAAAGACGAGTGAAGCTCAGGTTAATAGTGAGATAAACGCCAGTGTCCACCATGTCCAACACATATCATCAGCTAGCCAATCCTGGCATCCTAACTGGGAGTCTTCTGAGTGTCCATCAAACGCCGGCAAATATGCAGTGAAGAAAGCCGAAGCTCCCGCCCAAAAAATGTAGTCGTACAAGACACGAGATCAAACGAACTCGTAGTCATCCTCCTCGTCAGCGAGCATGGAGCGCTTGCCACCCTTCTTGATGGGAGTGCGGACGTCGCATTCACCAAGGACTTCGTACTCATTCTTGACAAGTTTCTCAGTCTCGTTGTTCTCGAATCGTTCGACGGCCTTTGCCAGAGCGGTACTCAGAACAGTGCTGCCATGTGTTGGACCCTTTGGCGCGTCAAAGGAGTATGTGATGTCGGCGTCGGGGGCAACGCTGGACTCGTCGGGCATTTCATCGCCAGAGGAGTCACTGGGAGCTGTTCGGGGGTCTATGATGTCGTGTCGCTGTGCCATCTTCGCGGTCTTGATGCCCAGTTCTTGATTGGTACGCGGGAATCTGGAGCTTGTCAGTACCGTTGCAGATGTGGCAGTAGGAATGGGTGATTGACATACCTTGGCTTCATCCGAGATGGAGCTCCGTGAGCTTCCTTTGTCCTGCCAGGACCCCAGGCCTCGCCCCTAGCCCACTTTGCCTTGCTCTCGCTCTCTCGCTTGTAGTCAACAGAGTTGCTGCGGAGATCGGCCATGGCGAGTGGTAGGGCTAGGTGCTTGAAGGGAGGAATGTTTGGAGGAGTGGTGTATGGCGGAGACGTGATGGATGTCAAGGCTGACGCGATATACAGTTCAGGAAGCGAGGTTGTGATGATGATGGGTATAAGGTGAGGTAGATTGTTGTTGTTGGGAGGTGGACGTGGTAGAGAGAGAGAGAGGGACTAGTAGACAGGGACCTCAGTAGGTGACAGGTGCTTATGACCTGTGAGTGGTAATCTAAGGCGGTTGGTTGAGTCACTAGGGGAAGGCGCGAGAGGTGACGGGATGAATCAGGTCAGGTCGAGAAGTGGCGGAGACGGAGACGGAGACATCGACGGGTTGATGACACAGAGAGGCCTTGAGTCGACTGCGAGTGCCAGGGGAGGGGTAGCTCCGAAGAAGCGCTGCTCAGATAAGGCTCATCATGGTAGTAGTAAAGGTAGGCTGAACCGCTTCGCTGCAAGTCCCGAGGCCGACACTGAAAGGACGCTTCCCTGCTTCCTCCGATGTCTCAACCGGGAAAAAGAGGAAGGTCCTGAGGTGACAGCGGACAAAGAGAAGCTGGACGACGTTGTTTTTCTTTACTATGTAGAAATGAACCACTCATGATTGTCGTGACGCTCGGCTTGCAGCTGCAGAGCTTGCCATTCGCCAACTGCAAGCAAAAGGACAAGCCACAAATGAGATCAAGCGCAGTCGTCCGTCATCCTGCATACTGCCTTAAGTTGCAGCTTACAGACTACTCCTAAGGTCCCTATCGAGCAAGCAGGTGACTATTTCCCTTCTCAAAGAACTTCACCTCAACACCATCCCGCGTCCTCAGCCACAACCGTGCTCAAGGCCGGAGAGTGTGGAGCGCATGCATGATCCTCCTCCCAAAAGCAAACCTCATTTCCAGTTTCACAGCTCCCACACATCCGCCGCGGCGTCGAGCGGATCTCCCCGGACTCATCACTCCCGTCGGCTATTATACACCTCAACTCTCCTCTTCTGACTCCTCCGCGAGCTCTGCCTCTTCGCTCGGAAGCATGTCTGGGAACCTAGTAATACGAGGGTGAATGCATGTCTCCAGCTTTGTTTAGAAACAGTTACGCATACCATCCATAAACGCCGAAATCAACCGAGTACTCGCCCATCGCAGAACGCTGCACTTCAACGCCTTCCGCCCTCAAAGCAGCTGCTTGTCTAGTCGCTCCCGATGGCCCCCTACAGACCCATCAATAAAACCACCGTGTCTCGAATGAGACGACGTTCAAGAAGAAGAAGAAGAAGAAGACGTTTACCTACCTAGGACTGATACCACCCTTTGCATTAATCACCTCCGCAGTCTATCAGCCTTGTCCCTCCCCAGCATTATTACAACAGAGACTCACTCTCTGCCATGGGACCGTCGAGCCATTGAAGCGGAGACTGGTATCATCGGGGAGATGCTTCAAGCACATCCCCACTTGTCGTGGACATTCCGCTATCATCGTTTAGAGGTCACCGCTGTCGTCGAAGCCATGAAGAAGGACTATGTTGACTCACGCTTTCCGACTAATCGTGCAATTTGTGCATACGAGGTGACTTTGCCGTGGGGCACCTCTGAAACTGCAGCGTACACAGCTGCGAAGAAGGCAGAAGCTTGTTCGCTCCGATGGGAAGGTCTCGGCATGATATTTGTTTGTTGTTGTCGAAAAGTCGTCCCGTCACCACCTGCATTAGAAGAAGGCGCAAATCTTAGCACGGTCCACCATTGCCGCCTGATCACCGCGTATTTCTCGGTCTGGAAACGACTCGACTTTCTGCGGACAGAGTCATCCGAAGGAATTTACAGAACTGCCAGATCTACAGATAAAACATACTGTGTAGTCCTGCACGAAGTCAGAAATCTCATTGAGACGAGTTCACGTATTTACAATAACCGCACGATATACATCATCACCCATACCATCTCTATGTACACTCCATCATCACATGTCATAACACCATGCATCCATGTATATCAAGCTTCCCTATCAAGACCACCCACTTTTCTTCTTCCACGTCCTCTCCTCCTGTTCAAACAAATCCGACAGCGTCTGGACCACAAGATTCGTAGCCCTCAACCTCCTCCTCTCTTCATTCCCATATCGATACCCACCAACAGAACTCTGACAGAGAATCGTGAGTGCCTTGAAAAGAAGTTTGTCCCACGTGAGCTTGAAGTCCAAAAACCGCTTCGCCACTTCCGGTCCCTCGATGAATCGCAGAGGGATCCAACCATCCATGATCAATATGCTATCATCGTCTTCCTTGGGTTGGAGAGAGGCACAAAAGAGTGCTGAGGCCAGGGGCGGAACAGGTGACGCGCCCGTGATGATGATACTGTTATCGTGCTCAAAGTTCGAATGGAGCGACATGTACGAGCAGAGTGAGCCTTTCAAGGGATTGGTTTCCCACGTCTTTCCAGGACCGTGTCCAGGTCGCAATACCGATTGGCCTGATAGTGTGACGGGAACACCTCTTTGCACCACGAAACGGTAGCTCTCTTCATGGACAGCGATGTTTGGGTAGAGGCCGACAGAGACCAAGGCTTTTACCAAGCCTGGTTTGTTGGATTGTTGATTGAAACCTTCCCGATCGTATTTATCGAAAATGGACAATCGCTTGAGCTGCGACTCGAGCTTCGTGGATATACGGTCGAAGCTCTCAAATCGCGGCACGAGCATGTAGCGCTCCTCTGCCCATCTGATAGCTTCGACCTCGCCGTCCTCGTTGCGAATTGTGCAGAAGTCTTGATACGCGTTCATAGTCGAGACAACATCACTGTTGGTTCCCACAGCGTATGCTCGTCTCAGCTGCGCCACACGTCCCTGCCCAGCGATATCTTCTGGAACTCCCCAGGGCGACATATGCATGGTCATAACAGCAGCTGATTTCATAATCGGATCTAGGCATCGGAAGAGAACTCCAAGAAGAATCATTTTGCCCACTGAGGGATCCACGTTCATGAGACTCAACGCCTGTCCAATGGCGGTCACTCTCAGATCTGGCGATAACCCTCCGATGGCTTTCAAATGGTCCAACGCCGCGATAATGTCTTTCTCGGGTGGCGGCGATAGCCATTTTGAAAAGAACTTATCTATGGGCAGCTTTGGAAAATGATTCCGTGCTCGTAGGCAGAGAAGTTGTAATGTGCCAGAATCGAGGGCATCGGGCTCGGGGTAAGGATCCATTGATGCGAGCCGATCCGAAGAATAGACTCCATAGTACTCCCCAGGTTGAACCCGTCCCACACGACCCGCTCGCTGAGCCACGTTGGAGCGGCTGATCCATTTGCGATAGAGTGTATTCGTTGGAAGTCCTTTGCTGTATTCAAGTAGTCGATGCTTTCCACTGTCGATCACGTACTTGACATCGGCGAAGGTGAGAGATGTCTCGGCCATATTTGTTGCGAGAATGATTCTTCGAATACCTGGAGGCGTTTCTGCCAAAGCTGCGACCAATCCCTCTGGATATGCTGAGTGGAGTAGAACTGTTTCGTATCGCTCTTGGTTTGAAAATTCTACCCCGAGAAAGGAATCCTTTTCGGTGAGGATTTTCTGCATGTGGTGGAGTTCTGCCCACCCTGGTAAGAAGACAAGAATGGAGCCTGATTCGGTATTGCCAGCGACGTGTGCTAGCGTGGAGGCGACGAGAAGTTGTTGCTGAAGCCATTCATTGCGAGTGACTTCCATTTCGTAATTACTCTCCCAATTGATGAGCTGTGGCGTGGGGTTAGTGCCCGTTGGCTCGGATTGAGTCCGAATTAAAGATTCGACCTCTGACATGGTGGGCGCGCCCTCAAACTGAGCTCTGTCTTTGGTTTGTAAAGTAGGCGCAGGTTCAGCAATGGCCTTCTGCTCTGCCACAATGTCTTCAAGATATTTGCTTGTGATAGGGAATTGCCGAGCTGGAATATTGATTACAGGCGGACGAATTGAATCTCCATCTGGGTTCTTCATTTCGAAGTACTGCTCGAAAAGACTGTCTTGAATCGTTGCGCTCATCATAATCAACTTTGGAACGTTAAGACCACGCTTCATTCTATCCGAGAAGACCAGTTTGATGGTCATCAGTAATCTATCCGTAGGATTGCCACGCTCATGGACTTCGTCGACAACAATGTGGGAGATGTTATCCAGCACCTCGTCGGTGGCCTTTTCGAGCTGGAGCACAAGCATTTCGGGGGTGGTGAATGTGATGCTTCCACCAAACAGCGATTCTTTCACTTCTCCACTAATGCGGTACCCCACGACATCACCAGGCTCCTCGCCTCGTTCGTTGCAGACACGAACAGCGAGCGACACTGCTGCAACTCGCCGAGGCTGTGTGCATACGACGTTGCAGAACGCACCTCGGCCGTTGGCAATGGCGTCGTCTAAGATAATTTGGGGTATTTGAGTACTTTTGCCACTACCTGCAGAACCAACTACGACACATTGGCTGTTATTTTTGATCAAGCTGAGGATTTCAGTCCGCTTTAGGCTCACAGGAAGCTGAGATCGCTGCAGCTCCACCTCTACCAGGCGAGAGTCGTAGGTTCGGTATTCTTGTCTTGTCTTAAGCTCTGCGCTTCGCTGTTGGTGAGATTGGTAGACTTCATGTTGAAAGGTTCGCATCTTGATGGTCCTGGTAAGTTGATTTACCTGCTTCGAAGCGGCATCAGGGTCGAATACGGGAAATGGGTCCACTCGATCGCTGACAAAATCCTCAACGTCAGCAAGATCAATGCTGCGGTCCAGGAAGTCCAAAACGTCGGATTGAAGTGCAATGGGGATCGGTGAGATCCGCCTGGGAATCACACCATTATTCGCCTTGACAGCTTGTTTGAAATCATTAAGCAACGTATGATGTTCGCGAACAAGTACGACAGCTGCTGCTAAAGACGCTGCTCGCTTTGCGTCGGAGACATTTTGCATGACCACAGCTTCTGCGAGAGGCTTGCTCGGCATATCTTCTTGCTGCCAGAATATTTGGCAAGAATGCAGCGTGCCAGCTGTTGAGACTTTCTCCTCCAGCCAAAAGAACTTGCCATCCATGCGAACGGACTCATAATAAGTGAGGATATCTTCTGCGTTGTCCAGATTGACCGTGTTAGAGTCACGCAATGAGAGGGCATACGGAACGGACATGTTTTGCTGGCGCTTCTCCGCTTCTTCCTTCAGGGCCATACAAGCCAATCCCTCCGCTTCTTCTGCCGATGCTCCTGTCGCACTGCCTGCCACACCCACATATGGGATGGACACAGTGGCGACCATTTTGTCGCTGTCCTCGGCTTTACGCACCCGGAATATAGGCATTTGTCCAAACCTGGCCGCATAATTGTAGACTTGCAATCTGCTAGCTCGGTGGATCTTCTTCCCTGCACTTCCCAACTCCCTCACCTTTGTCACTTGCTCCATCGGTGTCCAATCCAAGCCGATGAGAGCTTCCAACTTCTCCGTCTCATGTAATTGATATATGATATCCATCGAGGCGCCAATGCGAGCTCCCTGTTTGGTTGTATCCTCACCCCGGGCATCGATTGTCTTGCCACCGAGACTAACTCTTATATCGTGGCGCCAGGTATACTGCGTTGGCCGCTTGACTAGTCTTTCCTCATGATTGACCTTTCCGTATTTCTCCAGATGCATGTATAATGAGTCCAGTGCACGGGGATCTGGAGGTGTTTGAAAGAGGCCAGCTGGCAATTCAGAGTAGAAGACAGCACGGGGATATTCAGATAGCTGCGAATAATATGCGACGTCCCTGATGGGCAAATGACCATCCTCATGATGTATAGAAAACCACGATTCGAGCTCTTTCGCAAGGACCTGTGATCGCGGCGACGAGACCTTGGCAGCAAATTGATCGGCTATTCCAGTAGGACCCCTCCACCCATTCTCCCAGTCTTTGTGCCAGGCGATCCGTTCCAAAAGACGTGAAGCGACTTGAGATTCCAGATGGTGGTTGAAGGTGGTACCGGGGTCATCTTCGACGTTTTCTGCTTGAGATTGAGAGGCTGTGACACCGGTGGTGGATTTGGATCGGCGTGTATTGAGATATCCGTTTGGATGTAGGCAGAGGTAACCAACACTGCGGCCAGCCCATGGTGTGCATCGTCGGCACAAAACCTAGGTTCATTGGGTCAATGGCGTGAGGCGGGAATGAGGAAGAAATGGCAACTGACGTGTTTTATTGCCATGGTTCGAAGCCATGGTTGCATTCGGCTGCGATCAGCTCTCGTACGGCTACGAGGCCTGGGAGTGAGAGATCATTTGCATTTGTTGTGGTGCAGAAGCAGAATTACTTCGAATCTATGACAACTATTCATTCATGAAGCTAACCGGTTTGGGAGAAAGACCCTTCCGACTACAACAACAATCATCCGCATAACTTCATCTCTTGCCCATATTCCACTATGATCAAATCTACTTCTAGCGCATATCATACCAGCTTGAATTCTGGGCGTTGAGGTTGTCTTCCGCGCCCACCACGTGTTTGCAATGGGAGCACCGCTATATCTCCGTTGGATCGCTTAATTGCAGCAGGATCTCATGCTGTCTATGCAGTCAAACCTGCGAGCCAGGTCGGAGAACAACGGGCCCGCCACCCTCATTGCAGGCGGTTATGGCATACTCTGTCTGAATTACTGTGGTAGCAGTTCACACGGCGAGAAGTTTTCCACCGCAGCTACAGGCCGCATGGGACGTGACGATTACTCTGACTGCATCAGTGTCGTCAAAGCAGCTATCGAAGCCGGTTTCATTTATCCGGAGAAAGTGGTCGTAGCAGGCAGGTTGGTGAATCTCGTTCCAGGAGAGCCAAGTAGCGATGCATTTCTGGCGATTCGAGCTTCAAAAGTCGCCAAACGATTATCAATATCGATCTTGCATTGAAAGATCCCAACTTCATAGGTTTATTGAGTCGACTAACGCATACGCTGGGAGACTGGTACCAAGGCGGCTTCCTAAGTTACGCCTTTAAAGGCGCCAAATGCGGTGCAAGAGTCTCAGACTGGGACACCCTCACCTCCGACCTCCCATGGTACGAAGCCGCCCTCACCGGTTGCGCCCCCTGGACAGCACCCGACGGACCAAAAGACACATCCGCTCACCCAAGCTCTAACCGTGGCATCGCTAATTAGTGCCTCTGGAGTGACAGGTATATGTATCCTTCAATCAACCCCTTGAATTATCTTGATAGATGAATAGATAAGACGGAAGCATTCCGTCAAGAGGGAGATGGGAGACAAGAAAATAAAGCAATTGATAAAACATTGGTATCGTAATCATATACATTAATCAGCCGTAGTTCGAGAGTATCTTTGTACCCGAATCATAATATGTACAGCAATCACCAGCTGGGAATCTTAACTCCGAGTCTTCTCCAAGAGTATAAACAGGAAAAAAAAAGTTTCAACATGTATCAACATCGACAAATCACACATCCATACTGACCTGCTCCAAATGAGCAGTCTTCTCCTTGTCCGTCGTCAGACCCGCACCATCGGCATCGTGCCTGAACTCCTGATCCTCAATCTCAAGTTCAGCCATAATAATCTTATTGGCATTCCTGACAGGCGTAATCGTGAAAAGTCGGTCCATGGCCTCGAGAGGAATAGACTTCGTCTCGGGAATGAGAAAGTAGACGAATGGTACCGAGAGGATCATGAGGGAGGCGAAGAAGAAGTAAACTCCGTAACCCATGGTATTGAACATCTGAGGGGTGAAGCGAGAGATGATGAAATTCCAAAACCAATTGTTTGCTGCGGCGGAGGCTTGACCGAGGGCTCGTACGTTCTGGTCGAACATCTCTGAATTGATCACCCAGGGCGTACCATTCCAGGATGGAGTATAGAACGCGGTCCAGAGGTAGAAGAAAAATATGGCTGCTATGCCGCCCGAGGAAAGCTTTGCACCTGCAACGTTGGCGCTCTGGACGCCGGCGACTTTGATGTAAGCGCCGATGAACCACATGCAGAGAGATCCACCGATGGCTCCGCCCATGAGGAGTTTCCTGCGGCCGAGTTTGTCGATGAGGAATAGAAGCCAGACAACTGTAAGAACGGTCTTGACAACGCCGAAGATTCCAGTCGTCAAGAAACCTGTGTTTGTGCCAGTGATCCCCAAGGATTTGAAGACAGTAGGGCTGTAGTAGTTGATGGCGTTGATACCGGATCCATTCTGCCATAGGAAAAGCATTCCACCCAGGAAGAAGCGCCATTGCACCTTGCGGCTCTTTCCAACAGCAATGAATGGCTTCCAGAAACCTTCACCCATGGAATGACGTTGTTCTTCGATGGCTGCATCGATGGAGGCCACTTCCTCGACGATGTAGAGCTCGTCAGCGGGGAGTTGGCGGATCCAGCAAAGATTCTTGAGGCCTTTCTCTCGCTGACCGTTGGCGATGAGCCATCGAGGAGACTCGCGTAACCAGATGGTGCCAAACAGGAGAAGACCTCCTGGAATCAGTTGAACAGCGAAAGGAATCAGCCATTGGGAATGATTCGAAGGCAAGGTCTCAGCAATGCCATAGTTGATCCTAATCAACATGTTAGCATTATTTGAGATGCGTCGCATGATACACATACCAAAAGCCTACAAGGCCACCGATCTGCCATCCAAGTTCGTATATACCAACCAATCTTCCTCGCACTGCCGGAGGAGAAAGTTCTGAAATGTAGATAGGTACGATCATAGAGGCTCCACCTACGCCGACACCTGCCAAAACACGACCTGCGTATATGAATCCAAGACCACGTGCAGCCGAAGCTCCAAGCATGAGACCGGCACCAAGGTTGAAGACGAGGGAGAAGATGTATAAACTGTTTTTGCGTCCCCAATAGTAGTTCGAGGCGTAGGCGAGGAGGGATCCAAAAAAGGCGCCAGCTTGGTAGACCGAGACAATATTTGCCTTGACCAAAGCCAGGTGCGTCGTGCTCATTTGGGCGAACTTGAATTCCTTGGTGAAAGAGGGCAATGCCAGAGTCGTGCCAATGAAGGCGGAATCATAACCAATCATGCATGATGCAAAACTGGCGACAGCTGCGCAGGCGTATACTCTCCAATTGTACACGGCCTTGGGCGTCGGCCTATCTTCGTGAAGAGTCAAAAGACCCATGATAGCGGGATATCGAAAGTCAAATTGGAGAAGAGGTTCCAAGCTTCCAAACAGGAGATTGAACAGGACAGGGGAGAGGATGAGGATGATCCAGCCAGATAGATTGAGACGAAGCTGGGGAAAGAGGATGAAGCTGGGGAAGCAGGACCATCTAGATATACATAGTAGTCCTCAAGCGAGCACCATACCACCATCCCCACAACCCCAGACCTTCTCTCCCCAGCCGTCGAGCGGCGCATGGTCCGGATGAAGGCCAGGAAAGAGTTTTTCAGACGCAGAGGGGCCCTTGCCACGCATCCCGAGCTCAAAATTCCGGGGTCACGATGGATCGCTTCGTGGCATTGGCCGTTCATGGCTTGGATGGACTGGGATCTCGACGAAATGGCTTCGTGGCCATAGGTGGACGGTGAGGGAAAGCCGGGATGTGGTCGGGGAAGAGCCCGCCTCGGTATGGGCTGCATGACTGACTCGTTCGCGTCCAAGGTCTTGAGCGTCGGATAAAGGTATAAGCAGCTGGCCAGGACGCCAATCGTAGCGTGCAGATTGTCATCCTCATGTGGAGTATGAAGCGTGGGTGTCGACGGCTTGGGATGGTCACCATCTGATATCGGAAGAGCTTGGGCGCGCAGCATTGTGAGGATACCTATTGATGAAGACTCAGCTTGTTGGGCACTTTCGACTTTCGCTCCACATCATCTCCATCACCATTACTTTCTTCTTCCTTTCATTTGGAATCTAGATCTGAACTAGCTCCTGGAATATTCTATCAAGCATGTCTACCATGACAACGGTATCGATATCACCTCAGAGCGATCAAGTCGGCGTCCTTTTCGGCTATCCAATTGCCCACTCGCTTTCGCCTTTGTTACATCAAACAATATACGACACGTTGGGTTTGAAATGGAATTTTTCTTTGTTCGAGAGCTTGGATATGCCACAATTTCTCGATTTCATAAGGGACCCTCGATGCTTTGGTCAGCCATTGTATCTTTAGGTACTTTCTCTTTTGCTGATCAAATCCAGGCTCGGCAGTAACAATGCCTCACAAAGTGGCCATTCTACCTCATCTCGACTCTCTGACCCCCGAAGGTCGTGATTGTGGAGCTGTAAACACAATCATTATCCAAAAAGATGCAATAACAGGGAAACGAAGTTACGTCGGTACGAACACAGATGTGATTGGAATTCAAGAATCATTTTATCAAAACGTTTCAAATCCAGACGCCATCTTCCATAACAGGCCTGGTATGGTTATTGGAGGAGGTGGTGCAGCAAGAAGCGCAGTTTACGCCCTTCGCAGATTGATGCAGTGCAAACCCGTCTACCTCGTCAATCGAGAGAAGTCAGAAGTCGATGCTGTCATTGAAGAGTGCAAGTCAAGAGGGTTCGGTCAGAACTTAATCCACGTCGAGACTTTGGAGGAAGCTGAGAAACTGGCTGGACCTGGAGCGATTGTGTCTTGTGTTCCTGATTTCCCACCGAAGACGGAGCAGGAGCACCAGGCGAGGAACGTGCTGAATTGCATGTTGGCGAAGGACCACAAGGGCGCCATCCTAGAGATGTGCTATCATCCGAGCCCCTGGACGGAAATTGGAGGATTGTCGGAAAAGGCTGGCTGGCAGGTCATTCTGGGCACAGAAGCCATGATCTACCAAGGCTTAGCACAGGTGAGTCTTCTTCTCAGACTGCGACAGAGAAACATGGCTAACGCTCTCGCAGGCTAGGCATTGGACTGGAAAGAGTCTGGAAGAATTGCCAGTGGAAAAATGTAAAGCCACGATCGAGGCTAAGCTGAAGGAGGCGAGGCTGTGAAGGCTTGATGACTAGTCTGTATTGTTAGAGACCGATCCATATGAGAGACTGCCGTGCTTGGGAGGAAGGTCCGGCTATGTTCTTTGCCCCTCCTAGCCCATATGAATGTGCTTAATCATGGGGCTTGGCTTGCTCCATTTGTCCCAAAGAGCCAATGGTTAAGCATAAGATGATTTCCTCGCTTCGCATCTGAGGAAAAATTTACGTGGCATTGTAATGATAGATTTGAGCCATGAATTGGTACTGGAACATGTGGTCAGATGCCTGGGCGTGAATAATCGAGTTCTCGCACTCTCCGCCAAACTTCTCGCACTGCTCTTTCCTGACCCCGCCGGGCCGTTTCGCCGTCCGATGGTCCTGCAGCGCTGCTTGGTGGTCAGCGTAAACGTTTTTCCAATCTCTTCGAAGGTTACATACCGGATACCAAGGTATAGTCGACTTCCAAGGTTGACATCCTCAATTAGAGCTGTTGATGGATCATCTGGTGGATTCCCTCTTGTCACCAATCCACCAGATTCTTGTAAGATGCATATACCGGCCGCGACGTCCCTTGATTCTGTCGTTAGCGATGTCCATTGCTATCGGGATTGATTGTCTTACCATTCCCAACATCCTCCCTCCCACCAGATGTCAAAAGATCCCATAGCCGTGTAAGCCAGATCCATCGTCGCACTTCCCAACATTCTTACACCGTGAACCATTCCACCCTTGCCTCCTCGTCCTCCAACTTCCGTTGCCATGTTTAAAAAACTTTCTTGCTTCCGGTACATATTGCCATCTGGAACATCCCTTCTGTCCTTTCCCCACTCGCAAGATAAAATGCATCCTTTCGGCGCCTGAGCCGGTATCGATGGGATGGGGTTTCTCACCAGGGGTAATTGCTGCTTCTCGTTGAGCCACGCACCTTTGCCTCTACATGCGTGGAAGAGTTGTTGCAGGAAGGGCGCGTTGATAACGCCGATAGCTGGTTTCCCTTCCAGTATGAAGGCAATTGATACGCAGTACATCGGGAATAGGTGAACATAATTCACCGTTCCATCCAAAGGATCGACGCACCATGTCGGCGTTGTGTCTTTGATCAGGTAGGTTTTGGTATCGCCTTTCGAGTATGATTCTTCACCAACAAAACTACGACGGATAGAAAATGTCAGTTCTTATTCGTACACAGTCAAATCGGCTGAAAGGGATTGGATAGAGGGCAACTAACTCGTGGGAAGGATATCTTGAAGTGATTTGACGTTTGATAAAAGCTTCAACATCTGCAAAGCTTGGTTTCAATACACGATCCCCAATTGCACGAAACCTTGACAATGAATTCAAGCTCACCTTCATCGGTTTGAGTCACAATGTCGACCGAACTTGCTTTCTCTACAGATGTTTGTTCTTTGCGACCATCACCTTGCATTCGTAGATTTGCAGCTTCGAGCAGAAGATTTCCTGCATCTTTGCCCAATTGGAGAGCGAAAGCATAAATTTCTTCTAGCTCGGTCTCTCCTATCGAAGACATTTTGATAGAAAGAGATGCGATGAATTTGATGTATGACTGAGAGTCACAATGATACTCGGAAGACTCTGAACCGAGCCCATCTATCTAAAGCCGATGGAAGCCGCTTTCAAGTTGAGAAACCTAGAAGCATCACCGCCATTAACAATGATGACAATGTCAGCACCAATCCTAGACCCGATATAGCTTCACGCGTCAAACTGCGCTGGTCCGCTGGAAAAGCACTTAACCGTGAACGAGATGACATGAATCACCTATGCGCAGGAACCACCATGTGTTGATTCGTGGGAACTATCACGTACAGTCGTTCAGTGTTCAAAGCAGCAATCATGGCGAAGTCAATCCTACTCATCAATGGTCCAAATCTGAACCTCCTCGGTAAGTTATCCCAATTTTTACCAAAAGCGGATAGCTAACAAGCCATATCCAGGCACAAGAGAACCCCATATCTATGGCTCAACCACCCTTCCCGACGTAATTTCGCAAGCCCAAGACCAATGCCAATCTCTCTCAATCACCTTCTCGCATTTCCAATCGAACTGGGAGGGCGCCATCATTGATCGCATACATGAAGCGAGAGGGAACATCGACGCCATCGTAATCAACCCGGGTGCCTTGACACATACAAGTGTTGCCTTGCGAGACGCTTTGACAGGCGTGGATATTCCATTCGTGGAGATACACATTACGAATGTGCATAAAAGGGAGGCATTCCGCCATCACAGCTATCTGAGCGATAAAGCCGAGGCGGTTATTGCAGGACTTGGGACGTTTGGATACAAGGCAGCTATCGATTTCGCAGCGCAGTTGAAGATCAAGGAGAAGGCATCACTATAATGCTGAAAGACTTGGTTGAGTGTGGGAATAATATCAAGCAGACGAATGGAACGAAGCTCACGCTTGAATTTCTACTGGCATACCGGTATCTAGTGCCTCTTTGACAGCCTCGCAAACGACGACAGCTCTTAGACCATCTGCGCCAGAGCAAACAGGATGCTCTCTGCCAGCCAAGACCTCCACGAGATGCTTGACCTGCAGCTCGAATGGCGCCTTTCCCATGTCGACTTCCACTTCGGTTTCCTCGATCTCTTCATTCCAGCTGTTGATTACGTTGTACCTTGACCATTTCATGTCAGGGACAGAAATCAACCCTTCCGTGCCAAAAATGCGGTAGACATCCTTCCCAACTTTCGGTATCATTGGGTTCTCACCAGTTCCCGCCTCGAAATTGTGAGGCGAAGGTACGTTATCCGATAACAGGAATGTTCCAACAACCCCACTTCCGAATTTCAGGACAATCGCTGCACCTTCTTCTACCTCGAACCCGCGCCGTGAGATCGTTTTCTCTGCGAAGACGCGCATGATCGGGCCAAGAAGGTAATGTAAGATGTCAATCTCGTGAATCAGGTTTATCATGATAGGTCCACCTGACGTGGATGATTGATGCCACTTCAATGGCGATTCAAAGTACGAAGTAGGCTTGCAAATCGTCCAGAGGCCAGAGATAGCAGTGACATTGCCAATCATCCCAGCTTGAAGGAACTTCTTGGTAGCCACGACGTACGGATTGAAACGGCGATGATGCCCCACAAGCAGACACAGCTTTTCTTCTTCGGCATGATTAATCTAGATCACTTGTTGGCTCTGCTAGGAAATATCGAACATGGCATAGTTACCAGACTTTGAGCCGATTTTACGTCTCCAGAAATCGGCTTCTCTACCAGGACATGTATACCTGCTTCGAGCAACTCCTTGCAAACAGGAACGTGCGTGTGATTTGGCGTACAGACAATCGCGACAGCAGGTTTGCAGCCTGCTGCTAGCATTTCTTTGATTGAATTGTACCATGTTGTACCAAGGTCTTGGGCGACTTTCTGAGCTGCTGGGTTTGGATCGACGATGCATGTTAGCTCCGCCGTGGGTTCTTGAAGTACTGCTTGCGCGTGGCGAGGGCCGATGAGGCCTGTTCCGACTACCACTATCTTCGTTGGGATTGGAGGCATAGTTTATCAATTTTTACTCAAGCTGAGGCGTTGAGTTGCGGTCAATTGTGTTTATGGACTTGCTATCGCTATTTGGCATTGGACTTGATTTGAAAAAGTAGCAATACCCAACCAAGTATTGTGGAAGACGAATAGCCGATACCCAGCTGACCACTTCGAGCTGACAGGAATTGAAAATGGAGAAATTGTGGATTCTTCCCCAGTCCGGGGAATACTAGGGAGGTATCGTTTGGGGTAAGATGTCCACGACACTGGCCAAACAGTACTAGTAGGTGGGGATGGATAAGTCTTTACCCGCCTAGGGTCTTTCCCACCAAGCCAGTCCCTCAACCTTCATCCCCTCAGCACAGTGACGCTGCATCAGCAGCAATATCTACAACGGTATCACACTCGCTGTCCACGATCCAACCTCGGTCGGTATTGTGTCCTAGTAACATCTCTTTTACAGCCGCACAGCGTAGCTTAGTTTGCGCTAAACGCGGGGTTTAGCTTCTCTGAGCAACGGCTAAACTGATGAGAGTCTACAAGCTGCCTAAAGAAGCTACTTCTCGCTTTGCCAAGAGCCCAACTTACACTGCGCGGCTGCAACAGCGATGGCGGATGAAGATATGCCAAATGTGGACATGGTTGATTTACGGGTCTCGACAGGGGCTGTCTCTTCTCATCCGCCACTACCCTTTCGCTGGTCGATGTATATCTGGGCGTAGCGAACTGTGCTTTATCGATCAACAACTCGTTGTTCTTTGTACCTTCGTACACTATCTATTGAAGACGGAATTTCACCGTCCTTGCTTCGGATTGCAGCTTGAGTAGTAGAATACTGCTCCTTTAGACGTCTGCTTTACACAGGCGACAATTGTCAGATTCCTGCATCCTCGTGTTGTGAGTGGTATCCTATGCGTAAACTATTACAACCTTTTCTGGCCGTCTGCTTACCCACACCGCCAGAACCATAAACTCCATCAACATGGTCTTCCAACAAGCAATCAGTTCAATGTCGCTCGGTCGAGCTTGGGTACACAAATTACCTGACAAACTCGACCAAGCAAAACGCTTCGGCTACAAAGGCATCGAGCTATTCTACGAAGACCTCGAATACGTCGCCAAAGAACTGGAAGGCGGAGCGACCCCGTCCAACCTCCTCAAAGCATCTAGAAGCGTCCGAGAAATGTGTGATGTACGCGGCCTAACCATAATCGCCCTCCAACCATTCATGCACTACGAAGGCCTCCTCAACCGAACAGAACACACCCGCCGCATTGAAGAAATGAAACTCTGGCTCAAACTAGCGCGAATTTTAGGAACAGATCTCATTGCAATCCCATCGACTTTCATCTCCGAGGAAGAATGCACAGGCGATTTCAACACGATTGTTCAAGACCTCCGTGAAATCGCAGAGTTGGGATCACAAGAATACCCGCCTACGAGATTCGCCTACGAGGCTTTAGCATGGGGCACGTGGACGTCAACCTGGGAACAAGCCTACGACATCGTTTGCGCCGTCGATCGACCCAATTTCGGACTGTTAATGGATACATTCAACATGGCCGCGAAAATCTACGCCGATCCCTCTTCACCAAGCTGTAAAACACCAGATGCCGACGCAGCAGTAGCCTCCTCCATCCAAAGGATAAAAACAACAATCGATGTCCGAAAACTCTTCTTTGTACAGATTGTAGATGCACAACGCCTTTCCTCGCCTCTAGTAAAAGGCCACGAATTCCACGTCCCCTCGCAACCCTCCCGAATGTCTTGGTCACGCAATTGTCGCTTATTCTACGGCGAAGAAGAAGAAGGCGCATACCTCCCCATCCTGGCAATCTCAAAAGCCATCGTCAAAGATTTGGGGTATAAAGGATGGATCAGTGCGGAACTGTTCAATCAGTACATGAACTGTGCTGATGGTGATGTGCCTGAGAATTTGGCGAGGAGGGGCGCAGTTTCTTGGAAGAAGTTTTGTAGGGATCTGGAGGTGGATGGGGGTGGGAATGGGAAGGTGACGACGACGACGACGGCTGTTGTGCAGAGTGTTGGGAATTGTGTTACTGAGGTGAAGGGGGTTACGCATACTGCGACGAATCTCGTATCGATGGAGGGGTGATGGCGTAATGTGTGTATACTGGACGCGAGATATCACTAGATCTTTTTAATTTTTGTAATGGCATTTCTTAGGAGTCTTTAGGGGGGAGGGGGGATCTGGAATGTTTAGGTCATATCATATATACAATGTATGCAATTCTTGTCGACATGGATAAACTCCAGTGCAAGACCCGTAAGCCAAGTTCACTACGGTCATGAACGCCTGCGATATCTCGTAAATTCCACGTCATGAACTGTATCCTAGATTCATGAGTAAATCATAGAAATCTCATCTACGCGAGACAGGGGAATTGTTTCGAATTACAGGCTTCTTATCTATGGCAAAATTATAGGATTTATAGGAGACTTACAATACCAAAAAACAGAAGAAGGAAGAACTCCCTCTTTCTCTCTTACTTTTTTTTTTTTAATCTCGCCTATTTCTTTTCTTTTTCGATTTCTTTCTATTCTACCTTACCTTCTTCCTCCCTTGCTTCTCTTTTTACCTTTTAGATCTTACGACATATAACCAATTTACAGCCTACAAAAAGCAAAGAAAAGAAAAGCGCAAGGAAGACAGGGAAAAAACAGAAAAACGATTCCCTAAGAAAAGATTTTAAGATTGTCTCGGGTCTTAGACCGAGATTTCGTAGTAGAATCTAAAGGACATAGAGAGAAGATCCCAAGGTTCAACAGGCTATTTACGGGCTAATTACGGCCCTTTTTTCTCTTCTCTATAATCGAACTAACCTTTCTAAATAATAAAGTCGTAATTTCTCGTGATATTCGCTGTTATGTAGCCGTTGTAGGCGGGGTGTCGCTTCCTCTCTTTGCGGACGCCTTTGCAAATCTTAAATAGTCTACTGGTAGGAGAAGACCACGGATAAGAGACGTCCTTTCCCTTCATATCTCAAATCTGTTTAGCGCGTTCGAGAAAGGCCCCCATTCACACCGTTGGTCAGTCCACTTTCGCTCAAAGAGAATGTTGCGTCCGTTGCTGGATGGCTTTTCCACTCGAGATTGCCAAGTCTGCCTCGTTGCACGTGGTCAAATCAAAGAACAGAATTCGGCGTGAAGTTTCAAGTTGGTAGAAATGCCCTCGTAGACTCTCGTGGGTTAGTTGACTACCTTTTTGGTTTGCAACAATCACGGCTCTTGCTCGCCAACATGTTCCAACCTCCATTGCGTCGCCTCCGGATCCGGACGTCCTTGTTCATCCCTATAATTCCGCAAGACTTCAGTTCTCATAAGTCTTCTTGGAGCTCGACGCCCAGTGAATAGCTCGAATTGTGCAAAGCCTTGTTCGGGCAGCAAATCCAGCCCATCCATTGTCACCCAGCCTTGGGATGATTTGGCGCGGATCTGATCGAGTAGCGGTGTTCGGACGTTTCTGTATGCGACCTAAGGTAAAAATTAGATGTGGCATGACACGAGAGAGGATTGATGAGACTGACCTCCATGACAACACCGCCAGTACGACTTTGCAACCATTGCTCCGGTATTGTAAAGTCTGGAGATGGATTCTCGCCAATCCCATGCGTTGGAATACACGAAACCACAATTGTTGGATCCCGGAAGTCCTTGGGCCAGTTTTGATGTAAAGAATGAATGGATTGCATGTGAATCTGAGAGTCTGGAGGCATCCGTGCGCGTACAGATGTTGCAAGACGGATGGTGCTATCATCTAATAACCCCCTGAAATGCGTGATCAGCTTCTCGGCGTTGGAGTTGGTTCGATTGTAGATGAATATGTTTCGGACTCCCAGCTGTAGCATGGCGTATATGGCAGCACGCGCCATACCTCCAGCGCCCACAATTAAAGCGGTCGTTCTGGGTGACACTGCGTTCGCCGGTGACAGGCCACGTCGGACGCATGCTCGAATGCCAATCCAGTCTGTGTTCTCGCCGTAGAGTGCCTGAACAGGTCCGGATCGATTGCGCTCCTTGAACAACTGAAGGTCGTCCGGAATGCTTCCATCTTCGAGCAGATGTCTTACTGGGATCAGAGTATTGATTGCTCCGATAGCTTTTGCATGACAGCTCAATGAATGTGTCAATGCGATGACTTCGAGCTTGAAAGGTAGACTGATTGAGCACCCTCCGAATTGAGGATCATTTACGAGAGCTCGTAGTTCACTCACACTCGGGGTTTGATGTGTTGTGTAAGTATGAGGCATTCCACAAGCACGGTATGCTGCCGAATGCATGGCGGGTGAGAGAGAGTAGCCGGCGCTTGCTCCCATGATGTAGAACCGCATAGGATCGAATACAAAAGATGAGTACAGCGCTTTCGTTGCCTCCATCGCGGAGGTTCTTGGCGATTCTGGACCTTGCGTATCGATGTCTTCGTGGGTGACAGGAGTCATGATTGTGTTGAAACAGCAAGATGTCCTGCCGAGAGATCCCGTATTGTAGGCGATGAGTGGAATATAATTTGACTCTATTGCATTAATCTTTGCCCTGAATCCATCCACGGCGAAGTTGTCTTCAACGCAAGTGGCTGGCCGACAAAGCCGGACGATGTCGAATCCCAAATTCTGGGCTCTTTGATACGCATGTAGCCAGAAATCCGAGTGCCACGGCTCTGGTGAGTGGAGATGTGCAATAAGCCTGGTCGACCCTTTGCTCTTCACCACTTCTCGGATCTCATCATCTGAAAGGGAGAGGTCTGAGGTGGCGAACTCAGGAGCCAACCGAAGACCATGGTGGACAAGATCAAGATAGGATGGTGAAACACCGTATTTGTCTGCTTGCGCTTTGCGGTCCCTCCACTTCACATGATATAATATCGGGACTATGGTGTTTCGACGTATGACGGCGAGTGCTTCGCTGACTTCAGAGAATAAAGGCAATCGACCTCGCCCATGTTTGTCTCGTTCTAACCAGCTGTTAGTGATAGGTTCTTCGCTTCTTGAAACAGATTATACACTCACCAATTTTGCCAACCTTCATCTCGAATACGTCGGCTCCCTCCTCCAGCCGCTCCACATCCAAAGACGAAGTCATGATCTGCGAGAGTGGAACAGAGACTGCGTAGGTGAAAAATCTCGAATCCACACGAACACGAGACAATGGATATGCTTCTTCCAAAGCCGGTATATTCTCAATCTTAGTTGCCAGTGCAAGAAATTTCAGGAAATGACGCTCAGCTTTCTTCAAAGTAGGCCTTGGAGCTGGTGACCGCTGACCTGGGCTAAGTTCAGGATTAAATCGCAAAAAGTCGGACTGATTGAAGAATTCTAGATTGGAGCTCGCTCGGAAGGTCTTTTCCGTTGCGTTAAGTAACTCAGCGACTTTGCTTCTTTCCGCCACGTTTAAGTAGGCTTGAATCGCATCCACATCTCGTAAAATGTGTATGACTGGATGGGTCTGCCCATATTCGGATAGCAGGATCTGGCCATCTCTGCTTAAAGACACAAGACCACAGACGATGACACATCGAGTTGGATTACTGTGGAGTACATTTCGCAAGATTTCGATGGCTCGTCTTTGATACTCGGATGATCCATGGGTCTTTCGAAACGTAGCTGTCGACTGACCTGTGGCTTCCTTGAACGCGAAGTCGGTATCGATGAGTCTTCTTTGGAAGGCTGTTGCTGCAATTACTCCCAAAGTAGATTTTCCCGTTCCTCGTGCGCCAAGGAGGACTATGGAGGCATCTGAAATGAACGATCTTTGCAAACTAGTCGATGCAGCGGCTCCGCTACTCGCGCTGTAAGCTGCATCTTATTGCAGTCAGAAACACGTTCAAGAAGATGTTTGTGTCAACTCGCCAGGACATTATTCCAAAAACAAATTCAAGGAGATAGAAATGCCCAGCTAGAAGGAGCCTTCCCAGCAAGGACACTTCAAACAGCACGAGGTGAATCACTCACCAGCAATGTTCGTGTTCAGATTATTCGATAAGTTGTGCACAGGTGAGGCCCTTGATGAGGTTCTTGGGGTTGATGTATGCCGCGACGGAGAGCCATCAGCCGAGAGGCGTCCATTCATAACATCGAACGGCCGTTTCGAGCCGATGCTTAGAGTAGTCATTGCGAGATCTTGAGGCTCAAGAGGAGGACGTCCAAAGCTCTGTAAGAAGAGATCCAAAGCTGTGGGGTAAAGCCATGTCGTTGCCTCGTACCGGCGGTGGTACCCGCATGGTGGTAGCAAAGAAGCAAAGTGATGGTTCTTGGGTCTACCTAGGTAGTTGGACCGGGTTTGAATTTATCCGGACGGGTGCGGGTACGGGCCATCACGAGTTTTTGAGGCCACACGTGATGGAGATGGAGATGGAGATCTCCACTTCTCCGCAATCTGAGTGCACTCCGAAGTTGTGGCGATGGACTCCTGCTTGATATCTGCTACGAGTCTCTACTCTAGCAAGGGAGAGTGACTATCATATCTCACTCCCTCACTTGGCTACTCCATGGAAGCGTACCTAGTAGGGGATGCAATGGATGTCAACTTGTTCGTTCGGTAAGTTGAACGACGCGTCACCGAAAAGAATCAAAGGCAAAGGCGCTGAGCTGACTCTTACTCGTAGAAATCAATATCACAGCTCATGTATGCACACCACTGCTTATTGCTTACTGCCAGGTCGAAACAGCCGCATTGATATTGGAAGATATAATCTCGATTACGACCACGATGCTCTAGGATTCGAGCCGCTGGAAATCTTGGATATTGCCGATAGAAGTTTAAGAAACGGTTCATTCTTGACCTCGTAAAGCGTCTGATAGTTGGAAGACTAGGATTGCTAGAGAACATATTAAAACTGGGCTTGGAAAATCAGTTGAGAAGGTAGATTACTATCCCTGTTTATTCTATTCAACAAATCTTTACCTCAAGATAAACCGGATATGATTACTGACCCGTAGGAACAGTCATAATGGTCGACTCAAAAAGAAAGAAACGATCTGGCGAGATTAGCGAAGATATTCCTCCTGCCAAGAAGCCAAGAGTACGAGTATCGAGAGCATGCGATCAGTGCAGAAGTGCGAGAGAGAAGTGTGACGGAATTCAACCGACATGCTTTACTTGTGAATCATCGAATAGAGACTGCTCATACACATTGAACCCCAAGAGAAGAGGTATTCACCGAGGATATATTCGGACTCTGGAACTCACCCTGGCCTGGGCGGTAGGCAATGTTCCTAATTGCGATGTTGCTTTGAAGGGGCTGCTTCAGGATGAAAAGGGTCAAGCAATGCTGTCTGGCTCAGACACCGCAGCTGTCGAAAAGATGCACAGAAAATGGAGAAAGACGCCAGTTTGCAAGACTATCGACCGTATCCTGTCCGGCTCGAATGATGGGCCTGTTGAAGAACCCGAGGCTTCTCCACCCGAGGAAGATGACGATGAAGACGATGATGGCGAGCAGATTGTGACATACAGGATGGAAGCGTCGTTGATGACACCTGAGTCTCAAAACATCGACTATCCGAATCGGAAAGGAACGGAGCCTCTAAGACGGTATGTTTTGGGCTTGGTCAGGTCACCATGCTCATCCCGTGTGCTAACTATCATTCTTAGAACGACTCCAGGACCACCGCGCTCTGCTGGAGTGCAGCAAGATGATTCTGCTTCCGGGATTGACACACATACAGCGACGCTGCTGGTTCTTCCCGACAACTTCTGGCGCCTTCTGGATATTTACTTCGCCTACACACATAGCTGGCTACCTATTGTAGAAAAGGACAGAATTTTGAAGATCTGCTACACCTACCCTCCCGAGGGACTTGCCATAGATCCAACAGCATTTGGTTCTGGCAACCACGCGGAATTGTGGAACATCTTTGCTCTTGCGGCCGCTCAGGAAGTCCCAGGAGCGAGAGGTCCAACGACAGAGGTATCTGAGAGAATGTCAGTAGCTCGGATGCGCAGAATTGCTAGAAGTCTTCGCCCGACCGACCTCGATATCTTTGAGCTCGGGCACATCAACAGTCTTCTTCTTGACACCCTTATAGATATTGGCTCTCGGAAGTTCACCTCTGCTTGGAGCACCCTCGGGCTCGCAATTCGAGCAACTTCGCTGCAAGAAGTAAATGGAAAGGCCTCCGCCGCGAACAGGATCAAGGCTACATTTCTCGGGTGTTTCGTTCTAGAAACATTCCTTGCCATCGAGCTTGCGAAAATGCCTTCGCTTCGACGAGATCAGGTCATGCACGTCGGGTTTCTAGACGAAGAGGGCATGGATGAGTGGCAGCCGTGGGCAGGCTGTGAGGGTTTCGGAAGCAGTGCTATAGATGCTGGCGCAAAGAGGTCGCATAGTCCAATGCTAGCAAAAAGCACCTTCAACCAGCTCGTCAAACTATGCTATGGGATCAACGATCATGCAGTGGGACAGATTTGCAACAGCTCATCGAGCGAAGAGCAGGACCTATATCAGTGGATACAAGATTTCCCAAAGAGTCTCGGCCCTCTCCACTCTCTGCGGGCGAACGAGTCAACCCCGCAGAGGTTGAACCTTTTTCTGGCCTACCTGTTCACGCGAGCAGTCTGTAGCCCGCAAAGCCATTCCGACGCCGTGGACGAAGCGCTTGGTGTTTTCGACCATTACTCGAGCACTCTCGGACACCAAACAATGCCGTCAGTATTTCATATACTGCTGGACACTTTTCAAAAATGTCCTAGTCTAGACGGCTTGAGACAGACTCGACTGGCAGGCATCCGCTCGCGACTGTGCAAAGTATGGGAGCCGCGTCCGATTGCAGAAACCGTGTTCACTCCACCGGCCATGTCCAATCAGTTCGGTATCCCACAACAATCACCCGTTCCCTCAGAACCGGCACATCAAAGGAGGAGTATAACGCAAGATATGCAGAAGCAGCACGAGATTCTACCAAATCCCCTCCCAAGTCTGCTTCAGCAATCCAGACCTCCCTTTGATCCAGCGCAAACCACAATCCCATTCACAAACGAAATGTCGCCTCATCATCGCCTGTTGGATTTTGCACCTCCAGGCTCAAATCAAGCCATGTACAATTCGCCATACGACAGCTTCAATCCTCATCAGTATGCCAACGGACCACCCTTGTCTGTTGGCCCTCCATCAGCCTCAATATCAGGCTTCACAGATTTGGATGCCATGTTCGATGACCTGACATCCTTCGACGGCGTGGAAGCAGGCTTGCAACCACAGTTTATGCAAAATCTAGGATTTGCACCCAACGCCGACTTGGCCGAGTTCATGGGCTTTGATGTCCCTTGATGACGGTGTACAGTAGAATTAGGCATCCCAAATTAAATTTCTCTCGTTGAGGGCCCATGACACAGAAGAGTTTCTGTATCCGGATTCTGGAAGCCAAATGAGAGCGTGAGGCTGTGACACCAACTTCCTGCATCCCGGCTTGGATAATGCTTTGGCAAAGCGAGATTGCGCAGGTGATAGAAGCGACGCGGTGCTCTATGGTAGAAGCTGCGCAGATGTGGATAGACAAGTCATCGTAACAGATGAACGATATCAATAACAGATTTCAGCCGTTCCTTGAGAGTCTGATGAAATTTCCGATCCAAACGAACCAAGCCCCGCGAAAAGTTCGATTCGTCTTGTAATCCGAGTTTCTGAAATGAGATGGACACAACCATTAACCACATCGATGACTACACCTCGGATATAGGCTCCTCAGAATCCTCCATCATTTCCATCAATTCATCAGCCGTGTCCAGTCGAGCCTGTACACCCTCTACACTGAACACGAAACTATATCCTCTTTCGTGGCGGCCTCAACAAGCTCCAACCACTGTTTGCCCACCCGTCGCACATTCCCAATGATGTCCTTACACTTCTCCTTCTCCGATTCCTGCTGCTGTGGCTCCTCTGCCATCTGCTGCTGTACCATCTCCTCACTCACCGCTTCAACAAAGTCGCTATCACCATCTTTATTGTCGACGTCTTGCTCCACCATCTCCACCGTCGCATTCTCGATTCCCCGGATCATCTGCATAAAGTGCGAATGAGGAGCTTGATGTTCTTCATTAAACTCCTTCTCCAAAGCACGAGCTTCCTTCTCCGAATCCCAGGTCCGCTTCCATTTGACAAAGGACTCTCTTTCTACTTCCCAGGCTTTCCTCGCTTCGTTCCAGGCCTGCTTTTCCTGTTCGCGAGTCTGCTTCTCGTGTTTCAATTCTTCCATTTTTTCATCCGGTGCAGGACGTAACTCCTCGGGCTCGTCTTCAAGCTCCAGGAGCTGGGTGTCGGGTTTTGCGTCCATGGCGGCCTACCGTGTCCGGTTCTCTGTTACGTTTGAAGTGGAATATGAGTGTGCGCCTGGCAGGTGGAAAGGAGCGTGACGATGTAAGCTATAAATATAGCGAAAAACACATTACGCATCTCAAAGAAAAAAAACGTGCGATTAGACTAAATGGCAAACCTCAACCGCGCGTCATTGTTGTTGAACGCGTTTGAGTATACTCAACGATCCCAGACGCGAAGGTAAACAAACAAAAAGACTTCGCACATTGATTTGGCCCTTTCCAGACCTTCGCCTAACTTTCTACATCCAATTCTTTCTGTTCTCAATCACATACAAACTTCTTTCATCACAAATACCACCATGCCAAATTCAGCGCAATCAGACATCGCGGATGCCGGCGAAGAGGCGCAGGACTCACTAGCTGCCAACGAACGTTCAGGGGTTGGAAATGAATAGCGAGACTGAAAAGCTCGAGGAAGCGTCTGTGAGGATGGAAAGCCAAGGAGACGGAGCGGGTCACGGTCACACCTGATCCTCAGCGTCTTGAAGATCAGACGTGGTGCATGGTGTTGATTATACTCTGGAGAGAAAGACGCAGCTTTGAATTTAAAAAAGGCGTAAGCGGCTGTCTGAAAACGTCGAAACAATTCTTGGCTGGTACCGCTCGCATCTTCACAGACTCTTGAGGAGAATTGTTGGACTGTTTTGGAAAGGTAAGCAAGATCAAGAGGTCATGTACTCCAGTGCCATCAAGCAAACGTAGAATATTAACAGCATTACATACCCCACTTTATACACAAGAAGAGCAAGCCCCTATTCTTAACGCCAAATGCAATGTCTAGGCTCCCTTCCTGATAGAAGAGGTAAAGATAGAGGAAAGAAGAAAAATATCGCAACGCTCCAATGCCGCCATGCTTCAACACTCCGGTGATCCGTGTGTGTTCCAAATTATTATCCTGTCCAACTACAACTCCTTCTTCTCAGCGCTGTTGATCTTCGTCTGTCCGCTAAGCTTTTGGGCCATCTTCTTCTCTCTTCTCCTCTTGCTGGCCTCTGGGCCACTCTCGGTGTCCAAAAAGTAGTCCCACCATCTGAAAGAGCTGGCATAGTTACCAATGAACCTCTCATGATGCGTGTCGTGGTGATCGGCACCGGCCCAAAATGGCAAGAAATGGTGCAAACTCCATGGAAATTCATATCCAGAGTGCGCATCAATAGCCTGGAACAGTCTGAAGAAGATCCAGATGTACATGGTAAGGATGTGTAGATCGCCGGTGATGGCGCACCAGAGGATTGGAGAGCCGACAGTTCCGAGGCCGAGGATCATGACCTCGATGGGCGAAGCGTATTCAGCAGCAAGACCGAAGGGAGCGGAGTATTGGTGGTGGATTTTGTGGATGTTCTTGTAGAGGAAGGGGTAGACGTGCATGGCGCGGTGAGACCAGTAGTGCCATGTGTCCTCCATGACGAAGAAGAGTGCGATCTGGTAGGCCATTTTGAACATGGAAGGGAACGGGACGGAGGTGCTGAGACCGAAGAATTGGCACATTGGGTGGAAGAACCTGCAAGTTTGTTAATTTTTGATATTTAAAAGCACGCACAAGACGTACCAAATCTGCGGAAGCTCGACGGTAAAGTGACTCAGCAAGACTAGCATAGCACAAGTCCACTGCTCCTTTGCAGTAGGGATTTTTTGCTGCGATTCTGTGAGCGATTGTCCTTTGCCACCAGCAGACAAGAGGTTCTCACGTTCTGGATCTTCCATTGTCTGAAGTAGGGTATCATATCAATGATGATCCAAGGCAAACTCCTGCCAAAGTAGATTGCCTCGTGCGCGACGAAGCTCATGATTCCTGTGGCGAGCACATCGTTCTGCATGTATGTGTACCAGGCGAGCCAGAGCTTCTCGAAGTAGTTGAGGGAGATATGGGTAGCGGAGACAGATTCGAATGAGGCCCAGTAGGTGTCCTGGCCATGGAGACCTGCAGGCATGCCAGCGGCAGTTGCATTCCTGTCCGTGGTGTTAGTGAAGGATAATTGTTGAGATGCGACGACGGAGGTAGACGCATTTGGGATGTCGAAGGGACATGGCGAGGATGAGGTATTCTAGAGACGTACATTACATTCATAGTGAAGGAAAATAGGAGGAACACACAGCTCAGCAAGCTCTAGGAAGGTTGCTGACTTTATGTGGTTTGGTTGATGGGGGAGGCCAAAATGTCGAACGATAGATGAAGGGTCCGGACCGATGACCCCTTGAATGTGGTGGGTGGGCGGTGGCCTAATGTCGACCCATTCAAAAAGGCCCGGATCTGATGAATCCGATCGTGCCTTGCAGAGGGATCATGTGATACTGCACTGGTTCATACAAATGATTGGTGGATGAGGTACTAGTACTAGTGTTCGAAAAGCTCCTAGCAAAACTTCTCTTACTGCTCTCAATTCCACGCTCCAACAATAATGATTCGAACTTCTCGTCCCCACAATCCTCAGCCCAAACTCGATAACCAAGCATTCTCGCTCTGAAACCAAAGTCGCAAGGTTCTGAGTACCAGCCGGAGTGAGGGCTTGCAAGAGACCTGCCAAACGTGCATCCTCCGGAGCCAGAGCAGATCCGCTTCCAACGCCATGTCCACCGCGGCCGCCAGCGAACCCATTACCATGTCACTCGAAGGCGTGGTGGAAGGGGCTGCTGCAGGTTTGGTAGGGGTTGGCGTAGTTTGGGACAGTCATAATGAAGCCAGGAGAGAATAATGGGTCAGAGAAGTGTAGAAAGTGGCTGTAGAAAAGTGTAAACAGTGTGAATGTAGTGTGAGTTATGAAGAAGATGAATTCACAATTTGATCGAATTCAATAGACATGTCGTGCGAAAAACAAACGCACTAAGGTGAGTTGTGAACGATGAGGTTGTGTGGAAAGATAGTTGACAGGAAGGCACGAAGGGTTACATAGTACATAAGCGGGGCCTCCCCCTCCATAGTAATACAAGCTTTCTACCACGTATATAACAAATGGTAGCTCAAGACACCACCAGCATAGCCGCACCAAAAAACGCAGCTATGCTACCAAAACTAGTCGTCTATAAGTCTCCGACAGCCTAGCGATAACTACCGCCGTCCTCTACTACCTAAACCTTTTATAACTTTATCTACTTAGTAAATCTAAGAAGCCTAATAACTCGCGCTCTTCTAATAGATATACTCTCGCTACGTAGTTAATACGACGTATAAGTTACTACTAAGTAACTTTATTTCTACTTATCCGGCTCTAGCCGACTTGCTCTTTCCCCCTAAGTAGCTAGGTAACGTATATCTACGCCGAGACGTTTAGAATAGAGTTATTAATTCAATCGAAACTTTAGTTCTAGCTTTACCTTAACAAAATAGATATAGCTTGACGCTAACGAACTCGCTATAACGTTGTAGTAGAGTTAGACTAAGATTATTAATCTTATTATCTATTAGTTCAACTATGTATAGATCTTAGTAATATAAGTCAATTGACTCGTAGAAGGGGGAGTAAACCAAGGTATTTCTTATCTATAAAGTATAATAGTTAATTGATTCACTTAGTAACTAGAGTTGCTACGGTTATATATACTAAATACTACTAGCTGGTATACCAGCTAGTAGTTTGAGGTTGGTAGCTATATATAGGTCTTTAACTATATAATAGCTATATGCTTCTATAGACTCGGTAATACAATATATACTCTCTATATATATTGTATTTATATATACAATGTGGTTATCCAAACACTAGCAACTCTTCTTTTTATAATAAAGGAAAAGAGGATAATAAGTATATAGGCTAAAGCTATAAAAAAAATATACTAAAAACTAAATCTAGAAAGACCGCTTCCTAAATCCCTTCGTACGCCAGAAGACCTTTGGATAAACAAATCTAGATTAAGTATAGTTACTAGCTTAGGTTGCCGGTTTCGGAATAGTAGATTAATACCTCCAAAGTAGCCGCATTTTTCCGAGAGAAGGACTATCTATATACGAAAATACGTATATACCTAGCTTATATAATATGCGTCGGAGTATAACAACTACGGCTACTAAGTCTACCTTGTTATTATTAGTTAAATTAGTACCTATAGTAATATAAATTTCGATTATAGGTCTGGTAAGGATATGAATTAGTTGAAATATTATCCTAATTAAGTAATCCTAGGGCGAATTAAAGCAAATGAAGCCGCTATATTTATACCGAGATTAAGGTTAATTAGGTATATATATAGGTCTTTCCTACTCTTTTTCTTCTTTATTTAAATACTC